>OX336365.1:85222792-85569845 GCA_946902895.1 Fragum fragum
ACAAGAATTTTGGCCAGTACACATCCTGAATATCTCCACAAAAATAAGTTATATTAAGGGAAAAGAGGCACAAATTGACAATTTCCTTGTTACTGCTCTACAGGTCAAAATTTTTGCTCAATCTTTCTCAAACTAACTGTAAATATTTGTATTGTCATGAAAGAGGAACCCTCAATGATATATGAATACTGTAGAAGGTGACATTAATGGCAATAATACTTTTCTTTTGATCCAATCACAACTTTGTGCTTTTATATTCATTTCACTTTGAAACAGTTCTCATTGTTTTTAAATTTGAGTTGATTCATTAGCTTGAGAACGTGAGTTCAGGTGAGGGATCTAGGCTCATCTTGGCTCTCTTGTTTTCAGTGACTTTTTTGCAGATGTTATCCTCAAATTTGAGAATGATTTCATATTGATGTCATCATACTAAGTTAAATGAAATAATTCATGTATCCCTGTTTTTTTGTTGTTTTTTTCAAAGACTGTTTTTTCATTATTTTTTTTTTGTTTTTGTTTTTCTTTTGTTATAAAGACTTTTGTGTTTTCTTCCTAAATATTGAAGTAGAGAAGGTTTTATTGCAAGAAGTATGTTGACTTCACCAATCCGGGGCAGAATGAAAAGCATTTTTAACCCAAATGGTTGTCCAAGGACTCATGTGGCCAGAGCCCATGGTCCTTCTTAAAAACTTGGGGAGTCCCTGTATCATATTTTGCTGATGTTTGAAACAGTAACAATATTTTTTACATAGATATAGTAAAGCAGACAACCAAATATTTAAATATTAAGTCAAATCATATTCTACAATTAACCCATTCCCACACATGACGCTTTTTTACACCCAACAAGAAAAGCAATTGGGAAAACATTGTGGAAAAAAAAGAAGTTACAGGCAATTTCTTCATTTTCCATAAACTTTAAGTTTTCTTCTGCAACTCCTATCGATTTGGACCAGTCTAAGATTTTTTCACGTTGGAATGGGTTAATAATAAGAGGCTCCATTAGGCTCACTTCAGAGTTATAAGTGCAATCTGAAATTGGTCTACACCTCCTGCTTGTCCCCTATTAGTCAGAGTTATTTAAATAATTGGTTTTCAAAAGAAATATTGATCCTCAATTAGACCTTCCAGTGTTGTCAGTCTTTTGATTTAAAGCAGTTCTGTACAGGATTTTAAATTCAGCATGACAAGGGTTAATCAAGACCATTATATTTGAAAATGTGGTGTAGAAAAAGAGAAAAGCTTGACATTTCATTTTAATGACAAATGAAACAAAACTAACAGTCATATAAAATATTTGCTCCAAATCTTAATTTGCCTGCAGAAAAAGAAAACATATTAACCCATTCCCACATTGATAAAACTTTGGAAAACAGTGTGGAAAATGAAGAAATTGCTTGTTAAAAGCAATTTCTTCATTATCCACAATGCTTTCTGCCCCAAAAGACAAAGATCTTAACGATTTCCTCAACTTAAAAAGATAGTCTGAAACTTCTTTGAATTTGGACCAGTCTAATATTTTCTCTCGAGGGCATGGGTTAAGATGAAACATACATGATGTCAAGTAAGGGATTTTTCGTAGCTGTTATTTTTATTGGACTTCTTATGTAATTTCTAAAAGAAGTGGTTGCTAATACATATTCAAATATTTATGTGAAGCACTTTCCTAAAGTTGGCAACTATGTCATACAGATTATTCAAGCTGTAGTCACAACTTTTAGGTCACCAACCAGCAAGTTACAGGCAGGTAACAAGCCATAAATATTCCAAAATAGCATCATTTAATATCAAAGTGGCACTTTCTGTCAGTAATTGCGAGGGGCCAGCGGAGTCAGTGGGCAAGGCTGTCAAACTGTTAATTCCAAAAATGCCCGGAACTTTGGGGGGGGGGGAGGGAAGAGAGATGTACTGAGCCCACAATACAAATCTAGAACCGTATTCAGAATCAGAGTTTCAAATTAACCATCTCTCTATAGCTCTATAAGACAAATTCTTCAGTAGTCCTTACCTCATTCTCTTTATTGGCATCAAACAACATTCCAGTTTCCAATCCTAATTTATCTAGGTCTAGTCTTGGGTCCTTCTCGTGGAACGGTTGGATCGCCATGCCTCCCAAAATTGTCAACATCCTTATGTCTACTGGAAGTGTGGCCGCCATTTCGATATTATTTACAGTTTACCTATGCGGCAGCATTATGACTAAATGTTTGAGGGTGTTTTGTTGTTTTTTTTTTTTGCAATATTTTATGTTAGCTGTCGATTTTCGTGATTGCAACTTCCCGCAAAACTGTCATGAACATTACAACTTCCTGCTCTCAATACCCGGATGATGTCATGGCCGACTTGTTGCGCGTGCAGACACTGTTACGCATCAGTGACGGCACGTGTTCACTGATGCCACACTTCGGATGAGCAGTTTCCGTCGTGATGCAGCCATAGAGAATCTATTTCAATGCTTATTGATTTAACAATCTGAACAAATCCCGCGAGAATCCACCTTAATGCAAACATTTGATTGATTATTTGAAGTAAAATAAAAACGAATTATCAATCCAGCATCACAATTAAAACTATCTATTTTCCCGAAGACCGAAGTACTTTGAATGCTTTATCGATTGAATGATCCTTATCTTCAGAAAAAAAGGGATTCTATTACCCATTACCAGACGACATCTTTTTAGACTGGTCCTTATTCAAAGAAGTTGTAGACGGCAATGTTTAGTTGTTGAAATTTCAAAAATGTTTGTCATTTGGGGAAGAAAATATTGTGGATAATGAAGAAATTGTTTGCAACAAGCAATTTCGTCATTTTCCAAATTGCTTTCCAAAGCTGTTTTCATGAAGGGGCGTCAGAAAGCGTTATTATGTGGGAGTGGGTTAAAATAAACAACCACTGTCTTATTGCTGGCCACGCCTACCGGAAGTTTCCGTACGAAATTAAAAGCCGCCGTCATAACGCAGTTGGTAGCGCGTCGGACTGCCAATCTAGAGGTCCTGGGTTCGATTCCCGGCAGCGGCGCTCATCCTTTCCGACTATTTGTCTCTTCACCAATGGGTCGATAATCGTAGACCTATGTAGGATAGCAGCTGGAGGCTAGGAAAGGTTGTAATAGTAGTACTGGTGTGAGAAATACCAGCATTCCATTGTTAGGTGCTCCAGCCGCCGTGATATAACTGAAAGATTGTTGAAAGCGGCGTAAAACCCCATTCAAACAAACGAAATTAAAGGAGCCAACAACACGTAACTAAACAAAACAAAAAAAAATGTGGTTGGCGATCTAAACTTCGTAACTCAAGTTGAAAGGGCTGTATTTACAACGTTTGGGTTGCCAAACCAACAAAAATGCTAACACGATTGTCGGCCAGTGTTGGAGTTAAATGTTCGCTTCTCTTATGAAATGGACGATCTGGTTGGTTATTTGATTGACCACGCGACCCCTCAACTATGGAAAGGCATCATAACAAGCACCAGTGATTTATAAACCCGTCCCAGACATTAACCCAATACAACACAACAAAATCTTTGACTAAAAGTTGCAGATGACAATTCCAAGTTAGTGGCATTTAAAAAAATCGTTGCCTTTTAGGGTAAGAAACGTTGTTTGCTTTGAAAAATTTACTTGTTACAAGCTATTTCGTCATTGTCCGTAATGTTTTCCAAAGTTTTTTTCTTGGTTGCGTAAAAAAGCGGGGCTATATGAGTCCTTTAAAAATTACTCTAAAATAGGAAACGTGAGATGTTTGCTTTTAAAAAAAAAGTTTTCAAGAAGCGCCCGGAAAAAACAATAACAAAAAATGCGTTTTCCACTTAACATTTACCGAGTTTTCTATAACTATCATTATTTTGGAATTTTCTGAAAAATCTAAAGCAAATATTTGGTTTTGTCTCAAGAAATTTAATACAATTAATGTTGATAAAAAATCAGGGCATTAGTCCAATATTAATTTTTTTTTAATTTGCGTCAATTTCAACGATATTTCAGATAACTTTGCGACTACCGCGACAAGGCTCCTTAAATATCCATGACATTGGAAAACAAGAGAAGCGCGAGCGGATGCCAAACGCTCAGCAGTCCAAGTGCTTGATAGTGGGTAAAATTCCCGAGACCGAAAAGAGGTAGAGTTCACTCAAACAAGAGGACCATGTAAATCCTAAATTGCTCACCTGAGTCATCTGCTATTTAAGTGGGGTTTTTGGGGGGGTTGTTGTTTTGTTTTTTTGTTTTTTTGTTTTGTTTGTGTTGTTGTTTTTATAAAAACGCAACCGGAGCCAAATGAAAAACATTAAGCCAACACCGTGGCCTTATGGGTGTAAATAGAACCTTCCCATTTTCAAACGCTTCAGCCAATTACCTATATTTTATCCTAGAAAAAATACGTGAAGATTTTAGTCAGAGTTATTTAGATAATTGGTTTTCAAAAGAAATATTGATCCTCAATTAGACCTTCCAGTGTTGTCAGTCTTTTGATTTAAAGCGGTTCAGTATAGGATTTTGAATTCAGCATAACAAGGGTTAATCAAGACCATTATATTTCAAACGCTTCAGCCAATTACATATATTTTATCCTGGAAAAAATTCGTGAAGATTAGGCCAAAATAGAGTCTATAAAAAGTATAAGAGAGTATAAAAAATGTCATCAAGGCCCCTTTTCTGCGTTTTCTAGTAGAACCTTCCCACAATCAATCGGGTTCATCCGTATGACATAACAATTATTCTGGCTAAGTTTCATGAAGATTGAGCCAAAATTAAGACCTCTAGAGTGTAAACACTTAAGCGTTATCTTCCGATAGGTAGCATTTTACAAATACTGACCTATCTAATTTGAGCATTCTGGGTAGTGTCATTCGTGACAACTCGGTCGATTCCGTTGAACTACATTCAAAATGTCAGCGCCCAGGGAAATGCACGCTTCGTATTCTTGATGCCTCTTCTTGGAGCACATGTAAGATGTGAATGCTTTCTCAATTTAAAATGATTATTTTTCTAATAAACTTTGGGGACGGTTAAGTTTGATTTCTCCACAATTGTAAGTTTTATTGCAATTATCCACTTGCTACTTTTTGGCGATAGAATATGGAGTTATGCGTACGACGTGATAATATTTATCCCAATCAGGATAAGTGATACGGTCCCGAAGACAGGTCAATCTTAGGAGAATATGACATGCGCAGACAACGACACTTAAGTTGTTGTCGCTGTTTGACGCACGGCGGACGGCAAACATTAAACAGTCACAAAAATCACTATGAGAACGCTGGTGTCGGGTCAAAAAGGGCCACTTCCAAAAAGGCCCAGTGTCAAAAAGGCCCAGTTCAGGAGGCCACAGCGAAAAAAGCACACTTTTTAAACTGACCAAAAAGGCCTAGTCCAAAAAGGCCCATTATAGATATGATTATTAGAAATGAATATAATCACGTGCTTTTTTTCCAATTTAATTATACAACTGATTCAAAACGCTGTGCTCAGGTGAGCTAAATCCATAAGTTATCCCCTTGTCGGTATAGATAGCTCTTTTTTAGTTAACATTTATTTTGAGTATCACGTAATATGTTCAGTAGTAACCAGAGATTTTGCAAAATATCGCGTATTGATACAGCGTGATTAAGGTTTTAGGTTCATACCTCAATAAAACAACAAATATTGTTTCGTTGAGGTATGAACCAAAAAACTTAATCGCACTAATTCACGGACGCCGTCATAACGCAGTTGGTAGCGCGTCGGACTGCCAATCTAGAGGTCCTGGGTTCGATTCCCGGCAGCGGCGCTCATCCTTTCCGACTATTTGTCTCTTCACCAATGGGTCGATAATCGTAGACCTATGTAGGATAGCAGCTGGAGGCTAGGAAAGGTTGTAATAGTAGTACTGGTGTGAGAAATACCAGCATTCCATTGTTAGGTGCTCCAGCCGCCGTGATATAACTGAAAGATTGTTGAAAGCGGCGTAAAACCCCATTCAAACAAACGAAATTAAAGGAGCCAACAACACGTAACTAAACAAAACAAAAAAAATGTGGTTGGCGATCTAAACTTCGTAACTCAAGTTGAAAGGGCTGTATTTACAACGTTTGGGTTGCCAAACCAACAAAAATGCTAACACGATTGTCGGCCAGTGTTGGAGTTAAATGTTCGCTTCTCTTATGAAATGGACGATCTGGTTGGTTATTTGATTGACCACGCGACCCCTCAACTATGGAAAGGCATCATAACAAGCACCAGTGATTTATAAACCCGTCCCAGACATTAACCCAATACAACACAACAAAATCTTTGACTAAAAGTTGCAGATGACAATTCCAAGTTAGTGGCATTTAAAAAAATCGTTGCCTTTTAGGGTAAGAAACGTTGTTTGCTTTGAAAAATTTACTTGTTACAAGCTATTTCGTCATTGTCCGTAATGTTTTCCAAAGTTTTTTTCTTGGTTGCGTAAAAAAGCGGGGCTATATGAGTCCTTTAAAAATTACTCTAAAATAGGAAACGTGAGATGTTTGCTTTTAAAAAAAAAGTTTTCAAGAAGCGCCCGGAAAAAACAATAACAAAAAATGCGTTTTCCACTTAACATTTACCGAGTTTTCTATAACTATCATTATTTTGGAATTTTCTGAAAAATCTAAAGCAAATATTTGGTTTTGTCTCAAGAAATTTAATACAATTAATGTTGATAAAAAATCAGGGCATTAGTCCAATATTAATTTTTTTTTAATTTGCGTCAATTTCAACGATATTTCAGATAACTTTGCGACTACCGCGACAAGGCTCCTTAAATATCCATGACATTGGAAAACAAGAGAAGCGCGAGCGGATGCCAAACGCTCAGCAGTCCAAGTGCTTGATAGTGGGTAAAATTCCCGAGACCGAAAAGAGGTAGAGTTCACTCAAACAAGAGGACCATGTAAATCCTAAATTGCTCACCTGAGTCATCTGCTATTTAAGTGGGGTTTTTGGGGGGGTTGTTGTTTTGTTTTTTTGTTTTTTTGTTTTGTTTGTGTTGTTGTTTTTATAAAAACGCAACCGGAGCCAAATGAAAAACATTAAGCCAACACCGTGGCCTTATGGGTGTAAATAGAACCTTCCCATTTTCAAACGCTTCAGCCAATTACCTATATTTTATCCTAGAAAAAATACGTGAAGATTTTAGTCAGAGTTATTTAGATAATTGGTTTTCAAAAGAAATATTGATCCTCAATTAGACCTTCCAGTGTTGTCAGTCTTTTGATTTAAAGCGGTTCAGTATAGGATTTTGAATTCAGCATAACAAGGGTTAATCAAGACCATTATATTTCAAACGCTTCAGCCAATTACATATATTTTATCCTGGAAAAAATTCGTGAAGATTAGGCCAAAATAGAGTCTATAAAAAGTATAAGAGAGTATAAAAAATGTCATCAAGGCCCCTTTTCTGCGTTTTCTAGTAGAACCTTCCCACAATCAATCGGGTTCATCCGTATGACATAACAATTATTCTGGCTAAGTTTCATGAAGATTGAGCCAAAATTAAGACCTCTAGAGTGTAAACACTTAAGCGTTATCTTCCGATAGGTAGCATTTTACAAATACTGACCTATCTAATTTGAGCATTCTGGGTAGTGTCATTCGTGACAACTCGGTCGATTCCGTTGAACTACATTCAAAATGTCAGCGCCCAGGGAAATGCACGCTTCGTATTCTTGATGCCTCTTCTTGGAGCACATGTAAGATGTGAATGCTTTCTCAATTTAAAATGATTATTTTTCTAATAAACTTTGGGGACGGTTAAGTTTGATTTCTCCACAATTGTAAGTTTTATTGCAATTATCCACTTGCTACTTTTTGGCGATAGAATATGGAGTTATGCGTACGACGTGATAATATTTATCCCAATCAGGATAAGTGATACGGTCCCGAAGACAGGTCAATCTTAGGAGAATATGACATGCGCAGACAACGACACTTAAGTTGTTGTCGCTGTTTGACGCACGGCGGACGGCAAACATTAAACAGTCACAAAAATCACTATGAGAACGCTGGTGTCGGGTCAAAAAGGGCCACTTCCAAAAAGGCCCAGTGTCAAAAAGGCCCAGTTCAGGAGGCCACAGCGAAAAAAGCACACTTTTTAAACTGACCAAAAAGGCCTAGTCCAAAAAGGCCCATTATAGATATGATTATTAGAAATGAATATAATCACGTGCTTTTTTCCAATTTAATTATACAACTGATTCAAAACGCTGTGCTCAGGTGAGCTAAATCCATAAGTTATCCCCTTGTCGGTATAGATAGCTCTTTTTTAGTTAACATTTATTTTGAGTATCACGTAATATGTTCAGTAGTAACCAGAGATTTTGCAAAATATCGCGTATTGATACAGCGTGATTAAGGTTTTAGGTTCATACCTCAATAAAACAACAAATATTGTTTCGTTGAGGTATGAACCAAAAAACTTAATCGCACTAATTCACGGACGCTCTTTGTGCAATAATACAAAGCGATTAAGGTTTTAGGTTCATACCTCAATGAAAACAAGAATTTAAAATTTCTCTTAATTTCTTAACGACGCGAAACCGTTTAAATAGCATTGGCAACTGGATATATAATACGCAATTAGCTGGAGGGATGCGTTTTCGATTCACAATTAGAGGCGCATGGGTGCCCGGTTCGCTCCGACGGCCTGAATTGACCTATCATAGAGCTATTTAGTTTGATTTAATGCAGAAAACAACTCATGTAAAAAGGAATTACTTTTTTTTTCAATATACTATATGGGAGGCAACTTTCTTTTATGCAACATATACTCTCAGTCAAGCAGTATCTGTTATTTCCCTTGCATAACTATGGGATCTTAACCTGAAATTTGGCCAAGCCTCCTAAGCTTTATTGTGAAACATATTATAACTTCCGTTTTAAATAATCTGAAATTTTGTTGTGCTTTCTGAGGAATTTTTTTTTTTTACAGTAAAAGTTTATGGACGCACGACGAACAAAACCCCACGACAATAGCTCGCTGACTTAATGGAGATGAATTAGCAAGTATTAACACTCTGTCCCGAGGACACTTATATTTTAAAGATAACTAACCTTTGCTTTTTTAAGATATGAAAAGTAACGCCCCTTGTTTCTTAGAATCTGAAATAGTTCACCAACTTCCATCAAATATAATCAATATAGAACATTCTATGATATTCTATTGAAAAGGGTTTTCGTGAAGAATTTTAATATATTTTCTAGTTAAACCCGTTCACACACAACGAAATTTTGGACTGGTCGAAATTGAAAGAAGCTGAAAGAAGAAATTTCTTGCAAAAACAATTTTTCTAACCTGCAGGTTGGTTACTTTTCAAGTTGCATCCACTTTCAATTGTCGTCTGCAAATTCTTTGAAATTGAACAAGTCTAAAATAAAAAGGGGGGAAAGGGTTAATCTAGTGTTATTGGAGTCATAATGTATCATAACCCTATCATTTCCCCCAAAACACACCAAAAGCTTTCACGAATCTAATGAATGTCCATTTTCGGTCAGATAAAGTGACGTTTCTTTAAGTTGTGGTGTTTCAATGTCGTTTTAGATCTTCGAAAAATTCAGTTGTTCAATGAATGAGCGTACAAAAGCTTAGATTGTCTCAAGTAGCATAATAAAGAAAGTTTTGTTTATATATTTTTTTAGTTGTGCTCGTTTACAATAGACTGAATAAAACGCGCGATTGCTTGATGACAATCGAGCATTGACTACATTGAGTTATTGTTACATGCTGTTGACACATTCCTGTTATCACACAATGTCGCTCTCTGGCGATTTTTGGCTTTCTGACTTCGTGGAGGAATACAATCATGAAAAACCTCGTAGGCAAATGAGAAACTACCTGTAACAAGCAACTTCTGCCTTTCTCACAATGTTTTCTACGCTATTTGGCACTTATTTTCAATTTTCAGCACAATTTGAAATGAAGACTGAAGCTACCTCTAATTTGGATCAGTAATTTGTTGTCGTCCTGTAAAGAGATAAAAGACTGAAACTAGCTTCAATTGTGCAATTGATTGTGTTTACGTTGTACCACTCATCAAAGTTTACCCATTCCCAGATGACACAACTTTAGATTCGTCCAAATGCAAACACGTCACAGTTGACACTTTTTTTTCTCAATAAATGAGTTGGTGAAATTTGGAATAGTTTGCCTTTGGGGGTAGAAATATTATGGATAATTACAAGATTGCTTGTTGAAAGCAATTTCTTCATTTCCACAATATTTTCCAAAGCATTTTTCTGCGGGGTGGCTGGGTCAAAAAACCGTTACAGTGTGGGAAAAGGGCAACACAGACAAAATAGACAGTGTCATCCAGGTTATCAACTCGTTATTCTCCCCAGTCATGCTTTTTGATAAACATTAGATCTAATACAAACGATCACACATTTATAAAGAAACGGGTAAGTGGTGAAAATTGGCGTGATGTACATGTATATAGATATATTGTTTTTGAACATTAAAAGTATATCTGTACTCATTTATAATGAGTTCATCCAACCCATCTGTTTACAAGACAACCTTTTAAATGACTAAAAAAGAAAGGGTGGAAAGGATGTACCAGTCGCTCATAGAATCAAAAAGAAACGAAAGTGGCGTAATGTACATGAATTTAAATATCTGTTTTTTAACATTAAATGTACATGAAGATCTGTATTCATTCATAATGAGTTTCGCCAACCCATCGATCTCCCCGTCTTTTGCGTGACTAAGAAATAAAGGGTGAAAAGAATGACAGGAACAGAGGCCAGACATTCCCGCAGACTTCAAAGAAATAATGAATACTTATTGTACACTTCACAGGTGGTATCCTTCCCTCAACAACCACTGGCTTCTGAGAAGAAAACACTTCTTACAACTTTTCGTTTCACCGTCTACGTTTTTTTCCGTGTAGGGCATTTTTAAGTTGCATCCACTTAGTATTGTTTTCAACTATTAGCCCTTTCCCACAGAAACCCTGCTTTTACGTCTACCAAGAAAAAAGCCGTAGGAAAATGTGGAAAATGAAGAAATTGCATCAAGCAATTATCTACAAGATTCTCAAAAAAAAAAAAAAAACGAAAAAGTTAATATCCCATCAACTTGAAATTGTCGTCTGTAGTGTCTTTCACTTTTAATCAGTTTGAAATTGTGTTGTGTAGGAATGGGTTGAGAGAGTGGTTCTCAATGCACAAACGTGTTTCATAGTTCAAATAGTGATATTACATAACGTGTACAGTACATGTTTTACCAGTAAACGCATGATTTTGTTGATGGCAAATACAGACAGAGATACGAATGCCTGTGATTCAGAATTCATAAATTTAGACAAGTCTAAAATTTTGTCTAGTACTAAAGTTCATAGCAAGGATATCTGATTTTCCTTTCCCTACGTTGATATTCTTCGTTGCTGTAAATTGCTCTTCGAATGCGAACTTAACTATGGCATCTAATCATTATTTATTTATTTTCTTTATGCGAAACATAGAGCGCGCAAAATTTCTAATTCTATTCTCACGCGTACACATATACATAGAGCGCGCAAAATTTCTAATTCTATTTTCATGCGTACACATATATCATATAGTTTTACGAATTTCCTTTACATTCACCAGAACAAATCACGAATCATTTAACCCATTCCCACATAATGACGCTTTTTGACGTCCCGAAGCAATAAACTATTGAAAACATTGTGGAAAAGAAGAAAATGCTTGTTACAAGCAATTTCTTCATTATCCACATTTTTTTCTACCCCGCGAGGCAAAAAAAATCCCAAATTTCTAAAAAATTGTCGGCTTCATTATCTTTAAATTTGGACCAGTCTAAAATTTATCGTCTAGTAATGGATTAAACCCGAATCATGTGTAGTTTTTAAGCTTATTTAACATGTCAAATGAATTATGTATTCAGTTGCATTATTAAAAAACAACAACATTCGACTTGATTGCATGACAAGAATTTATGTTAACCATGTGTTAGGCTTGAAGTAGACCGGGTTTTTATATGAATTCACAGATCGCGCCAATCAAAGAATCAATCGACCAATCAAATCATTCATCTATACCTGAATTGGACTTTGAACTCCGATATTGCCGGGCCGACATTTGGGTGAAGCACTTTTGTTAGTTTTTACGATTTAAATGTCGTCACTACAGCTTATTCAAGGTCAACAGCAAACCACTTTATTATTCTGCTATATTTAAGTGACCATAAGCTTTAAATCGATCAATCTTGAATGTCAATCAAGGAATCAACTGACCACCAAATCATTTATTCAGCCCGGACTTGAGCTTTCAACTCCAACACTTGCCGCCATTTTGTTCATTTTTTTTTGTTTGTATGGCGACTTAAACGTCATAACTACAGCTTACGCTTAGGTCACCAACCAACCATTTATTTTTTTGCTGTATACATTCTACTGACCATAAATTTTGCAAAATATCGCCGTTAAATGTCGAAGCCGAACTTCCTGTACTTAATGGGCAGGGTCTAGGAAATCAGTGGGCGGGGCCAGCAATTGGTCAATCATAAAGCCCTTTTATGTGTAAATGAAACTTACTGTCGGAGCTAAGTGGGCGTGGCCAGCAATCCGTTAATTGCATAATTATTCAACTCTACTATAGAGAATTCTGGAAAGAGGATGCGAAAACACTAGCAAGCGGTTCCCTCTTGAAATCAGCTTGGTTGCACGTACAATACGGAGTACTTGTTTTCGGGGGAAATTTCAATGACCCCCCCCCCCAAAAAAAAAGGGGAACAACTTTGGGTCGATTTTTCTTACCGTTTTACTGGTATTGCACTCATGAATGATTTTTTGTACATAGTATTGCACAAATACAATCTAGTAATCCAATCAGAATTCTCTGAAGGAATCTGATAAAGGGTCATTCCTGTAAGACTTGGTTGAAATCCATCAACTGGTTTCTGAGAAGATTTTTAAAAATTTCACCATATATGGAAATTAGACCTGCCCGTTAAAGCCATGTTTTTCATTCGGTAAAAAATCTTGGAAGGAATCGGAAAAAAAGGTCCCCCAAGGATCAATTCTGTGAAATTTGGTTCGAATTCTGTTCAGTACTTCTGAGGAGAAGATTTTTAAAGTAAAAGTTTAAGGATGGACGCAGGCACGAAGGTACGGACACAACGCCATGACAGAAGCTCGCTGGCTTGCAGCCAGTGGAGCTAAAAAGTGACATGGAACGTGTGTTAATTTAATAAAATAGCTTTTAAGATACGAAAATCAACCACTTTAACCATTCCCCGACAACAAAATTTCAGACAGGTACAAATTGAAAGAAGTTGCAGACAATAATTTCAAGTTAATGGAATTTTAATATTTTCGTCTTCTTGGAAAGAAAACAATGTTTCCAAAGGTTTTTTTGAGAGGCGTAAAAAGGAGTAATTGTGTGGGAATGGGTTTATAAGCTAAAAAAGTATGCGTTATAAAAGGGAGTTGTGTGACTTAAGTCTCCCCAAATTTAAAAGGTAAATGGTTGAAACTCATCGTAAAATCAAAAAGAAGGTGCATGTTAGAGGTACATGCTACATGCAAAATTTCAAAGCTCTTGGCCTTTTGGTTTGGAGAAGATTTTAAAGATTTCTGTATACCTACGCTAAATCCAAGATTCCTCGACATATACGATAATTTTGCAGATTAGAGTCAGGTTTTTAAGTATTTTAGTTTATACTAACTTATTTTAGTTCGACGAAAGCTTCAAGCTTATAGAGTCGCTCTCGAAAGAGAGGCAGTGGCTTAAACACACGGCTACCCAATTTTACAGCTGGGTAGACTGTGCCTGGCTATTAAGTGTCTTGCAAATGAACAGCCCAGTGACGGTGGGGCTCGAATCCGTGGCCTTCAGATTACGAGTCAAGCACCTTTACCACTCGGCCACAAGTATTTTGACAGAGGAACATACGGCATTGATACATAAAATTTTATAAATCCCTGTGCTTATATTTCTATGAATAAAATCCCATAACCTGGTATTTAATATCAAAGTAGAGCCTTTCTTGGAAGTATTTTAGTAGAGGTTCGTTAAGCGATGTTTTATACAAATATCGAAGCACTTGGCCATACAATTCGGGGAAGTAGAGATCTTCATGGATTTCCGTTCATTACCACAAAGAATAATTTCTATAAGCCATTTCTGTGAAGTTTGAGCTCCGATGGTTAGTGACATTTATTGTAATTGTGGATGGACGGTCAACAAAAAAGCTTACTTCGAGCTGACAAGCGAAGTAACTAGATGTCTTCATGTCAAATATGGGCTCAATAGGTTTTGAAGTGATGGAAAACGATTAATTAGCAGGTTAAAATATTAGATAGACGGGCGCTGGTAAAACAATGTATCCGACCTTACCGATGTTGCTAAAAAGAAAAAAAAAGAATACCGAGTTCTTCCATGTATAAGCTACTACAGCTAACTACCTTTTTTGTGCGACAACGGACATCTATGTGATGACTCTCGTCACAAGTTGGAGAGAACGTCAGAAGAGTTCGGGTTAGTACCCATGACCATAGCATTCAGAGCTGCACCAGATACTCAACTATTCAGAACAGGCCAAAATCTAGGATTACTGAAATTGACCTTTACAAGTGTATAGTCAGATATGCAGGATGGGTAGATTTTTGCTAAAATCTGCAAATCGTTAAGCTCGGACTATCTCGAACGCGTTGGTTGCATGATTTGACACCTATCACATTTTCGAAATAAATACAAGTTTGTGAAACACTTATGCCCCAATCACAGCATTTTCCCAATAAAAAGTGTAACCTTGATAGATGACCATGACCCTGTCGAATGACCGTCTCATCTACAGATGCACAGCAATGACAGCTACCATCATGCCATATATTTTGGTTGTGGCTTGAAGTTTTAAGAATGTTATGTTTACAGCAGACAGATTATCTATCGATACGGGGGCATTAAAATCTTTATCTTCCAATTGTCATTTTCCAAATCACGAAAGGTTGAAATACCGAATAGATTTGCTTTGCATTCTTTCTCTTTTCTTTTTTTTTAAATTCATATCATGAACTTCCCGGGTCCAAGTAAGGTGTCAATCTAGTGTATTCAAGCGATAGCACATTATCAGACGAAAACATTTTAGACTGACCAAATTTGAAAAAAAAATGCCTGACAATTTTTGGAAAGGGATAACTAATTTTTTTTTTAATCTTTTCGAATGGAAAACATTGTGGATAATGAAGAAATTGATTGTAATAAGCAATTTCTTCCTTTTCTGCAATGTTTACGACGCTTTTTTCTTGGAGGCGTTAAGAGCGTGATTATGTAGGAATCGGTTAAAGTATAGAATATCGATTTAGAAATATAACAATGATGTAGAACCTCGCGCAATATCATGAAACAAGAGTTTTATATTGAACTGCACAGCATGACCTACTGAGGGCTTGATTAATATCTACAGGAACCGCATTTATAATTGTCCAAATTCAGAGTATTTGAATAATGTAGAAATGGAAACATGGGTGCATTTGCCTAAAATCAATCATCTGAGTTTATGGACAACCAATGGCAAAAACAGCACGTGACCTTATCCGTCAAGACAAACATTCTGACCAAATATTAAAGACGTTTGAGCATAAAGGAGCATCAGAGTGCACACAAGGTACTTCTATGAGAGGCCTTAGTGATCTACGTTTTACCGTACCTGACCAGTATCAATTTTGACCGAGATATTATGAACCCCGATTGGACCAATTATCACCAAACTATCATAGCTTTATATCGTACGTGCCTGTATCATAGGGTCCGCAATTCGAGTTCCTTCCACCCCATAGACCAATATTATAATATTGGTCTATGGGGTGGAGGGAACTCGAATTACGGACCCCTATGGCCTGCATTACAATTCAATTCATGAATTGTTAACACTTTCAAACTGGAGATTCTTGAGCGCTCGATGCGCCCCTCCTCCTTTACAGGTAATCTCACAAGTTGATCTACGGGAGATAACTCCATTTAATGAACAAAAGGTTCATGAAACTGAAACAATTATTTACCTTGAATCACTATTTGGTCCCTATATTAAATAAGTCCGAAGTAATATTGTTAACCCTTTCCTGTTCAATCCTAGTTCTTTATGTCCCTGCGATTTTATACTTCTTAAAACATTGTGATAAGTAAAAATTGCTTGTAACAAGCGATTTCTACTTTTTTTCCACAATATTTCCGACCCTATTGAATGATTATTTTTCAAATAAAACCAACTATGAATTGGTGTCTGCTAAACTTTTGAATTTGGATCAGTCTAAAATTTTGTAAAACAGTAAAGGGTTAAGCCTATTTAATTTCTTCAAAATTTCCGATAAAGAGTCACTTAAAGAGCATTCCTATGACATTTGATAAAATCTGGGCAGCACTTGTTGGAAAAGATTTTAATGGTAAAAGATTGAAGAATGCATTCACACAGACTCACAAAGGACAAGATACCATAACAAAAGCTTTCAACTGGTGGAGCTAAAATTGCTTATATCCCCTTACCTGTAAAACTAAATTCCGATACCCCTGAAGGATCAAACGTTTCTCCTTGATAAGATCTATCTACTCGTGAGGTTTAATGAGTCTACCCTGCATACTTTATGAGAAATGATCCGGACAAAAGTTAAGTTCCAAAATTAACAAAGTGCAGTAACTCCAAAAATATGATGTATAGAGTTATAGTTCTTGTGCACTGCACTTCTTGATAAGATCTACCCTCCTCTTAAGTTTCGTGATTCTAGCTTGCATACTCTATGATTTATGCGCTGGGGCAATAATGGTCTGCGGACGGACTAACCAACAGTTAGAAAGCCATATACCCCCTCTTCTTTAAAGGGAGCATAATCATCAAAATGAGAGATTTTATTGAGACAACTTTATTTCATACGACAAATATTTTCAGTCAAGAAGTAACAATTATTTCCCTGGCCAATCCTCTGACACATTATTATCTAAACCAATTAAATTTTCTTTAGAAAATCTGACAAAGGATCATGAAAAGATCATTCCAGTGAAATTTTACCAAAGTTCATCCTCCGAGACGAAGATTTTCAAAGTAATCACTACATATTATACGTGTATATGGAAATTAGTCCTGCCCATTAAATCCATGTTTTAAACCAATCATAATTCCTTGAAGGAATTATATAAAGGGCCACAAATGATTGCGAGAAATTTAGTTGAGATCCATCAGCTGGTTTCCAAGAAGAAGAATTTCAAAGTGTTCACTATACACCATATATGGAATTCAGCCTCACTTTTTAAAGTCATGTTGTTTCATTTATCTGATTGAATTTTCTTTATAGAAATACATGTATGATAAAGAATTACCCAAGGACACTACTGTAAAAATTTATTGAGTCCCTAAACTAGTTTCTAAGAAGACTTTCCAAGTTTTAACATATAGCATATATGGAAATTAGCACAGTCACTAGGAACCAAGTTTTAACCAATTCACATTCTTTGAAGGAATCTTATAAAAGATCATTCCTATGAAATTTAGTTGATATCCATCAACTTATTTCTGAAAAGATTTTCAAAGTTTTCACTTTACACCATTAGTTCTTCCAACCCCTTTTTTAATCTGACAAACAATCCCTGTATAAATTTCATAAAGGGTCACCAAAGGCTATTCCTGTGAAATTTGGTTGAAATCTATGCAATACTATCTAGATTTTTTAAAGTAAAAAAAAAAAGACCCATATAAGCATGAATAGACACACAATAGACACCATGACAATAGCCTGCTAGCTTTCAGCCTGTGGAGATGAAATGAAATTAATATGAAAGCTTTTAATTCCAAAGCAGACATAGTTTTATAAATAAAAGTGGTTGCTTGTTGCAAGGAATCCATAAACTTTGCTTTGATAGTATATTACCAAGTTGGGAGCCAAGGATAGAGTGATAAAGAGAAACATAACTTCAAGATATCATTGATGAATGTTATAATGAAAGTATTATTTACAAATGACACAAATTCATATTTTTGATCATCTCTTTTTAAATCCGTATTTCTTTCTTTCATAGAACAAGTCTGTTTTTGCACTTCCTAGGTTCACAATCTTTGGGCATCCATCTCTCTGAAAAACATAAAACACAGTATAATCACAAGTCTATATTCATCATGTCACATGAATCATAACATAGTTAGCTTTTCAATTTGATGGAATGCTTGTCTGCTTCTATCAATGATTATTCAAGAAGAAATTTGATCTCAATTGTAGAGTAATAAAACCATCTGAATTATTGCATAGCAATACCAAGTCACCTACATATATTTATATCTGTTGAGAGATATCTTTTTTGGTGGTAAAGAGGCTGATTCAAAGTCTTACTGTCGTATCTGACTATAGGTACAACTCTTTAAAAAAAAAACAAAAAAAAACCCAGGAATCTGCTTTTGTTCTTTATCAAATAATACTTTAGAAGTAAAGATTGCAAAGATAAAGAAAGAAGTTGTGTATGACATTTCAAATGTCTCAAGTTTTTGCAGGATAACAACAATACTGTTTTTCACAACAAAGCAGAAGATGCCAAAACCATAGAAGTATCCCGAGTTTTCTGAAACAAGTGGGCTAACATGGTTCTAGATCGCTTACCTGAATTTACTTTCTCAAGCTAACAAATCAACTCACATTTGATATCAAAAAGATATATGTATCTTTGAGAGTCAAATTGATATAAAGGCAAAATTGGATGAGCAGAAAACTGATATTGCCAGTAATGCAACCTATTACTTCTTCCAACATGGAAAATCACCATATTCAATTGGGGTTCTTCTTTCATATCAAACAAATATTTACAGCAAGTTTGAGATATATTTAGAAAAAATGTGACCACAAGAGTTGTAACAAGGAAATTGTCAATAAGGCCCATTTTCCCAAGATATAAGTCAGAATATCACTATTTTCTATAGTATGTTTTATAGGGTTCTTCGTCATGACCGTACAAACATTTCCAGCAAATTTGAGAAAGATTGAGCCCAAATTGTGACCTGTAACATGTTAGTATCACAAAAGCTCACCATGAGCATGTTGTGCTCGGGTGAGCTTAAATGTCATGCTGAAGATGGGAAATTAATTATCATAGCCTGGATTTAATCCATGATCATTGAATACTATTGCCAAGTAGTTATATGCAAAGAATACTGCCCCAGCTGTCCAGGAACTAGAGACGCTTGAGCACCTGATTCGCTGCAGATTGTAGGTTTTCACTGTTTACCATATATGGAAATTAGCCTAATCAATTAAAGAAATGTTTACAGCCAATCAATTCAAGGATCATTCTAGTGAATTTGCTTGAAATCCATCCAGTGGTTTCTGAGAAGAAGACTGTCAAAGCTTTCACCATATACATAAAACCGAAAGGGCCAGTGGCCCCATTTGAGAAAAGGCTCTTTTTTTTCTTCAAGGCCTAATACAAACTGGGTCGGGAGAAGGCCTCCTTTAACATTTAACTAAAATCAAATTATGTTACCATACAAACCAATGCTTTCAACACATTTCAAATATTTTAGTAATCATTAAAAGGGGGCAAACTAATGTATTTCTGCCCAATTTTGTTTAGTTTGGCCAAATTGTTTTGAAAAGATTGCCTTCTTTATTTCTATTTAAGCCTAATCACTCTGTGGCTCTAAAATTTTATCAATTTTCAAAGAGGTCAATGTACTGATGCTTCATACAAATTCAAGATTCTTCAACTTCTGGGTCAGGAGGAGATTTTTTTTTTCATATTTTTCCCCTCAATTTTACTCTTGTTATCATAGCAACCAGAGTTTTAAACTGATTAAATTCTTTGGTTGAAATCAGCCCAGTAGTTTGGGAGGAGATGTCGTTTTAAAAATCTTACTTTATTTCAATATAAGCCCCCCCCCCGGGCTGATTTGAGCAATTCTGTTAAAATTTCAGTTTTGTTGCCATGTCAACCAGTATTTCAAACAGATGTCAATTCAATAACAATTTTCATATGGCATCACCCAAGGAACATTCCTGCCAAATTCGTTGAAATCAACTCAGTGGTTTTGGAGGAGATGTCATTTTAAAGATTCTTCTTTATTTCTTTATAAGCCAAACCCGAGGTCATTGTATTGATTCTTCATGCCAAATATCAAGGCTCTACGCCTTCTGGGTCAGGAGGAGATAGATTTTAAAGTTTTCATTAAAATTTCAGTTTTGTTGCAATGGCAACCAGAGTTTTTATTGGATTTTAATTCTTTTAGCAATTTTTGAAGGGCACCACCCAGGGAACATTCCTTCCAAATTTGGTTGAAAATACGCCCTGCTGTTTGTGAAGAGATGTCTTTTAAAAATCCTTCTTTATAAGCCCAACCCTCTGTGGAGCTCCACCCCTCAGGACCCAAGGGTGATGATTTTAGCAATTCTGAAAGAGGTCATTGTACTGATGCTTCATGCAAAACATCAAGGCTCTACACCTTCTGGGTCAGGAGGAGATAATTTTTAAAGTTGTTCATTAAAATTTCAGTATTGTTGCCATAGCAACCAGAGTTTTTATCGGATTTCAATTCTTTTAGCATTTTTTTAAAGGGCACCACCCGAGGAACATTCCTGCCAAATTTGGTTGAAATACGTGTTTTGGGAGTAGATGTCATTTTTAGATTGTTGACACACAACAGACGCCACATGCCGCACATGAGATTGATTGATTGATTGAATGGGGTTTAACGCCGCTTTTAATATTATTTCAGTCATATCGCGGCTGGAGCACCTAACAATGGATTCCTGTTCTCACACCAGTACTACCACTACATCCTTTCCTAGCCTTCAGCTGCTATCCCACTTAGGTTTACGATTATCCACCCATTGGTGAGAGACAATTGTCGGAAAGAATATTTGCCGCCGTTGGGGATCAAACCCATGACACCCATGATTGAAGATTAGGAGTCTGGCGTGCTACCAACTGCGCTATGGTGGCGGCCGCCGCACATGAGAAGAATATTTTTAAAGGTACCACCATAAATGGAAATTAGCCCCGCAAATTACAGCTATGTTTTTTATCCGATCAACATTCTTTGAAAGAATTTGAAAAAGGGTCACCCAAGGATCATTCCAGTTAAATTTGGTTGAATTCTGTTCAGTACAATCTGATTGATTGATTGGGGTTTAATGCCACTTTAACAGTATTTCAGTCATTTTGTGGCGGCCAAAGCACCTAACAATGGATTCCTGGTATTTCTCACACCAGTACTACCACTACATCCTTTTCTAGTCTCTAGCTGTTATCCCACTTAGGTTTATGAAGTACTCTCTGAGGAGAAGACTTTAGTTTATACTAATTCATTTAAGTTCTATTGCGACGAAAGCTTTTAGCTTATAGAGTAGCTCTCGAAAACACAGACCAGATGTTTTCACGTCCCTGAAAGAGAGGCAGTGGTTTCTCCCGACTGCTACCCATTTCTATGACTGGGTAGACTGGGGCTAGCTATTAAGTGTCTTGCCCATGAACACTGCCCTGAGGCAGTGGGACTCCAACCTGTGACCTTCAGATCACGAGTCAAGCACCTATACCACTCAACCATTGAAGATTCTAAAAGTATAAGTTTATGGACAGATGCACAACGGACACAACACCATGATAGTAGAAACTGAAACAGATAGTAAATGATTCAATCTGAACCACTGGTTGCATTCAAATTGTCATATACCTCACATTTATCCATAGATGAGAAAGGAAGTTTTGTAAGATGTTTCCATAATGTCTGATTAATAATTGTCTTGTCTACAAACCACAGCCAAGCATTTAACCATGGAATGAGGCCTCATCATTAACAAGTGTTATGTTTAGGCCACAATCAAGTGAATATTTGGTTCTTGACAGTATATCAATGGGTCAGCGCAAAACAGTTGTAACTGTCTATATGTTTATAACTGTCTTGCACTGACCAATTGATATATAGTAATCTAAACTTGTTACATTTTTTTTATCAGAGGTCAGTGAACAAGGCCAGCAATCCATCATCATTCCTTTTTCTTCTTATCTAAAAGCAATAAAGATTTGTTATATAGATTATTACAAATGCTACTTACGTCTTTTTCCATGATGGTACATTCTTTACAATAATACGCATCAGACACACCTGGTCCTCCACAGATTACACAGCGACCTTGATATGAGCCGTAGTTACATTCGTCACAAATGCGTACCAAAGTTGAGGGTCTCACATACGAATCACAGATCACACATTTACCATCACCTGTAAAATAATTTACCCATTACCAAACTACATAATTTTAGACTGATTCAAATAAAAAAACTTATACCATGGTGATATAGCAACACATAAAAACCCACACTGTCTGACATCCTAACCCACTGCACTACAAGACACATTTTTTAGACAATAATTTCAGTCAATGAATTCTTTGTCCTTGACAATAGAAAACATTGTGGATAATGAAAAAACTGTTTGTTACAAGCAATTTCATCATTTTTGTTAACAATGTTTTGGAGCTTTTTTTTCTTTAGGGGCATCAAAGCGTTATTGTGCTGAGATGGGTTAATATAATGCTTCAAATAATATAGTGATTGTGGTCTAAACCTATGACCTCTCCATATTTCAGTCTGGTCAAAATTTAAACAAGTTGCCCACATTTCAAAGTGTTAAACCTAAAGGTATAAAAGATTGTTGCATGTATTCTTTTTTTCCTCTTCAGCCTTGTCAAGAAACCAACTTGTGTTCTAACATGTTCAAGACAACTTAGATGTATAAGACACAGTGCTGTATAAGACTTTTTGCATTTGATTTTTGCCCCAGATTAGTATAAGAAAGACTAGTACAAATTAGTATTAATAAGTAAATTCAGCCACAAATAAACAGAATATTGTTCAAAGAAGTGTTTACCCTTACAAAATGAGCATCTTAAACCTCAAACAACTTTTATCCTTTCCTGTACAAACCTGGACCTTTATGTCACTTTGATTTTATACTTGAGACAACATTATGGAAAATGTAATTTCTCCTTTTCCCAAAATATTTTCTACCACATATGATGTTTTTTTCATTTCAAATTGCATCCAATTCTTGGTGTTGTATGCAACCATTTTCAATTCAGACCAGTCTCAAATCAAAACTCCACTCTATCTGTTGTCACATTCTATCTATTGTCATACCTACCGTCATTTCTACACAAAATGCTGTAACCCAATCCAAACAAGTCAAAAGAGTGTGAAAACTGTTTTGGGTCATAATTATTTGTTTAGCTGTTACAAAACAGTTGTCTTGCCAAATTAAATCTGAAGTTTATGCTTTGAGTCCATTAGGTTGGGAAGCTTCAATCAATTTGTTATTTGCAACGCTTGTTTCCAAAATAAGTAGTCATGTTCATAAAAACAAACCTATCCAATGTCCTCTTACCTGGAAATCAAGCAGCATAGGGTTACCAAGCCATGATGTACATGTTGCTTAACTCCCAGGCTGGCTATTGAAGTTTTATCTTAATGGCTGATCCAAAATTGAGTTACACACACACACAAACTAGAGGCGCTTGAGCGCCTGTATCGCTAACAGGCCTGAATATACTGATAAAGCAAATGGTGTTTTCAGCATTCAATATAAACCAAATCACCTTATAGCAATCTCTGGCAAATAAATCTAGTCACTTAGATTTTAGAAATAGTTCTAGTCAAGCATTTCAAACTTTTCACTGTTTTACAAAGTCAAGTTGAGTTATGTAAAATTCATATATTAAGTAAGATGAAAAGGCATATTTACACAATTTACACTGTATTTCATATATGGACATTAGCCCCACCCTTAAAAGCCATGTTTTCAACCTATCAAAATCATGTGAAGAATCAGCAAAGAGTCCCCTGAGGATTATTTCTTTGAAATTGGGTTGAAATACATCGATAGAATTCTGAGAAGATTTTCAAAGTTCTCAGAATATATTTTAAACATTGATATTAGTACCCCCACCAAAATGCCATGATTTTCTTCAATCAAAGTAACTGAATACACCTGATAAAGGGTCTGAAATTGGATATTTCCAGTAACATTTGGTTAAAATCAATCGACTGGTTTCTGAAAAAAAGATTTCAAAGTTTCCACCAAATACCATATATTGAAAAAAGCCCTGCCTATTCATGTCACGTCTTTCAACAAAATTCTTTGAAGAAATCTGATAAAGGGTCACCCCAGGACCAATCCTGTAAAATTTGGTTGAAATCTATCCACTGGTTTCTGAAAATATTTTGAAAGCTTTCATCATATATGGAAATACCCCCCCCCCAATAAAGCCATGTTTTTCATTGGATAAAAATTCTTTGAAGAAATCTGATAACGGTTCAACCAAGGATTATTTCTGTGAAATCTGGTTTAAATCCATACACTGCTTTCTGAGAAGAAGATTTTTAAAGCTTTCAACATATATGGAAATAGCCCTGCCCATTAAAGCCATGTTTTGCATCGGATAAAGTATTCTGACAAGAAGATTTTTAGAGAAAAAGTCTTTGGATGGACAGACAGATGGATGGACAGACAGACGACAGACACCAAACCATGACAATGGTCCCTTAGCTTTCATTCAGTGGAGCTAAAAGGGGAATGCTTGTTACAAGCAATTTCTCCTTTTCATGCAAAGTTTTCCATACACATATTTCATGAGTGTGAGAAAAGCAGTGTTGTGTGGTGTGGTAATGGGTTATATTTGCATTTTCAATCTAGAATTTTGTCATCTGGTTTAGGGCTAAAAGATAATGATAATTCTTTCTCTCAAACATTTAATAAAGAAAACTCATTATGCAAAATGATATGCATTACAGTTGACTAAATCAGCTGAATTTATTACCTCCCTTTAATAACCCTTACAAAATTGGGCATGTAACATCAAAAATTTTCAACTGATCAAAATCTCTTTAGAAAAATCTTATTAAAGGTAATCAAAAAGAGATCCATGAATATCCATGTAAAATATAAAAATATCCATTTGATACTGTCTGAGGATACTACCTTAAGTTAATTTGCAGTAAAAAGCTCCCTAAAAGCCACATTTTTCATCCAATCAAAATTCTTTGAAGGAATCTGATAGAGGGTCACCCAAGGATCATTTCTGTGAAATTTGATTTCAGCCTGTGGAGCTAAAAATCAAACCACTTTCAAGAATCTTAATTTGGGTGGTTTTCTAAACCAAAATTCTAGTTGTAATTCCAATTTGGTAATGAGGAAATCAAACAAAGATACTTACATTTTTCACAAAGTCTTCCAATAGCTGGAAAAGAAAAAAATCATGTAATTAGAAGTAAATTTTTGTTCTATATATCCTTAATTTATATTAAAATGCAGAGCTAAAGATGGAGGGGTAATCACAACTTAAGATCAAACAAATTCATTGAACTGACATTTCCCAAAAATGGGCATATCCTATGCACGCAGCAGTTTTCCTTTCAGTCTTAAGAAAATAATTGCTTAAAAATAACACATTTAATCAACCCATTCCCACACAATCCCGCTTTTTTACGACCCTTAAGAATAATGCTTGGGAAAACATTGTGGAAAAAGAAGAAGACAGATTTTTAAGAATTGATCAACTGAAAATTATCATCTGCAACCTCTTTGAATTTTGACTAGTCTATAATTTTGTCCTCTAACAATAAGTTAAGATGTGCAGCTGCCACATAAGAAAATCATACATGAATAAAGATGCTTCTGACAAGCCATATTTTATACCAAATTTAACATTTGACTTTGTCATCCTGAGACCTAGATTTTGAAGCTACTTCAACTCATAATGGAAAACAACTGTAACAAATTACTTTGCATTCAATCCATAGCTGTTGAGGTGGATACATAAATGATTAATGTTCATCCAGTATTAAAATTGTATTTGTAGTAGTTACACAACTCCGAATAATTAACCTCAAAGAGCCCAAAGTGAATCACTCAATGTTTAAGAGCAAAGAGGATGGGTGCTGTAGCACTTGCCAACAGTTTATCAGAAAAGGAGCTACATCAACAATTTATCAGTAAAGGGGCTACATTATCTGAGGTACTTTGCTGGTGATACTCTCTTTTGCCAAAATTTGGATCGAATATAGGCCCAATTCACTATTGCAAAAAAGTATCTATTTTCCCTAATTCTGAGGTAAAAAAGCCCAATTTAGCATACAAAAATCCTCTAGCCTATACGACATAAGGTGCATTGTTTTTATACAGTAAACTGTTGTTGAAAATTGTTTCTATGCTAATGTTCAGTCATCACAATGACACACAATTTTGTTTAATCAAATCCACGATGATTAGCAAAGTACTCCAAACAAGCTGAGTGAAAATGAAACTTTGAAATTAAAAAGTTGCCAGGAATGTACCAAAATTGACACTATGTTTAAAATGCAGGCATTGAAAGCCCCCATAAACCAGCAGCATCTTTGTCTACGCATGAAATTCAAATTGTCTCCTTGACATCCAAGGCTACTGAGCCTGAAGCCAGAAAGGTAACTCGGTTTTAACTCTTTCCCACACAATTTTTTTATAGGCTGCTCCAAACTGAAAGAAGCTGCAGATGATTATTTCAAGTTGATTGAATTTTATTTATTCATTTTTTCATCTTTTTGGATAGAAAACATTGTGGATAATAAAGAAATTGATTGATACAAGCAATTTCTTCATTTTCTACAATGTTTTCCAAGGCCTTTTTCCAATACAAAGAGGTGTTAAAAGGAGGGATTAATGCACCTGAGTTTTAAGCAGGAATTATACTTAAATATAAAAAAGACACGAATGTCATGATCGTCATCCACAGTACTTTACAATTTTGGAAATTTACGCTTCTTTCATGATAAATACATCTGCCTTACCTTTGGGACAACATTATAAAGTCAAACATGATGGCTGACATGGTTTTTTTCTGACTTTAGGGCTCTGCAAACTCTAAGAATTTGGGGAGAAGTGTCTTTTTTCTTTATTTGGACCAGTCTGAAAATTTTGTCTTCTGGTAATGGGTTAAATAAAATAGTAATAATAATAATGTTTTCCTATGTTTGCTTCGAATTAAACTCTGATCGTTTTTGATAATTCAGACCACCTATACACTCTTTGCAAATTATTGATTATTATCATTTTTGATAATTGAGAATATAATACCATCTTTGGTATGTATGATTTATTCAAGAAAAAATTCAGAATCTTATTTCTTAATTCTCAAACCAGAAGAAAGAAGACAAAAATTTTTGTTCACATGTAAAGATCTCTTTAATAAGGAGTGAAAGAAATGATGAGCAGTATTTTTTCTATCAATTGCACACTATATACAACAAAATATGCAGCTACTTAGTTGCAAAGCTGTTTTTATTTTCATATACTGTAGTAGATAGCTACAATCAAAGGATTTATTGAAAAGTTATTTTTTTTTTAGTAATTTTACGGGAAAATCAGTTTAAATTGCCAAGATTTTATTATTCTTATCATTGAATTTTGAACTCGGTTATGACATGGCGTTCGTAATACCATTATTCTCACTGCCTGAACCTACGCAACAAATCTTGTAGATTGAAAATCATAATGTGCCACAGAAACAATTGCATCTTCAGAAGGGAAAGGGTTTGATATAAAGAACAAGATGTGTTTGTGAAACACTATGCCCCCGAAACATGAATTCTTTAGAAATGGGAAAAGGGTTCAAATTTTGACCTTGACCTTGATGAAATGACCTTCCCCAGTTGCGCCTTGTTGAGACCTATCTACATACCAAATATTAGCTTTGTAACTTAATCAGGGTTTAAGTTATAGGAAAATGTTTAGTTGGCAGGTTAAGTTTTGCAGACAGATGGACGGACAGACAGACAACAGTAAAACAATATGCCCCCGATCTTATCTATGCGCGTTCATAAAAATCCTGTAATGCCTATGGTATACATTGGCTTGCAACCAGCCAATTAGAGGAGGTGCGAATAAGGCAAGCATGTAGCCTATTGATACACGCTTGATTTACGATCAAAGGGATTCTGTTAAGAATTTTTTATAAATGATTTTCTGTCCCCTAATTTGTTAGCCTCTAGGCAAAATGCAATTATAGCCTATCACAATGAGGCAAATGCTTGTATTTTCCAGGCGACTTCAATTTTGCTTTGACAAGCAACTCTGGCTTAGTTTTATGAAACCAGGCAAATTCTTCGCTGAGTTGCCTGCAGAGCCCTGATTTTGGGACCCTTTTGGCCAAAATTTCAACAATTCTTTAGTTCTATTTGAAATTTCTTTCATCACTTACAAACATTTGGAAAACAGTTCTGAATCATGGTAATTCTTCACTTACCAAGTTGCAACTCATCTTAATATCTTACCCTTCAAAGAAGAGTCTCGTTTATCTTAATGAGACAGTGCCCATTTAAATTGGTTGTTGTTCAATGTGACAACTAAAATAAACAAAACCTGAGTGTCAAGTGCTTTTTATTTTTTCCCAATTTTAGGAAAAAGTCTGTATATTTATCCAATTTCAATAGCCCAGGGCCCCAATCCAAAATCTGAAACAAGATCACTGTATTGCATTATCAAAATAAAAGACCTATTCCTCTTTATTTCATAGAACTTATGATATCAATATACATAATTAAGACAAAGACGTGAAAATAAATTTGGGAAAATAGATCCAAGGCATAAGTGAATCATAGTCAACATGGTTTGGGCTAGTACACATAGCAGTAGTTGAATGAAGGGACAATTGGTGCCAGTAAGAGGCTATTTCAAAAACTTTTGGAAAAAAGTAATATTTTGAATTACAGTTCACATCCCTTAAGCATAAACAAGGTCCATTCGCTTTAAAAGTTGGTCTCTTTGCCCAACCATTCTGTTCACCCCATTTTAAAATGACCAGTTTTGTGTATATTTTTATATCAAATTATTGTTAGAATGTGTAATACCATGCTGTATTGTACATCAGTTTATGTTTGTTTTGTAATCATGTTTGAAGTAGATGGTGTTTGCTTACTAAAAATGTTCCAATATGTCGGTAATATATCTGTGAAGAGGAAACAGCCAATTAGGGCCCCTTTAATAATTCTGTTTTACAATTTGTCAAGATTTGATCAGGTTTTAAAGGAAAGATACCAAAATGATGTTATCACATAAAACAGAAGAGGATTGATTGAAACATACAACATTGTAAAGGTCAAAGAAGGAATTTCTGGTGAACCTCTTTTTACTCCATGTACATCAAATACTAGAGGAAACTCATTAAAACTGAATAAGTCGCATTCAACACTAACCATCAGACAAAACTTCTTCAGTCAAAGAAATATCAATACATGGAATAGACAACTAGACAAAGAAACTTTAAATGGATTCAAGGATACCCTGGATTTATACATATGAGAAGTTCAAGGAGTTTCATTGACTAAGGTCGCTTAACCCCCAAGCCACAATCATATGGTGTGGCTGCAGGTATAACAGATATAGCATTAATTGTGGCTAGCTATGTCTCTTTTAGCAACTACTCCGATCTGTCTGAAATTTTGTCTTCTGGTAGTGGGTTAAGCAGCAAAGATAGATCACCTCAACCAGTGTTCAATCTAGAGGGGGCCATGGCTAAAATGGCCCTCTAAAATCCAAAATGACCCCCTTCAAAATGAAGACTGGGCCCAAACGGCGCACTTCAATCACACATTCAATAAGACTTCTCTGAATGAAGTCATGGAAATAATGTCTTAACTTTTTCTAGTAGATTTATTTTGTTCAAAACAATATATTTATTATCAAATTGTTATGGTTTGTTACATTTAAAACCTTGTAATTCAATAGCTTGTCTATGTATTTGTATCGCATGACCCCCTTGACCAAGAGTCATGGGCCCATTGGGCCCCCTGTGATACAAAGCTAGATTGAACGCTGCCTTACTATCTATCTATATATACTGCCTAACTCCCCTTTTGGGTATTAAACTCTTCACCTCAAATATGGTGCATGTAAGGAACCCGGGGTTTAGTACCAATCAAACAAGATGTGTTTGTGAAACACCATGCCCCCAAAACAGGAATTCTTTAGAAACGGGTGATTTTTATTGATTTTTTTCTTTGTTTTAGGGAAAAGGGTTAAAATTTTGATCTTGACCTTGATGAAATGACCTTCCCCAGTTGCACCTTGTTGAGACCTATCTACAAACCAAATATTAGCATTGTAACTTAATTAGGGATGAAGTTATAGGAAAATGTTTAGTTGGCAGGTTAAGTTTTTGAGTAACGTTTTAGGGAAAAGGGTTAAAATTTTGACCTTGATCTTGATGAAATAACCCTCCCCAGTTGCGCCTTGTTGAGACATATCTTCATACCAATTATTAGCATTGTAACTTAATTAGGGATGAAGTTAAAGGAAAATGTTTAGTTGGCAGGTTAAGTTTTGCAGACAGACGGACAGACAGACAGATGGACAGACGGACAATGGTAAAACAATATGCCCCCGATCTATCGATGCGGGGGCATAAAATTGTTTTTTTATCTGATGAAATAGTTTTTATATATTTTACATACATTTAAGTTATCTTTAAGTAAAGCTTTTGTCCAGTTCTATTCTAAACTTCTACATGAAATTTATGTTGAAGTTGCCTTGTTGACCCTTTAGAAATTTTGGATTGTTTCTGCAGTTATCATGCATCTTACAAAAGAAAGTGTCTGTGACAACCAAAGAGAAGCAAATTTATAGTTTCAGTTTTTGTCATCCATCTTATTTTATAAACAATGAATCTAGAAGATTTGTTTAGTGTAAGTTTTAGTTTAGAGTTATGAAAACCCATGTTAAATTTATCCCCTGTCCCCTATTTTGTGAAATGTATTATTTTGGGGTCAATTTTGCATCCCCTTGGGTTTCTTGGGTTTAAGTTAAGTGTGCTGTATGGTATGGGTGTTTCTCACAGTTACGGTCCCCAAAAACTAAACATCCTGTGAAAAAATAAGGTCACCAAAGTTCACTGGGGCTCCTTAGGGGCCATGCACGATAACATAGGTATGCATGATAATTGAGTTTTGACAATACTGGCAGTTGAAACTGAAAACAATATCTCAATGGGTTAAACATAGATAATAAGCATTTCTTTCAATGTATCTTCTACGAAATGAAATAGGTCGAACGGACCCAGGGTAATCGGAAATTAGGGCGAACGTGTTTTAGGTTGAACGAACCCGGATTCTTTATATCTTACCCCACCCACTTTTCAACATTAAACGTTTCCAAACGTATCATGACATATGAAAATAGTAGTCTAATATTCCATCCGCTCTACTCAAAATTATTTCTTATTAGCTTTCAAAGTAGGAAAATGCATCGCTAAGCAAATACAAAAACAATATACTCACCTACGCCGGGTTGTTTTCGACAAAAAATTAAGTCGGGATGATGTTTCGCCATGCTGGATACGGTAAAAAAAAATAGGCGTCGTCGTCGTCCCGTTTATTTCTTAAATCAAAGTACTTCTTGTAATAAAGTTGGGTAATTTCCAATAAGTTCTTTTTGCTTATCTCCAATGAAAAATGGTACAGTGAAAAGGAAGAAATGCTAATTTATTATCTCCCCCCACCCTTAACCTCCTTTTTTTCTTTCCCTAAACTTTCAGATTAGTAGCACTTTTTTTACATAACGAGTCCTATAATTCTGTGTCATTAATTTGCAATTAATAGTGCAATCTATGTGGGAAATATTGAGGAAAAAGGACTCTACAATAGCAATTCCCTTTTTAAGAAATTATCTGCTCAGCTGATATAACTGTATTCTTTACTGTTGTTTGAAGCTTACTTCAAATTTTATTAGTCTGTAGAGGCATGCGATGTTTGTTTAAGTCACTTGTAGAAAATATTGTTGCCTGGTTAAGGGTTTGTAAGAATTTTGAGACATCTTGTCTGTTTGTACAACAAGTTTCCTTTTCATCAATGTGCATAGCCTAGTGCACTCTGTTGATCATAAGGTCTTGGTATAAAAAGAAGGTCATTTGTTAAACCATTTCCAACATTTTTACAACCCCTAAGAAAAAAAAAGAGGGTATTTTGGTCCTATATTGTGTTTCTTATTATGATAGCTCCAGGCTGTACACAAACTTTGAGGTCTTTCACCCTTCCCTGTTCAATCCCGGGATTTTATTTTCCTGAGATTTTATACTTGAGAAATTTTCGAAAAAGGAGAAATTGCTTTCATTTTCCTCCATATTTAATGGTTATTTTTCAAATTAAATCCCCTTTAAATTTTCTTCCGCAAAACCTTTGAATTTGGACAGGTCTTAAATTATGTTAAACGGAAAAGAGTTAAAGATTTCAATCTCTATTGCTTTGTACGGTATTGAGTTTCGCAACAACTCCGGTTCTAGTCTAAAAGATAGTTTTATTTTTTTCAGACCAAAATAAGACATTACTTATTCAGAAAATTATTTTTGAAAGGATAAGCCATTATAGTTTTGTAGAAGAGTAGACTTTTCATCTTTCTCCTTATATGTAAAATCTGGGGCAACTCTACATGTAAAATGTGAACACTCTAGGAGTCTAGGTATAACCGTCTTGAAGAAAAAGAATCTTCAAGATTTTTTTTATGTCTTATTTAAAGTGTATGATCTGAAAACAAAAGTTTCATTCCATCAAAGAGTAATAACTAATATTTTGAAGTATTTTGGTAAATGACCATAAGTAAATGCCACATCCAAATTCTGAAAGTCATAGGTTTCACACTTGAGGAAATTATCTAAAAGTTTAAAAAGGATTTATAAAGATCTTCTTTTTTATTTCCTGTGTAAAATATGTAATCCTACAACATAGGGCTAATTTTCATAGTAGAGTAGTTCTTTAACCCATTCCCATATGAGAAAATTTGAAAGAAAATGCAGATAACAATTTTAGGTTGATGAAATTCTAAAACTCTTTGTCTTTGGGGTAGAAAACACTGTGGGCATTGAAGAAATTTCTTAAAACAAGCAATTTCTTCTATGTCCACAATGTTTTCCAAAGCTTTTTTCTTGGGGGCATAAAAAGGAGGGCTTGGGTGGGAATTGGTTGATTAAAGTATTTTGGTAGAGGGTCATTAGGTGCTAATACATACCAAATATCATAGTGCTAGGCCTCATGGTTTAGAAGAAGATATTTATTCCCCAAATCCGGGATCTCACAACATAGGGTTAATTTTGAGAGTAGAGTAATTCTTTGAAGTATTTTAGTAGAAGGTCATTACTTGATGATTATACCAAATAACATAATTCTAGGCCTTATGAAGGAGAAGAAGATATTTAATGATTCCCTTTTTTATATTTATATTATAATCCTCGATTGCAAAACATAGGGCTAATTTTCAAAGTAATTCTTTGAAGTATTTTGGTCATTAGGTAATGATATGTACTAAATAACCTTGATTTTAAAAGTTTTTCATTAGGTTGCCTTGGAAACCAGAGTTCTTCATTGATTTAAATTCTTTGAAGAACCTTGAAAAAAGGACATCCTAAGGATCATTTTTATGACTTGTTTGTTTGTTTGATGGGGTTTAACGCCACTTTTAACAATTTTACAGTCATAACACGGCGGCTGGAGCACCTAACAATGGATTCCTGGTATATCTCTCACCGGTACCATCATTACATCATTTCCTAGCCTCCAGCTGCTATCCCACTTAGGTTTACGATTAGCCACCCATTGGTGAGAGACAAATGTCAGAACTGGATATGTGCTGCCAATATTTTTCATTAAGTTTGGCTGAAATCCCATATAAATATTTTGTAATTGTGGTCCTATATGTGTACACAGGGATAGAAGGTACTTAGGGGATTTTGTTTCTGTTTTAACTCATTACCAGAAGGCAAAATTATAGACTGGTCCAAATTGAAAGGAGTTACAGACAACAATTTAAAGTTTTTGAAATGTTTTTTTTTTTTAAACTTTCTGGATTGAAAACATTGTGAAAAATGAAGAAATTGCTTGTTACAAGCAATTTCTTCATTTTACACTATATTTTCCCAAGTGTTTTTCTTGAGGGGTGTCCAAAAGCGTCACTGTGTGGGAATGGGTTAAACCCCACAAGCCCAACATCTTTAATCTGACAAGTCCTCCCAAAACCTCATAATGTTTTTTTCTATAGAATGAACCTCATAAAGTAAATCTGTACACAATGCCCAAGCCCCTGTAAGCCTGGACAGATGGACTGACAATGACATTTGCAATAGCTCACCCTGAGTACTATAATAATAATAATAATAATAAAGACTTTATTTAATGAGGCTGCACAGTTGGGATAACCCAGTCTTACCTGTGGGCCTCTACAATTATTTACAAATCCAATACATGAATATACAACAAGAAAAGGCATGAAATATACTGTATTTACACAAGTGGGGTAAGTAATGATGGAAAGAATGAGAATATCTAAGCAAAAATTATATGGCCGATTAAATGTAGCCTGTTTTCAGCACAACCATTTATGCTTTTGGTTTGTCAATACCACCTTTTAGGATATAAACCTTTTTTGCAATCAATTACTTGCTTTCACAACTTAATGCATGAAGATAAATTTCAGATAATATGATTGGAATTTCTAGTACCAGTGCTATGTCAATAATGTGCTGAGGGAAGCTAACAAAAGAAATATTGTGGAAAATGAAAAAAAATACTTGTGACAAGCAATTCTTCATTGTTTCACAAATTTGTAATTGCTATTTTCAACTTATTTCAGTTTGGACCAGTCTAAAATTTTGTTTTGGGTTAATACTGTGCCACTTTATCTAATCGAGTAATAATTGTGAGACCTATGTGTACACATTTAATCCATTCCCACACAACAAAATTTTAGACTGGTCCTAATTTATAGAAGTCAAAGTTGGTGTAATATTAAACATCTCTGTCTTTTGGGGTAAAAAAACAATGAGACAAATGAAGAAATTGCTTGTACCAAGAAATACACACAGGGCGTAAAAAGCAGGATCATGTTGGAATGGGTAAAGCAAGAGGGCCATAGGTCCTAAAGCAATCACCTGAGTTAGTAGCAGCAAAACCAAAACAAGAGGACCATGATGGTCCTTTATCCCTACCCTGAGTATGATGACTGAAGGCTTTATGATGTATACAAAATATTAAAGACCAACACCAATTCATTTTGGAGAAGAAGATTTTCTCCTTTAGTCCTATATATATTAAAGATCCCACCATATAGCGCTAATTTCCATTGAATAGTAATTCTTTCAAGTATTTTGGTATTGGCATTGAACCATACCGAATATCAAAGCTCTAGGCATAATGGTTTAGGAGGAGAAGATTTTCAAAGATATCCTTCTTTATTCATTACAAAAATCAGGAATTGCACAGAAAAGGGCTTATTCTCCAAGTTCAGTAATTATATGAAGTATTTTGGTAAAGGTTCAATCGACATTGATACAAACAAAATCTTAAAGCTGTAAGCCTTATGATGTGGAAGAAAAAGTTTTCAAAGATTTCCTTCTTTATTTATATGTTAAATCAGAGATCACCTAGAAAAGGGTTAATTGTCAAGATACAGTAATTCTCTATAGTTTGTTGGTAAAGGTCAATAGATGATGATTTATACCAAAGTATCAAAGCACTAAGCTTTGTTGTTTGAGAATATTTTCAAAGATTTCCTTCTTTATTCATTGTGAAATCAAGAATTGTACAGAAAAGGGCTAATTTTCAGAGTATGGTAATTCTGTGAAGTATTTAAGTAAAGGGTCAAAAGATGAAGATTTGTACCAGATTTCAAGGCTCTAGGTGTTATGGTTTGGGAGGAGAAGAATTTTAAAGATTTCCTTCTATATTTCTTTGTAAAATCAGGGATTGCACAGAAAAGGTCTAATTTTTAAGTATGGTATTTCTTTGAAGTTTTTTGGTAGATGGTCAATAGATTACCATTTATACCAACTATGAAAGCTCTAGGCCTTATGGTTTGGGAGAAGAAGATTTTTAAAGATTCCTTCTATATTTCATTTTAAAATCAGGATTGCAAAGAAAAGGGCTAACTTTCAGAGTATGGTAAATCTTTGAAGTATTTGGTAGAGGGTCAATAGATTACCATTTATACCAAATATGAAAGCTCGAAGCATTATGATTTGGGAGTGGAAGATTTTTAAAGATTTCCTTCTAAAATTGTAAAATTGGGGATTGCACAGAAAAAGGCTAATTTTCAGAGTATGGTATTTCTTTGAAGTAAATTGGTAGAGGGTCAATAGGTGATGCTTTATACCAACTATGAAAGCTCTAGGCCTTATGGTTTGGAAAAAGAAGATTTCTTTGAAGTGTTTTAGTAGAGGGTCAATAGATGATGATTTATACCAACTAGAGGCACATGAGCGCCTGAATTGCTCCATTGGCCTGAATTTATCATTTCTGAGAAATTTGGTTGACAAGCATCCTGCAGTATGCAAGAATAAGATTTTCAAAATCTTACTATATACCATATATGGACACAAGCCCTCCCATGAAAGCCATAATTTTCATCTGAGCCATATTTTATGAAGGAATCTGACAAAGAGTCTACAAAGGATCATTTTGTGAAATTTTGTTAAAAACTTATGAAAGATTGTAATCTGAGAGGATTGTAGGTTACCCTAATATATGGAAATTAGCAAAATCCATTAAAGCAATGTTTACAGCCAATCCATTTTTTTTTAACAATCTAATAAGGGGTCACCAAAAGATCATTCCAGTGAAATTAGGTTGAAATCCATCCAATGGTTTCTGAGGAGATTTTCAAGGCTTTCACCATATATGGAAGTTAGCCCTGCCCATTAAAGCTATGTTTTCAGTCCTTGCAAATTCTTTGAAGAATTCTGAAAAAAGGGTCACCTGGGGATCAATCCGGTGAAATTTGGTTGAAATCCATCCATTGGTTTCTGAGAACAAAACAGCTGTTGGCCCTGGGGCGCTCACCTGAGATAAAGGCACTTTTTCTTTCAACAGTCTAATTTGATGTTAAGGGTTAGGATTATGAAACAAGTGGGCCATACTTACATATATAGACTTTGTACCTGGGGATCCAAAAGTTAAAAGGCTTTAGGGCAAATTGAAAGAAGGAATTAACTTTTTTCTCCCTCTGGATCCATGGGTTATAGTTTCAGAAATAAGAAAGAAGTCTGTGAACTGACGCTTCATGCCTATAACCCTCCTCCAAGGGCTCCGCCCCTGGGGACCCGAGGATCATGATTCTAGCTATTTGTAAGAGGTCAATATACTGATGCTTCATGCAAAATATCAAGGCTCTACGCCTTCTGGGTCAGGAGGACAAGTTTTTAAAGATTTTTTTAAAATTTAACTTTTGTTGCTATGGCAACCAGAGTTTTTAACGGATTTCAATTCTTTTAGCAATTTTCAAATGGGACCACCTAAGGAACATTTCTGCAAAATTTGGTTCTATATAAACCCCAGTCCCCTGGGGCTCTGGCCCTGGGGACCCGAGGATTGTGATTTTAGCTATTTTGAAAGAGGTCAATATACTGATGCTTAATGCAAAATATCAAGGCTCTACGCCTTCTGGGTTAGGAGGAGAAGATTTTTAAAGATTATTTTAAAATTTAGCTTTGTTGCCATGGCAACCAGAGTTTTTAGCGGATTTCAATTCTTTTAGCAATTTTAAAAGTGGACAACCTAAGGAACATTTCTGCCAAATTTGGTTCAAATTGGCCAAGTGATTTGGAGGAGATGTCCTTTAAAGCAATGTTGAGGCACAACACAAGACTGACAGACACTGGACAAAAGGTGATCACAACAGCTCAGTTGAGCATTTCGAGGAGATATCATTTATAAATCGTTCTTTATTTCTATATCAACCTCAGCCTCCTGGGGTTCTGCCCCTTGGAACCTGAGGATCATGAATTTAGCTATTTTGTAAGAGGTCAATACACTGATGTTTCGTGCAAAATATCAAGGCTCTACGCCTTCTTGGTCAGGAGGAGAAGATTTTTAAAGATTATTTAAAATTTAACTTTTGTTGCTATGGCAACCAGAGTTTTCAACGGATTTCACTTCTTTTAGCAATTTTCAAATGGGACCACCTAAGGGACATTTCTGCAAAATTTGGTTCAAATTGGCCCTGTGGTTTGGGAGATGTTGTTTAAAGAAATTGTTGGAGGACGGAGCATGTTGGCTGGAAGCCGGATAAAAGGTGATCACAATAGCTCACTTGAGCACTTCGTGCTCAGGTGAGCTAAAAAGATCATCAATATTATCAATATATATAGCGAAATTAGCCCAGCCAATTATAGCAATAATTTTCATCCAACTTTAATTCTTTGAAGGAATCTGATAACAGGTCACCCAATGAGCATTCCTGTAAAATTTCGTTTGATTCCATCCATTGCTTCTGGAAAGAAGATTGTAAAGCTTTCACCGTATTTTGACATTAGCCCCACCTATGAAATCCATGTTTTTCATCCAATCCAAATTCTTTGAAGGAATCTGATAAAGGGTCACCCAATGAGCATTCCTGTAAAATTTCGTTTGATTCAAAACATTGATTTCTGACAAGAAGATTTTGAAACTTTCACCATATTTGGAAATTAGCCCGCCCATTAAAACCATGTTTTTCATCCAATCAAAAGTCTTTGAAGGAATCTGATAAAGGGTAACCCAATGAATATTCCTGTTAAATTTCGTTTGATTCCATCCATTGCTTTCTGACTAGAAGATTTTTAAAGGTTTCACCACATATGAAAACTAGCCCAAATATAACCAAAAAAGGCATGAAGAGATCCACTTGGAGATTCAGGATACTAAATATCAATTCTCCAGATTTGCTGGTCTTAGAGAAGAAGATTTTTAACGTTTTCCTTTTTGGTTTCTATTTTAAAGGAAGGATTAGCCCAAGCAGAGCCCAAACATGACACAAGGGGCATCATATGAACAAACATACTAGAGGTCCAATATGACTTGCTTCATACTAAGTATTAATGCTATAGGTTTGTTATTTTCAGAGAAGATTTTTTAAAGTTTCCCTTCTTATTTTCAATGTAAAATGGGGTGTGCCTGGCATTACCAAATATGATCCAAGGGTCATCATTTTAAACAGACTTAATAGAATTTCCCTAAAAGGTGCTGCAAACAAAATATCACAGCTTTCGGTCTTCTGGCTTCAGAGAAAAAGATTTTCAAATTTTTCCTTCATTATTTCAATATAAAATGGGAAGCACAAGGGCAGAGCCCAAATATGACCAAAGGGGCATCATTTAAACAAATTTGATAGATGTCCCCTTGGAGTTGCTGCATACCAAATATCAAAGCTCTTGGCCTTTTGATTTCAGAGAATTTTTTTGAAAGATTTCCTTCTTTGTTTCAATATAAAATGGGGTGCTCTTGGGCTGAGCCCAAATAAAACCAAAGGAGTATCATTTGAACAAACTTGATAGACGTCGCCTCGAAGATGCTGCATAGCAAATATCAAAGCTCACAGTCTTCTGGTTTCAGAGAAGAAGATATTTAAAGATTTCATTATTTTCCCCCTTTTTCTTGCCATGGCAATCAGAGAGAAGGGTTAATTTTAATTTTTAAACAATTTTGGAAGAGCTTCACCCAGGGAACATCCCTGCCATGTTTCATCAAGATTTGCTTTCTGGTTCTTGGAAGATGTTTAAAGAAATCGTAGACAGACTCACGACGATGACACCAGATGCCTTGAGCACTTCGAGCTCAGGTGAGCTAAAAAAAATCTGAACAATCGTTCAGACATAATTTTGAATCCTTAATGAGGCATCTAGAGTGAACATGTTTTTCTAATATTTGACCTAGTTTTTTACCCAATAATTAAGACTCAAAACTTAACCCTTGTCATGTTGAACCAGGAATATTCTGGTTTTGGCAGGTGTAGACCAAAATCAGCCTGCACATAAGTGCAGTTTGATCTTGATCTTCACCTCCTGCTTGTAATTTTCCTGCCAGAGTTGTTTATGAAATTGATTTCTAAAAGAAATATTGATTTTTGAACCACAAGTTCTTTCAGTACTTTAAGCGCTTTGAATTTCAAGCAATTTAGTAAGGTAATATATACAACATGACAAGGGTTAACTTCACAAAGATTTTATGGAGACAAATATTCTAACTAATATATCAAGACATTTCAGCTAAAATGTGGCCTCTAAGAGTTCTCCAAAGCCTTTTCTAAGATTTGAACTAGTGACCTTGTTTTCTCTCCATGTGACCAAATATCAAACTGGACCGAGATTATATTGAGTGAAAAAGTCTGACAAAATATCAAGATAATTGAGAAAAAAAAATTGGCTCTAGAGTTCACACAAGATGTTGACAGACATCCAACATTGCATGCAGGACACAGCTAGATCAAACAAGAGGACCATGATGGTCCTAAATTGCTCACCTGAGGAATCTTCAAATTATAGTACTTTTTAGTATAAAAAAGACACAACTTGAGCAAAATAAATAAAACAAATATAAGATTTTGGGCTTTGTACAAAACAATCCAGTAATGCTTTACTATTGGAATGAATTCCTTGGGCTTTATAGTTTAATCCATTACAAAACTATCCAAGAATTTGTCACCCTCAGGGAAAATAGGTTTGAAAAAAAAACATAGTGAGAAAGGGAGTGACAAGCAATTTATCCATTTCTCACAGTGTTTTCTACCTGAAATTCTTTGTATTTAGATTTCAATCAAACTGTAATTACTGTCTGATACTTCAATAGGTGTAACTTTAGCAACCTTGGTAGAAAACAATCTGGATGTACTATAAATCAAAATATGAATGCATTACAACTTATACATGAGGAGTGGAAGATATCTGAACATGCTCTTATTGAGCGTTTTTCATATCTTTGGATGCCTTGGGAAGGGCCATGTTTGTCCAAAGGATATAAACATGGTAGATAACAATAATGTTATCCTATGTTTATAATGTAAATGCTCTAGAACCTATATTTAAGAATAATTCTTTCAATGCGATTTACACAATTTTTGACCCCAGGAGCAGAGACATTTTTTTATCCTAAGAGCATATTTTCCTGTTACATAGTACACAATTATTTAGTCATGATACATACCAATTATGTATGCCCATCACCTTATATTTCAGAAGGAGAAGAATTTTGATATTGCTCTTATTGGGTGTTTTCCAAAATTTTTGGTCCTGGGGCAGTGCCATGTTTTATCCCAGGGCTAAGATTTTAGCTAACATGGTAGAGAACCATCTGGATATGCTATATACAAAATATGAGTGCCTTAGACTTTGTAGATTGGGAGGAAAAGACTATTGAACATGGTCTAATTGAGCATTTTACAAACTTTGTACACCCAGGGAAGGGGTGTTTATTAACCTATAGCCATAATTTAATCAAAACTGATAGATAACAGCCAGGCTATGCTACACTCAAAATATAAATGCCCTCCTCCTTTTAATGAAGAATTATTTTTTTAGCATACTCAAATTTTGCGTTTTTCCCAATTTTGGACCCCTAGTGCAGGGCGGTTTTTGACCCGAGGAAGACAACTTTAGTGATATAGTACAAAACCATCTAGTTATGCTACATACCAAATATGAATATCCTAGACCTTATAGTTTAAGAGGAGAAGTCTTTTGAAATTGCTCTAATTAAGCATTTTTCAAAACTTCGGACCTCAGAGATTAAATATTTAATGTGATATATGATTAAGCTCTATATAAAATATAAATGCCTTTGGCCTTGTTGTCTGTGAAAAAAAAGACAAATATTTCTAAAATTTTCCATTTTCATATGCCGTGGTTACAAGAGTTTTTCACGGAATGAAATTCTTTTCACAACTTCTGAAGAGCTTCACCCAAGGAACACTCCTGCAAAGTTTCAGCTTGATTGACCTACTGGTTAAGGACAAGACGATTTTTAAAGATTTCCTTAAGATTCCCATTTTCAAATGCCACGGCAACCAGAGTTTTTGACGTAATTAAATTCTTTTAACAGCTTTCGTAGAACTTCACCCAAGGAACATCCCTGCAAAGTTTCAGCTTGATTGGCCTACTGGTTTAGGGGGAGAAGATTTTTAAAGATTTCCTTAAGATTCCCATTTTCAAATGCCGTGGCAACCAGAGTTTTTGACGGAATTAAATTCTTTTAACAACTTTTGTAGAACTTCACCCAAGGAACATCCCTGCAAAGTTTCAGCTTGATTGGCCAACTGGTTTATGAGGAGAAGATTTTTAAAAAAATTGTGGACGGACGAACAGACGGACGGGCGGACGAAGGACAACGACCGATCACAATAGCTCATCTCGCACTTTGTGCTCAGGTGAGCTAAAAAGCTCTCCTTGATCATATCATATATTGAGTATTAAATGAGTGTAGCAAAGGAAAATAATATTCTGATACATCACTTCTTATTCTCAGACCACAACACCTGAGACTGATATTGGACCTCTTTATTTAGAATCCCTGAACAGGATTATAATGAAAGAGGAGTGAGTATTTTGGATCTCTGAAAACATGGAGATGATATCAGCAATCTTGGTGCTTTTTATAGGCGCTAGCATGTATTATTTGCAACATGCAGAGGGGTGCAACTGTGCCATTTTATTTAAAATCCTCAATTAATGTGGAAGATATTCCCTGGTTAAGAAGTGGACATATATCTATCCACCCACAGAACAAGGTACCTCTAAATGCCTCACTCTCTTACATGGCGGGGGCATAAAAAGTTTAAGGAGAAGACTTTTAAAGAAATTGTGGACAGACTGACAGCTGGACGACGGACAATGACCGATCACAATAGCTCACCTCACACTTTGTGATGAGGTGAGCTGAAAAACAGAAAAAAGAGTAAAGGCTGCATAAACAAAACTTAATTTATTAGAAAATTTAACAAAAACATCACAGCATATTATCTGAACTTTTTTAACTGGTCAGTCTATAAATCCATGATAAGATAGTCCACCCCTCTACACCATGACAATAGCCCCAATAGCCAGTGGAGCTAATTGTTATTGTATAAATTACTACATTTCAATATCTGCATATGTCACATAGTAGCTTTGCCAGTCTATAAATCCATGATAACATGGTCCAACCCTCTTAACCTTGACGTTGGGCAACATAGCCTGTGGAGCTTAAACATAAGTGTTATTGTAAAGATTACTACATTTCAATATCTGCATATGATGCATAGTAATTTGGCCAGTCTATAAATCCATGAAAACACCCCTCTACACTTTGAAAATAGCCTCTATAGCCAGTGGAGCAAAAACATGTTGGTGCTGTATAAGCCATAACACTTTAATATCTGCATATGTCAAATAGTCCTGTGCATGTAGTAACTTGGCCAGTCTATAAATCCATAATAACTTCACAATAATCATCTTCACAATAGCCCCCATAGCCAGTGGAGCTTAAACATGTTGGTGCTGTTAAAATTATAACACTTCAATATCTGCATATGTCACATAATTGTGCAGTAACTTGGGTAGTTTGAGTTCATGTATGTTTCCAAGTCTGTTCCTACCAACTGTTTGGCGGATTATTTTTCTACAGTGAAATTTAAGCTGTTTTGGATTTCCTGCAACAGAAAGGAAGCTATCTCCATTTCGTGAATAAGAATTACAGATAAATGTCTAACCATAAAATACCTAAATTTGAAGTGACGAAGAAGTGATTCTACAGAAATCATTGTGGGAAGGCAAGAAAATATTGGTAACCAACATTTTAAAATATTCCACAACAATGACGATTTATGACGCTCCTCAAGACAGACAACTAGTAAAATATTATTCTAATGATTTGACAGCATGCCCACTGGGTTTCCATTTTGGGGGTACATGTACCCCTTAGGTCTTGAACTGGGGGTATGAAGAAAAATATTGGGACTAACAGTATGACAATGACCATACTTGAATTTACCCTTTTCCGGACCACAGAAATATGTTGCTTATAATATACTAAGTTGGAAATTATATTCAGACAATGTTAAAGCAAAGATGGAAAATATTTTGGCTTAAGTGACCATGTTCATATCAAAGTTAAACAACTCAAACTTATTGCTAACAAAAGTCCTGTCTGTCACTTTTCAATGAAACTAACTCCCTCATCGGAGCATCATTTGAACTAAGCCCTACCTGTCAGGCAGATTATTTTAAAAAAATAATTCCATGATTTCTCAAAGCCTGATAAGCCCAGTCCTGCTATGCCCACATTTATTTGTAAATAAAAATTTCACTGACAAGTTTTGAAAAAGGTCATCCAAGGATCATTCCTGCCAAATTTGGTCCAAATTGACCAGATGGTTAAAGGAGATTTTTTAAGAATTGTTTCATGATTTCTCAAAGTCTGATAAGCCCAAGCTGTCTTGGCTTTTTTTACAAAACTCAAACTTTTAAGAACAAGTTTAGAAAAAGGTCACCAAATGAACAAAGTTTAGTCCAAATAAGCCAAATGGTTTAGGAGGAAAAGATTTTGAAAGAATTACATGTATTTCATGAATTCTCTTAAGACTTAAAAGCTGGGTCCTGGTCATGCCCACATTTTTTAAGCAAATCAAAATTTCATGAACAGGTTTTTTCGTGCTAGATTTGGTCCAAATTGGCCGAATTATCAAGAGGAGATTTTCAAAGAATTATTTCATGATTTCTCTTAGTCTGATAAGCTTGGCCCTGTCACGCCCCCATTTCAAAGAAAACTTTTGAGGAGGGTCACATATGGAACATTCCTTACAAATTTGGTCAAAATTAGCCAAATAGTTAAGGAGGAGAAGATATCTAAAGAATGATTCCATGATTTCTCTAAGTCTTATAAGCCCTGGCATACCCATATTTTTTTTTTCAAATCAAAATTTCATGCACAAGTTTTGAAAAGGTTCACCTAAGGAACATTCCTACCAAAATTTTGTCCAGATTGGCCCAACGGTATAGACGGAGAAGATGTTTAACCCCTTACCAGACGGCAAAATTTTAGACAGGCCCAAATTGAAAGAAGTTGCAGAGGACAATTCGAAAGTTATAAAATTTTAGATTTTCTGGGAAGAAAACAATTTTTTCAACTTTCTGGGAAGAAAACAATGTGGAAATGAAGAAATTGCTTGTGACAAGCAATTTCTTCATTTTCCACAATGTTTTCCAAAGCTGTTTTTCTTGTGGGGCGTCTAAAAGCGTCACTGAGTGGGATTGGGTTAAAGAATTATTCCATGATTTCTTTAATGCGTTCTTACCTACACTTACATTTAAAAGTCTCCTTTACTAAAATAAACTTTCACTGTTAATGATCCTCTATGGCCCCTATTTTAACCCTACAAATGTGTTGCAGATAAGGATGCCCTTATCTATATTGTTAGCTGATGAAAGTATGTGACATAAAATGACATAAAACTTCAGATAAGCCATAAGGTCTGTTTTGAAATTCACTCTTCAACCTGACCTCAAGATAAGTTTCACCTAGTTATTTGAAAATCAACAATACCTTTGAACTTGAAAAATAATTTTAAAAAATGCAATAAAAAAGAGAATATCATTTTATCACTTTAGCTTCAGCTGAAACTTTGATATTTGGAAAACCAATACATTTTTTTTTCACTAAAACTAGAACTTATCATGGGGAGCAACCGTGCTAAAATTGTTTAAGATCTATCTATTTAACCTTTACCTGCACAATCCCTATCTTTTTACATTCCTGTGATTTTATACTTGAGAAAGCGTAGTGGGAAGGAAGAAATTGCTTGTAACCTGAAATTTCTTCCTCAGTACCTATAATTCTTGTGTATTGTGATTTATCCTGAAGACTATAATTTCCATGACTAATGTAATGTCCTGAGTATTGTGATGTGCACTGAGTATTATTATACCCTATTAGGATTATGGCCTGCACAGAGCATTTGATATATATCAAGTATTGTAATATCCCATGAGCAGTGCTTTCACTAAGGACCAATTTCAGGAATTTTCAAAATTCCAAGTTTCAATTTCAGGAAGTTTTCACAAAATCAAGAAATTTTTTTTCAACCTCGACCTACCTCCCTGCCAAAAAAAAGATAAAAAAAGATGAATAGAAAAAGATACATAAAGCCTACAGTACATTCTTTTCCATCGTTTACCTATAGTCCCCAAATTTCTTTTTTGCAAGCCCTTCATAACCACCTATCAAACCTACTTTCCCATTCTAGAAGCAGTTGTCTAACAGGGGATGTAGCACTAGGGATCAGATCCCTAGGGATGTGGTCATCATTATCTGTCTTACAGGGGTCAGCCCCAAAATGTAGTAACAGCTTAACTAGGGTCAGGTCTTGTTGTCGTGCAGCATAGTGAAGAGGGGTACGCAGAATCTTTACACTGTCTACATCACAACCTGTCAAAATATCTTAATTATTAAACTTGTTACCATTAACCCATTACCAGATAACAAAAGGTAGAAAACATTGTGGGAAGTGAAGAAATTGCTTATCATAAGCGATTTCTTCATTTCCAACAATGTTTTCCCAAAATCTTTTCTTGAGAGGTGTTAAAAAGCGATATTATATGGAAATGGGTTGAATAAATATTACTTGATCTTGCTGTCTGGGACTGTAATAGAGAGGGAACTAAGTATTTTTACATTATCTACAATTCAACCTGAATGTCAACCATCATTTTATCTTTCTTCTGTAAAATGAACTTCATAACAATTTTATCTTTTTACATATATATTGTATCAAGAGCTTAGCTTAAAGATTATACATGACAAGCAGCGATTGAAGATAAACATAAGAATGCAATATGCACACTGATCTTTCTTTGTATTGCCCTTAGATGCATGAATATATGAGGATTAGTATACTTGGAGTGTGGACTGGTGTAGAACTAAAATGATTCAATTTTTCGAGTTCCAAACTTTGAGAAAAAGGTTTTAAACAAGAAGGCCGTTGGCCCTGGGGCGCTCACCTGAGATAAAGGCTCTTTTTCTTTCAACAGTCTAATTTCATGTTAAGGTTAGGATTATGAAACAAGTGGGCCATAATTACATATAAAGACTATGAACCTGGGGATCGAAAAGTCTAAATTACAAATTCCAAGGCTTGAGTGCTGATTTGAAAGAAGAAAAAAACTATTTCCATGGGTTATAATTTCAGAAATAACAAAGAAGTCTGTGAACTGATGCTTCATGCCTACAACCCCCCCCCCCCTCTGGGGCTCCGCCCCTGGGGACCCGTGGATCATGATTTTAGCTATTTTGAAAGAGGTCAATATACTGATGCTTAATGCAAAATATCAAGGCTCTACGCCTTCTGGGTTAGGAGGAGAAGATTTTTAAAGATTATTTTAAAATTTAACTTTGTTGCCATGGCAACCAGAGTTTTTAGCGGATTTCAATTCTTTTAGCAATTTTAAAAGTGGACAACCTAAGGAACATTTCTGCCAAATTTGGTTCAAATTGGCCAAGTGATTTGGAGGAGATGTCCTTTAAAGCAATGTTGAGGCACAACACAAGACTGACAGACACTGGACAAAAGGTGATCACAACAGCTCAGTTGAGCATTTCGAGGAGATATCATTTATAAATCGTTCTTTATTTCTATATCAACCTCAGCCTCCTGGGGTTCTGCCCCTTGGAACCTGAGGATCATGAATTTAGCTATTTTGTAAGAGGTCAATACACTGATGTTTCGTGCAAAATATCAAGGCTCTACGCCTTCTTGGTCAGGAGGAGAAGATTTTTAAAGATTATTTAAAATTTAACTTTTGTTGCTATGGCAACCAGAGTTTTCAACGGATTTCACTTCTTTTAGCAATTTTCAAATGGGACCACCTAAGGGACATTTCTGCAAAATTTGGTTCAAATTGGCCCTGTGGTTTGGGAGATGTTGTTTAAAGAAATTGTTGGAGGACGGAGCATGTTGGCTGGAAGCCGGATAAAAGGTGATCACAATAGCTCACTTGAGCACTTCGTGCTCAGGTGAGCTAAAAAGATCATCAAATTCAATTCAAATTCAAAATTTTAATTGCATAATATTACATAATATTGTTGCAATACAACAAATACATTTTAACAAAATATATAGGATGTGCACAAACATATTAAACAGATAGTGAAAATAATAGATCAACATATAAGTCATATGGAATTTGTAAATAATGGTCAAGAGTGTTGGGTAGTTTTCATTAAAAGAAAAGTATGTTTGGAATAAAATGATTCATTTCTCAAGTCAAGTGTAGAGTTCACGTTTCTTATTGGCTTCAAATAAAAATTTTGATAATTTAATTAGAAATCCTTTTCTGTCATTTGTCATCATTAGCTTAAATTTATGGATGGTTGGCCATGTACGATAGAAATTAGGCAAAAAATTCTTCCTTAGATCATAATATAAAGGACAAAGGATATATTATCAATATATATAGCGAAATTAGCCCAGCCAATTATAGCAATAATTTTCATCCAACTTCATCCAACTTTAATTCTTTGAAGGAATCTGATAACAGGTCACCCAATGAGCATTCCTGTAAAATTTCGTTTGATTCCATCCATTGCTTCTGGAAAGAAGATTGTAAAGCTTTCACCGTATTTTGACATTAGCCCCACCTATGAAATCCATGTTTTTCATCCGTTCCAAATTCTTTGAAGGAATCTGATAAAGGGTCAACCAATGAGCATTCCTGTAAAATTTCGTTTGATTCAAAACATTGATTTCTGACAATATGATTTTGAAACTTTCACCATATTTGGAAATTAGCCCGCCCATTAAAACCATGTTTTTCATCCAATCAAAAGTCTTTGAAGGAATCTGATAAAGGGTAACCCAATGAATATTCCTGTTAAATTTCGTTTGATTCCATCCATTGCTTTCTGACTAGAAGATTTTTAAAGGTTTCACCACATATGAAAACTAGCCCAAATATAACCAAAAAAGGCATGAAGAGATCCACTTGGAGATTCAGGATACTAAATATCAATTCTCCAGATTTGCTGGTCTTAGAGAAGAAGATTTTTAACGTTTTCCTTTTTGGTTTCTATTTTAAAGGAAGGATTAGCCCAAGCAGAGCCCAAACATGACACAAGGGGCATCATATGAACAAACATACTAGAGGTCCAATATGACTTGCTTCATACTAAGTATTAATGCTATAGGTTTGTTATTTTCAGAGAAGATTTTTTAAAGTTTCCCTTCTTATTTTCAATGTAAAATGGGGTGTGCCTGGCATTACCAAATATGATCCAAGGGTCATCATTTTAAACAGACTTAATAGAATTTCCCTAAAAGGTGCTGCAAACAAAATATCACAGCTTTCGGTCTTCTGGCTTCAGAGAAAAAGATTTTCAAATTTTTCCTTCATTATTTCAATATAAAATGGGAAGCACAAGGGCAGAGCCCAAATATGACCAAAGGGGCATCATTTAAACAAATTTGATAGATGTCCCCTTGGAGTTGCTGCATACCAAATATCAAAGCTCTTGGCCTTTTGATTTCAGAGAATTTTTTTGAAAGATTTCCTTCTTTGTTTCAATATAAAATGGGGTGCTCTTGGGCTGAGCCCAAATAAAACCAAAGGAGTATCATTTGAACAAACTTGATAGACGTCGCCTCGAAGATGCTGCATAGCAAATATCAAAGCTCACAGTCTTCTGGTTTCAGAGAAGAAGATATTTAAAGATTTCATTATTTTCCCCCTTTTTCTTGCCATGGCAATCAGAGAGAAGGGTTAATTTTAATTTTTAAACAATTTTGGAAGAGCTTCACCCAGGGAACATCCCTGCCATGTTTCATCAAGATTTGCTTTCTGGTTCTTGGAAGATGTTTAAAGAAATCGTAGACAGACTCACGACGATGACACCAGATGCCTTGAGCACTTCGAGCTCAGGTGAGCTAAAAAAATCTGAACAATCGTTCAGACATAATTTTGAATCCTTAATGAGGCATCTAGAGTGAACATGTTTTTCTAATATTTGACCTAGTTTTTTACCCAATAATTAAGACTCAAAACTTAACCCTTGTCATGTTGTACCAGGAATATTCTGGTTTTGGCAGGTGTAGACCAAAATCAGCCTGCACATAAGTGCAGTTTGATCTTGATCTTCACCTCCTACTTGTAATTTTCCTGCCAGAGTTGTTTATGAAATTGATTTCTAAAAGAAATATTGATTTTTGAACCACAAGTTCTTTCAGTACTTTAAGCGCTTTGAATTTCAAGCAATTTAGTAAGGTAATATATACAACATGACAAGGGTTAACTTCACAAAGATTTTATGGAGACAAATATTCTAACTAATATATCAAGACATTTCAGCTAAAATGTGGCCTCTAAGAGTTCTCCAAAGCCTTTTCTAAGATTTGAACTAGTGACCTTGTTTTCTCTCCATGTGACCAAATATCAAACTGGACCGAGATTATATTGAGTGAAAAAGTCTGACAAAATATCAAGATAATTGAGAAAAAAAAATTGGCTCTAGAGTTCACACAAGATGTTGACAGACATCCAACATTGCATGCAGGACACAGCTAGATCAAACAAGAGGACCATGATGGTCCTTAATTGCTCACCTGAGGAATCTTCAAATTATAGTACTTTTTAGTATAAAAAAGACACAACTTGAGCAAAATAAATAAAACAAATATAAGATTTTGGGCTTTGTACAAAACAATCCAGTAATGCTTTACTATTGGAATGAATTCCTTGGGCTTTATAGTTTAATCCATTACAAAACTATCCAAGAATTTGTCACCCTCAGGGAAAATAGGTTTGAAAAAAAAAAACATAGTGAGAAAGGGAGTGACAAGCAATTTATCCATTTCTCACAGTGTTTTCTACCTGAAATTCTTTGTATTTAGATTTCAATCAAACTGTAATTACTGTCTGATACTTCAATAGGTGTAACTTTAGCAACCTTGGTAGAAAACAATCTGGATGTACTATAAATCAAAATATGAATGCATTACAACTTATACATGAGGAGTGGAAGATATCTGAACATGCTCTTATTGAGCGTTTTTCATATCTTTGGATGCCTTGGGAAGGGCCATGTTTGTCCAAAGGATATAAACATGGTAGATAACAATAATGATATCCTATGTTTTTAATGTAAATGCTCTAGAACCTATATTTAAGAAGAATTCTTTCAATGCGATTTACACAATTTTTGACCCCAGGAGCAGAGACATTTTTTTATCCTAAGAGCATATTTTCCTGTTACATAGTACAAAATTATTTAGTCATGATACATACCAATTATGTATGCCCATCATCTTATATTTCAGAAGGAGAAGAATTTTGATATTGCTCTTATTGGGTGTTTTCCAAAATTTTTGGTCCTGGGGCAGTGCCATGTTTTATCCCAGGGCTAAGATTTTAGCTAACATGGTAGAGAACCATCTGGATATGCTATATACAAAATATGAGTGCCTTAGACTTTGTAGATTGGGAGGAAAAGACTATTGAACATGGTCTAATTGAGCATTTTACAAACTTTGTACACCCAGGGAAGGGGTGTTTATTAACCTATAGCCATAATTTAATCAAAACTGATAGATAACAGCCAGGCTATGCTACACTCAAAATATAAATGCCCTCCTCCTTTTAATGAAGAATTATTTTTTTAGCATACTCAAATTTTGCGTTTTTCCCAATTTTGGACCCCTAGTGCAGGGCGGTTTTTGACCCGAGGAAGACAACTTTAGTGATATAGTACAAAACCATCTGGTTATGCTACATACCAAATATGAATATCCTAGACCTTGTAGTTTAAGAGGAGAAGTCTTTTGAAATTGCTCTAATTAAGCATTTTTCAAAACTTCGGACCTCAGAGATTAAATATTTAATGTGATATATGATTAAGCTCTATATAAAATATAAATGCCTTTGGCCTTGTTGTCTGTGAAAAAAAAGACAAATATTTCTAAAATTTTCCATTTTCATATGCCGTGGTTACAAGAGTTTTTCACGGAATGAAATTCTTTTAACAACTTCTGAAGAGCTTCACCCAAGGAACACTCCTGCAAAGTTTCAGCATGATTGACCTACTGGTTAAGGACGAGACGATTTTTAAAGATTTCCTTAAGATTCCCATTTTCAAATGCCGCGGCAACCAGAGTTTTTGACGTAATTAAATTCTTTTAACAGCTTTCGTAGAACTTCACCCAAGGAACATCCCTGCAAAGTTTCAGCTTGATTGGCCTACTGGTTTAGGGGGAGAAGATTTTTAAAGATTTCCTTAAGATTCCCATTTTCAAATGCCGTGGCAACCAGAGTTATTGACGGAATTAAATTCTTTTAACAACTTTTGTAGAACTTCACCCAAGGAACATCCCTGCAAAGTTTCAGCTTGATTGGCCAACTGGTTTATGAGGAGAAGATTTTTAAAAAAATTGTGGACGGACGAACAGACGGACGGGCGGACGACGGACAACGACCGATCACAATAGCTCATCTCGCACTTTGTGCTCAGGTGAGCTAAAAAGCTCTCCTTGATCATATCATATATTGAGTATTAAATGAGTGTAGCAAAGGAAAATAATATTCTGATACATCACTTCTTATTCTCAGACCACAACACCTGAGACTGATATTGGACCTCTTTATTTAGAATCCCTGAACAGGATTATAATGAAAGAGGAGTGAGTATTTTGGATCTCTGAAAACATGGAGATGATATCAGCAATCTTGGTGCTTTTTATAGGCGCTAGCATGTATTATTTGCAACATGCGGAGGGGTGCAACTGTGCCATTTTATTTAAAATCCTCAATTAATGTGGAAGATATTCTCTGGTTAAAAATTGGACATATATCTATCCACCCACAGAACAAGGTACCTCTAAATGCCTCACTCTCTTACATGGCGGGGCATAAAAAGTTTAAGGAGAAGACTTTTAAAGAAATTGTGGACAGACTGACAGCTGGACGACGGACAATGAACGATCACAATAGCTCACCTCACACTTTGTGATGAGGTGAGCTGAAAAACAGAAAAGAGAGTAAAGGCTGCATAAACAAAACTTAATTTATTAGAAAATTTAACAAAAACATCACAGCAAATTATCTGAACTTTTTTAACTGGCCAGTCTATAAATCCATGATAAGATAGTCCACCCCTCTACACCATTGACAATAGCCTCTATCAGCAGTGGAGCTAAGTGTTATTGTATAAATTACTACATTTCAATATCTGCATATGTCACATAGTAGCTTTGCCAGTCTATAAATCCATGATAAGATAGTCCACCCCTCTAAACCATGACAATAGCCCCCATCGGCAGTGGAGCTAAGTGTTATTGTATAAATTACTAAATTTCAATATCTGCATATGTCACATAGTAGCTTTGCCAGTCTATAAATCCATGAAAACACCCCTCTACACTTTGAAAATAGCCTCTATAGCCAGTAGAGCAAAAACATGTTGGTGCTGTATAAGCCATAACACTTTAATATCTGCATATGTCAAATAGTCCTGTACATGTAGTAACTTGGCCAGTTTATAAATCCATAATAACTTCACAATAATCATCTTCACAATAGCCCCCATAGCCAGCTTAAACATGTTGGTGCTGTTAAAATTATAACACTTCAATATCTGCATATGTCACATAATTGTGCAGTAACTTGGGTAGTTTGAGTTCATGTATGTTTCCAAGTCTGTTCCTACCAACTGTTTGGCGGATTATTTTTCTACAGTGAAATTTAAGCTGTTTTGGATTTCCTGCAACAGAAAGGAAGCTATCTCCATTTCGTGAATAAGAATTACAGATAAATGTCTAACCATAAAATACCTAAATTTGAAGTGATGAAGAAGTGATTCTACAGAAATCATTGTGGGAAGGCAAGAAAATATTGGTAACCAACATTTTAAAATATTCCACAACAATGACGATTTATGACGCTCCTCAAGACAGACAACTATTAAAACATTATTCTAATGGTTTGACAGCATGCCCACTGTGTTTCCATTTTGGGGGTACATGTACCCCTTATGTCTTGAATTGGGGGTATGAAGAAAAATATTGGGACTAACAGTATGATAATGACCATACTTGAATTTACACTTTTCCTGACCACAGAAGTATGCTGCTTATAATATATTAAGTTGGAAATTATATTCAGACAATGTAAAAGCAAAGATGGAAACTATTTTGGCTTAAGTGACCATGATCATATAAAAGTTAAACAACTCAAACTTATTGCTAACATAAGTACTGTCTGTCACTTTTCAATGAAACTAAATCCCTTATCGGAGCATAATTTGAACTAAGCCCTACCTGTCAGGCAGATGATTTTAAAAAAATAATTCCATGATTTCTCAAAGCCTGATAAGCCCAGCCCTGTTAAAGGAGATTTTTTAAGAATTGTTTCATGATTTCTCAAAGTCTGATAAGCCCAAGCTGTCTTGCCCTTTTTTTCAAAACTCAAACTTTCAAGAACAAGCTTAGAAAAAGGTTACCAAATGAACAAAGTTTAGTTGAAACAAGCCAAATGGTTTAGGAGGAAAAGAATTTGAAAGAATTACATGTATTTCAAATCAAAATTTCATGAACAGGTTTTGAAAAGGATCACAGAAAGAACAATCATGCTAGATTTGGTCCAAATTGGCCAAATTATCAAGAGGAGATTTTCAAAGAATAATTTCATGATTTCTCTTAGTCTGATAAGCTGGGCCCTGTCACGTCCCCAGTTCAAAGAAAAGTTTTGAAGAGGGTCACATAACCCATTACCAGACGGCAAAATTTTAGACAGGCCCAAATTGAAAGAAGTTGCAGAGGACAATTCGAAGTTTATAAAATTTAAGATTTTTTCATCTTTCTGGGAAGAAAACAATTTTTTCAACTTTCTGGGAAGAAAACAATGTGGAAATGAAGAAATTGCTTGTCACAAGCAATTTCTTCTTTTTCCACAATGTTTTCCATAGCTCTTTTCCTTGGGGGGTGTCTAAAAGCGTCACTGAGTGGGATTGGGTTAAAGCATTATTCAATGATTTCTCTAATACATTCTTGCCTACACTTACATTTAAAGTCTCCTTTTACTAAAATAAACTTTAATTGTTAATTGTCCTCTATGGCCCCTATTTTATCCCCACAAATGTGTTGCAGATAAGGATGCCCTTATCTATATTGTTAGCTGATGAAAGTATGTGACATAAAATGACATAAAACTAGATAAGCCATTAGGTCTGTTTTGAAAATCACTCTTCAACCTGACCTCAAGATAAGTTTCACCTAGTTATTTGAAAATCAACCATACCTTTGAACTTGAAAAATAATTTTAAAAAATGCAATAAAAAAGAGAATATCATTTTATCACTTTAGCTTCAGCTGAAACTTTGACATTGGGAAAACCAATACATTTTTTTTTCATTCAAACTAAAACTTATCATGGGGAGCAACCGTGCTAAATTTTTTTAAGATCCATCTATTTAACCCTTTCCTGCACAATCCCTATCTTTTTACATTCCTGTGATTTTAAATTTGAGAAAGCGTTGTGGGAAGGAAGAAATTGCTTGTAACCAGCAATTTCTTCCTCAGTACCTAACAATATAATACAGTACCTATAATTCTTGTGTATTGTGATTTATCCTGAAGACTATAATTTGCCATGACTAATGTAATGTCCTGAGTATTGTGATGTGCACTGAGTATTGTTATACCCTATGAGGATTATGGCCTGCACAAAGCATTTGATATATATAAAAATGTAATATCCCATGAGCAGTGCTTTCACTGAGGACCAATTTCTGGAATTTTCAAAATTCCAAGCTTCAATTTCAGGAAGTTTTCACAAAATCAAGGAATTTTTTTCGACCTCGAACTACTTTCCCCCCCCCCCCCAATAAATAAAAGATAAAAAAAGATGAAAAGAAAAAAGATACATAAAGCCTACAGTACACTCTTTTCCATCGTTTACCTATAGTCCCCAAATTTTATGTCCAATTGAGTGGAACTAGAGAAAACAATAGGGCCTATGAGTATTATGATGCCCCTTTATAATTGTGATTTGCCATGAATATTGTGATGTGCTAAGTTTTCTCTACATTGATTCTTTCAATAAAGTCCTGCTTTCTTTTGGTAGCCCTTCATAACCACCTATCAAACCTACTTTCCCATTCTAGAAGCAGTTGTCTAACAGGGGATGTGGCACTAGGGATCAGATCCCTAGGGATGTGGTCATCATTATCTGTCTTACAGGGGTCAGCCCCAAACTGTAGTAACAGCATTACTAGGGTCAGGTCTTGTTGTCGGGCAGCATAGTGAAGAGGGGTACGCAGAATCTTTACACTGTCTACATCACAACCTGTCAAAATATCTTAATTGTTAAACTTGTTACCATTACCAGATAACAAAAGGAAGAAAACATTGTTGGAAATGAGGAAATTGCTAATCATAAGCAATTTCTTCATTTCCCACAATGTTTTCCAAAACTCTTTTCTTGAGGGGTGTTAAAAAGCGATACTATATGGAAATGGGTTGAATAAATATTACATTTACTTCATCTTGCTGTCTGGGACTGTAATAGAGAGGGAACTAAGTATTTTTACATTATCTACAATTCAACCTGAGAAAATGTCAACAACCATTTTATCTTTCTTCTGTAAAATGAACTTCTTAACAATTTGATCTTTTTACATAAATATTGTATCAAGAGCTTAGCTTAAAAATGAAACATGACAAGCAGTAATTGAAGATAAACATAACAATGCAATATGCACACTGATCTTTGTTTGTATTGCCCTTAGATGCATGAATATATGAGGATTAGTATACTTGGAGTGTGGACTGGTGTAGAACTAAAATGATTCAATTTTTCCAATTCCTAACTTCAAGAAAAATCTTTAAAAAAATCTTATTTCGTTATAAATCACAGAGGTAAACTAAATGGCAGCTTAATCCTTGATGTTTTGATGAACTTAAGTAAATTAAGTAAATTTTGATTATATAGGTATACATTTTTTTAAAACATGTCAAAATTGTCACCTTACAAAGTTTTCAAAACTATCCATAATGGAAAAAGAAAACTAAAGACATTTTCTTAACATGAAGCACTATCCAAGATTTGTAGCTGTATTCAGTAATCAATATTGATCAATTACAATGTTTAAAACTTGCAGCTGAATGTAATTATCTAAGGATATTGAAACAAATGTAGGCTCAGTATCTAGTAGTTGGAGCTTAACCCATTCCAACACAGTGGAATTTTAGACCTGTCCAAATTGAAAGGAGCTGCAGACGACAATTTCAAGTTGATGGAATTTTTCATTTTTTCGTCTTTGGGGATAGAAAACAGTGTGGATAATGAAGAAATTGCTTGATCCAAGCAATTTCTTCATTTTCCACAATGTTTTACAAAGCTTTTTTGTTGAGGGGCATAAAAAGGAGGGATTGAGTGGGAATGGGTTAAATCCTGACTCAATTTTAAAAGAGCACAACAACTCTGAGTTTACTAACTTCTAACAGTACAACCCATTATGGTTGAATACCATTCATAGTCCATATATTGCCGATAAAAAATAAAATGTAATTACATGTACACCCCTCAAGAATTATTTAAAGAAAACATAGTGGAAAATGAAGAAATTGCTTGTATGAAGCAATTTTTCCACTATCCAAAAAGATGAAAAAATTCAACTCCATCAAATTGAAATTGTTGTCTGCAGCTTCTTTCAAATTGGACATGTCTAAAATTTTGTTGTGTGGTTATAGGTCAAGGATTATCAAACTGTCCACATGAAAAACCAAAATTCAATTAAAACAACAATGAAACTGAAATTCAGGGGCACTTGATGATATGTATACCTGTCAAATATAAAAGGAATAAGAGTGTTAAACTACATGTATATGGTTAACTATGGACAACTTCTGTTTAACCCACAAATATTTATCCTTCAAAAAAGACATTGACATTTGACCTAAACATTTCCACAATGTTTTCAGAGTTTTCTTTCTCAGGTTGCCAAGGCTGCCATCAAAGCGCATCAGACTCCTAATTTTCAACTATTGGATGTCATGGGTTCGATCCCCGGCAGCAGCAAATATCCTTTCCTTTCCGACATTTGACTTTCACCAATGGGTGGATAATTGTAAACTTCAGTGGGATAGCAGCTAGAGGCTATGAAAGGGTGTAGTGGTAGTACTGGTGTGAGAAATACCACAAATCCATTGTTTGGTGCTCCAGCCACCGTAATATGACTGAAATACTGTTAAAATTGGCATTAAACCCCATTCAATCAAAAAATCAATCAGGTTGTCAAGAGGTTACACTGTTACATGAATAACAATATATCCTCTTCACCTCAATGATCAAGCATGTAAGGAAACTAATTTTCAGTACAAATCAAAAATTGTTTTCCATCTGATCAAATAGTTTTTATATATCTAACAGACATTTGATTTATCTTTCAGTAAAATTTTGTCCAGTTCTATTCTGATTTTCGACAAGAAATTTGTCCCGAAAGTTACCTTGACGACCATTGAGAAATTTTGGATTGCTACGGCAGTTATCATGCATCTTACAATAAAAGACAACAAAAAAAGAAGCAAAATTCTTGTTCCAATTTTTGCCATGCGTCTTTGCTTAAAACAATTAGCCTTATAGATTTATTTGATGTAAAGACAAATTTAAGTTTATTTAAACTTAAGCTTAATCTATCATGTGGCTCCCAATTTTGTGAAATGTGTTATTTTGGATTAATTTTGCATCTTGATGGGTTTAAGTTAAGCAGGGATGTGGATATACAGATTTCTCTACTTGTCCATGGACAAGTAAAATGTGATTTTCTACTTGTCCAGGATCAAAATGGACTTGCCCATGAAAAGATGAAGAACAGATAAAATTTGAGAAAACACTATTTTTTAAGAAGAAAATGCTTGAACTCAACATTTTTTTCATCAAAAACAATATTTTCTAGCCTTAGATACAAACATTACGCTCATAAATATCTTCTATCTTTTTAGTACCATTCCAAGATTTGCCCTGATATTTACTTGTCAACGGACAAGTAGCCTCGAAAAAATGTACTTGCCCGCAGGTAGAAAAGCCCATGTTGGACAAGTCGGGCATGGGAATTCCACACCCCTAAGTTAAGTGTGTAATATGGTATAGGCTATTCTCACAGCACTGAATGGGGTGCTGAAAGTTAAACATCCTGTGAAAAAATGAGGTCACCAGAGGTCACCAAAGGTCACTGAGGCTCTTAAGGGGGCCATGCACGATAATATAGGTATGCACAACAATTGAATTTTGACAATATACCTGATTTTAGAAGAACCTTTACACAATTCACACTTCCTTTATACACTGACGCATGAAGTGGGGTACCAAAGTGACAATCTGACTGATTGAGACTGGCTCCAGCTGTGATCAACTGTAATGCACATCTCCATTTATCTTGAAAATGTAATGAGGTATTTGTAAGTGAAATCATCAAAATAGAAGAAGATATGTGATATTGTTTCTCATTCACTGTGTATTTTGTTAACCTTTGTCCTGCTGAATATTTTTCCTCATTTGGCTATATTTGAAAACTTTGACATAATAAGATTGATCTTTTGTTAAAAGATTTCTCTCAAAACAATAACAATAAGCAAGTAGTTAAGACTGCATGTCTGTGCAGGCTCATTTTAGTCTATACACCTGCTAAAGCCATTTTCAAAGTAGGAATATTCCAGGATCAGCATGACAAGGGTTAAGTCTCACTGGCATTGGATGGATTGCTGGTCACACAGACTGACCTCTAACTTGGCAGTTCAATTGAACTTTAATATGTGGTCAAAAGCATATAAGAGGCAAATTGCTAGTTGACGACCTAAACATCGTAACTACAGCTTGATTAAGCTGTAGTTACGATGTTTAAGTTACTAATCCAACAAAAATTACAAGAGGACCATGATGGTCCTTTATTGCTCCCCTGAGTATGATGCTTCAAGGCTTTGTGATATAAAAAAATTCAAAGCCCTATGACTAATTATTTTGGAAAAGATTTTTTGAATTTTCTCATTTAATTCTAGGTATATTGAAGATCCTACCATTTACAGGTAATTCCTAGAGTACAGTTATACTTTTGAGTATTTTGGTAGAGGGTCAATAGATGATGATTTATACCAAATATCAAAGCTCTAGGCCTAATGATTAAGAAGGAGAAGATTTTTAAAGATATCCTTCTTTATTTTCTTTCTAAAATCTTGAATTGCACAGAAAATGGCTTACTTTCAGAATACAGAAATTCTACAAAGTATTTTGGTAAAGGGTCAATAGGTTTTATTACATGCAAACTATTAAAGCTCTATGCCTTATGGTTTGGGTTCATATGCAAAATCAGGGATCACACAGTAACGGGCTAATTTTCAGAATACAGTAATTCTTTGAAGTATTTTGGTAAAGAGTCAAAGACATTGATACATACAAAATATCAAAGCTTTAGGTCTTATGGTTTGGGAGAAGATTTTCAAAGATATCCTTCTCTAATTCTATGTATAATCAGGGATCACACAGAAAACAGCTAATTTTCACAGTGCCTTGATTCTTTGAAGTAATTTGGTAGAGGATCAATAGAGGATTATTTATACCAAATATCAAAGCTCTATGACTTATGGTTTGAAAGAAGAAGATTTTTAAAGATTTTGTTCTTTACTTCTTTGTAAAATCAGGGATTGCACAGTAAAGGGCTAATTTTCAAGATACTGTTATTCTTTGACGTATTTTGGTAGAGGGTAAATAGATGATGATTTCCTCCTAATATCAAAGCTCTAGGCTTTACAGTTTGGCAAGAGAAGATCTTCATGGATTTTAATTCTTTGAAGTATTTTGAAAGAGCATGACCTAAGGATAATTTCTGTGAAGTATTGTTGAAATTCTATGGTTAATTTAGTAATTGTGAATGGATGGAAGGACAGATTGACGGACAGATGGACGGACAGCGCCAGACAATGACTGATCACAATAGCTCATTCAGAGCACTTCTTGCTCAGGTGAGCTAATAAATATAAATGTCAAAGTTTAAAGTCCACTTCCAGTCTAAATTAAACATTTGATTAGTCTATCAGTTTTTTATGGGGACAGTGAGAATCCATCAACTGTCTTGAAATGGCAATTATAATGTGTACCCACAATATAGGATTTGGTAGACCATGATGAAATTTGAAATGAAATCACTTGTTGTTTACAGAATTTAAACTTCATGTTGGGAAATTCACTTGATAAGCAACATATTGTTTACCTGCTTTAAACCATTACCAGATGGCAAAATTTTAGACTGTTCCAAATTGAAAGGAATTGCAGACAGCAATTCAAAAATCATGAAATTTTAGTTTTCTACTTTTTGTGTAGAAAAGATTGTGAAAAGATTGGTTCAAGCAATTTCTTATACACAGTGTTTTCCATAAAGTGTTTCTTAATGGACGTCAAAAACTTTGTGTGGGAATGGATTAAAAGACAACCCGTCTGAAGATTAAACTAACACAACTTGAAACAGAGGTCTAAGCATGACGGTAACATCACCCTAAATGAAACTATATGCTGTTGGTACTCATTTGAGTCAGCTTGACAAAAAGTATACCAGTGAGTACCCACAACACAGGGTCTGTGTAAATATTGTTAAAATCTCATAAAGAATCCTAAATATCCCCTCTATTGCAATCTGAGAGAAGTCAATGGGTTGCAGGTTTGAAACACTGCTGCTCTACTAGTCACATTGGTTTGTCCTACAGCAAGGCCAGGCCTAGTACTTGTGATACACAGGAAGGACATAAATAAGTGAACTTTGCCATGATATAACTGGATAAGAGCACCGTCTACGGGTGCCTACACTCAGTTGTTGGGTGCTGGATAGTGGATAAAAAATTTAAGTCCAAAAAGGGGCATAATTTGCACAAAATGCATCTAGAGCTATCCCACTTGATATTATAGGTTCCTTTTTTGATAATGAACATGTGTGCCAAGTTTCAAGTGAATGCCTTTAGTAGAACCAGAAATATCACAAAAGGTCAAAGTTTTCACACGACGAAGACAACCATGACAACGAGGAGGCTATCGCAATACCTTGAGTTTCCTCTAAAAACAGCCGAGCTAAAAATTCTTAACCGTTTACCACACAACAAAATTTTAGACTGGTCCAAATTCAAAGATGATGCAGACTACAATTAAAAGTTGATGGAATTTCAACCCTTGTTATGTGTATAAATAACCTTACTCAATTGCTGTAAAATCAAAGGGCTGAAAGTGCAGACAGAACCTGATGTTCAAAAATCATTATTTCTTTTAGAAATCAATTTCATAAACAACTCACGCAGGAAAAGTACAAGCAGGAGGTGTAGACTGAGATCAGACTGCACTTATGTGCAGGCTGATCTTGGTCTACACCTCCTGCCAACCCGGAATATTCCAGGTTCAGCATGACAAGGGTTAAAACTCTGTGTCTATCGGGCTAGACAACATTGTGGACAATGAAGAAATTGCTTATAACAAGCAATTTCTTCATTTTCCACAATGTTTTTAAAACTTGTTTTTCAGTGGCATAAAAAGACTGAATTGTGATGGAATGTGAAAAGTTGTGTTAAAAATCCAACAAAGCTTCCTCCAATCTGAAGCTTTTTAAAGTCAACTGAGTAGTTAAAACAACCAACCTCTAAGAACAGCTTCATGTAGTGGAGATGACAGCAGGAGTTGTGGATTTACATTAGCTCCGGACTCTAGCAATATTTGAACACACTCCTCATTACCACTTGAACAGGCATCACACAGTGGGGTGGCACCGTCTATATTTCGTCCATTAACCTGATGTTTACAAACAGTTGACATTTAACCCATTACTACACAAAATTTCTCATATTGAGGTGGCACTGTCTGTTTCATCCATTTACCTGATGCTAACTGTACACATTTAACCCATTACCACTCATCAAAGTTTTAGACTGGTCCAAATTCAAAGAGTTTGCATACAACAATTCATAGTAGATGGAATTCAAAAAAATATTTTCCTTTTGGGGTAGAAAACATAGCAGATAATTATGAAATTGCTTGTAATCAACAATTTCTTCAATTTCCACAATGTTTTCCCCCCTTTTCCCTTGAGGGGCATAGAAAAGCTGGATTGTGTGGGAATGGGTTAACTATATGAATTGCAAATATCCCCGTAGTAATTGAAACAGAAAATACAGTCAAATATAGAATCATGTGATAATAGCCAATTTATTCCAAGAAATGCATTTTTACAGCCCTCATCAAAACAGCTTTTGAAAGCATTGAAGAAAATGAAGCTTGGAAAAAGTTTCTCACTGTTTACTTCCCTGAATGAAAAACATTGATTAAATTTCATGAACTTAAAATTGTCATATGCAACTTCTCTCACCTTTGACCAGTCAAAAATTTTGTCAATTGGAATTGGGTGCAAGTAAGTATGTGTATTAACCCTTGGCATGCTGAACCTGGAATATTCATGCTTTGGCAGAAGATATAGACAAAGATCAGCCTAGACAAATGTGCAGTCCAATCTTAGTCTACACCACCTGCTTGTCCCTTTTATATATATAAAACATACAATTTAATGGTATAATAACAAAACCTCGTGTTTGTATTTTGGCTTAAAAATTACACACTTACTAAGACATTAGCCAATTCCTTTACAAAAATATTTAAACTGACAAAAAAGAATGTTAGAAGAACAGAAATCACTTGTATTAATTTCTTTTTCTCTTCAATCATTTAAACTCTACAGAAAAGAAGTTTTTCAATCCAAACTAAACACAAAGAAGCTGCAGACAAAAATTCAAACTGATAGAAGTTCAAATATCTCTTTCATTCTGGGTAAAAAGGAAGCAATTTATTAATTTTCCACATTGTTTTCCTGAACTAATTTCTTGAGAGACATAAAATGGCAGTACTGTGTGGTAAATGGTTTAATATAAACATTATAATTTTCCAATAAAAAATTGTTATCTTTGACTTTAAGATGTTTTTTTGCACCATTCCAAGATTCACCTTGGTATTTACATATCCCTGGACAATTGGTCTTGAAAAATGTACTTGTCTGCAAAGGAGAAAGGCCCATGTTTAACAAGTCAGCCATGAGAATTCCACTCCTGAATGCAACATAGCTGAAATAGACTCTTGCTAGAACATTACACTTACATCAGCTCCAGCAGATATCAATAACCTGACTATCTCTATATGACCATTAAAACACGCTTCATGGAGGGGTTGCACCAAATCAAAGTTGGTCTCATTTACAAAATGTCCTTGAGAAAGAAGCTGTTTAACCCTCACTATGTCACCTTTAGCACAGGCTCTATGGAGTGGGTATAGGTCAGATTCTGGAATCATAAATATGAAAATAAAAGCCAATTCCTAGAGTACTAGTGGCCTGATGTCAACCAAGGATTACCAGTATACAATAACATTATTTCTGAACAGTCTGTGTGTTCAGCTACTGACATTAACCCATTCCCACACAGTGATGCCTTTAAACACCCCTCAATATGAAAGCTTTGGAAAACATTGTGGAAAATGAAAAATTGCTTGTTACAAGCAATATCTTCATTATCCACAATGTTTTCGAACCCAAAAGAAAAAGATTCGAAATATTTCATCAACTTAAAATTGTCGTTTGCAACTTCTTTGAATTTGGACTGGTCTAAAATTTCATTGTGTGGGAATGGGTTAATACATTATAATTTAATTTTAAGTTTCGTCTATCAAAATTGGGTATTCTGATTGGAAGAAAAAATTATTCATAACTCCATGAACAAAATTTTTAGCACAAAGCGATATTGTATGCTTCCGCACAAAATAGTCCCATACAAAAAGGTATCAAAAATTGTTAAGTTTTTGCTTTTTTATCTCGATACTATTAATTATAAGAAATGAAGAGAATATTTTTTTGTTTTCATGGAAGAATGAACCAAAAAACCTAATCACACTTATGTACGGATGCACTTCGCGTATTCATACAGTATGATTAGATTTTTCGGTTCATACCTCCATGAAAACAAAAAATATTCTCTTCATCTCTTAAGTGAAAAAAGAAAACTAAGCAATTTAACATTGTTGTATGCCCTCTTTTAATTTGGACATGTCTATTTCGTGTGTGGAAATGGGTTTATTTCTAGTCCTAAATACCATGGCTTAAATCAAACAAAGTAAAGAAGCAAATTCAGAATTTAGAAAGTGTTTTATACTGATATGACATAAAAGTAACCCATTCCATGCAATCCCATTTTATCTATCAATCTATCTATTTATACTGCCCAACTCCCCTTTCGGGTATTATTGGCAGGTTTGACACCCCTGAAGCCTGCTTGGTACAAGCAATTTCTTCATACAGTTCTAAAGGGCAGATGTCGTTGCCAACTGCATTAGTCCACTATGTTTTCTACCAAAAAAAACACATATACTCACTTAAATTCCACAATCTTATGATCAAATTGTCTGCAACTTCTGTCAATTTGGAGTACACTAAATTTTTGTCGTCTGGTAATAGGTCAAATGCTAACTAATATCATTAATGTATTTGGTAAATCAATTGGTCTCTTTCTGTACACATAGATATGTATGTCAATGGAGATGAATAACAAAATTTGTTTTTATCCGAAAAAATATATCCGACAACTTTTCCTTACAGGTTCCCGACCTATTTAAGATACATTTTTTTTCCAGACAATCGGCCATATCTGACACTTCCTTCAATTCATCATACAGTTTAAGTCGTGCATATACAAATAAAGCAATGAAACTGATAAAAGGAAAGAGTACCTTTAGTTTCATTTGATTCCATTTCAATGTTCAATGACGTTTTGGCGCGGCAAAATCAAAGTACTTCAATGCTTTTTTCTTTCAATCTGACAGGAACCGTACCTTGGACTGTCACTGGGTATATAGATTCAATTGGGTACTGGCTGCGATCTAAATTAAATTGTTACAATTTTAATTTTAAAAGTATACAATTGAGATAAAATGCTATGAAAATTCAGCCTGATGGCCAGCTTCCCAAGTGACGAACATTCAGTAGGCTAGAATGTTACTTTGTTAGAGTAGAAGTAGTGCCCAGTTAGGTTCGATTTATTATTTTTCAAAACCTGCTCTCCCCAAACAAGTGTACATTTTAAACGGTGTAATATGGGGATTCAATATAATTCATAGAACGCGTAGTAAAGACTCCTCTTAAGTACGAAATCACCTACCAATACGCCATAACCCGTTTAGCGTAGATACGGTCACGGTTTCAAAAAACGCGAAGTCTTTCAATTATAAAGTGCCTTCTACTTTGAGAGCTTGGCATACCAGCTGTAAAGGTGTTTATTATCATTTAAAATTAGTCTATTCAATCCATTACCAATCGACACAAGTTTGGGCTAGTGACAGACGACAATTCAAATCGCTTTGACATTGAAAACTAAGTCCCAGATAGGGTAGAAAACATTGTGAAACAAGCAATTTCTCCTTTTCTCACAATGTTTTCTTTAATGCAATTCTCCAGGGACTTGAAATTGTGATTGTTTGAGAATTAGTTACGGAAGGTTTAAAAGATATAAAAAAATCTCAATGAATATTGCTGATATAATATTGTCCCGTTGTTTGCGCATGTCATATTCTCCGAAGATTGACGCATTTGAAAAATGCCACCTATCGGAAGATAACGAATATTGCCCAAGCTTGTTAACCAATTGCCACACAATCCCGCATTTTTACGATCGAGAGAAATTTAGCTTTGGAACACATTGTGAAAAAAGAAGAAATTGCTTGTAACCAGCAACTTCTTCTATTCTCACAGTATTTTCTACCTCATGTGGCCCTTATTTCTTGATTTAAACAAACTTTCTTTGTTTTCTGCAACTTCTTTCAATTTGGACGAGTTTTGGGAATGGGTTAAATGATATCTTAATCATTTGTGGAATATCTTCGGAAAAGGATAAAATCTCGAAAAAGCGGAAAAAAGTATTAATATTGAATGCTAGTTAGACTGCGATTATAAGTGAGTTTTGTTTAACGTGACTTTCAGTAGTAATACAGTAAAACAGCACCCAACCATGGCTTCCAGTCATTTTTTACACCAGTCATTAGATGTGTAGCTGCTCAGCCAGCTACTTATCATATTCCATAGGTGAACGACAATTGATCCGTGCGAAAATTGCATTTTTTCCGAACTTGTGATCGTGCTCAGGGCTCTAGAACAGAAACATCCTGTACCTATTAAACAAACCAGGCTAGGCTCTCTCTCCCTTTCTCTCTCTCTGTCTCTCTCTCCACCCCCCCCCCTCTCTCTCACGAATTGGTGAATTTTAGATTTTGTTTAAGAGTTTTTAAATTTCATAAAAAATGACATTCCAGGACCTGTTTGGGCCGATACTTGGGTTGAATTTGACATGTCTCGAGCGAACACCCTTGGTTCATCGCAGCCTGGTTAGCCGAAGATATCATTGGTATCTTGAGAGTCACAAAACTAATATACCGGAATAATCTGTTCAGGATTTTTTTACGATGCATGACTACTCATTCTTAGTAAAGATTGATAGGCTGAAAGCTGAAACAAAACTGACGAGTTCGAAAACCAACTGGCAACCCAATCTTCCTTTCTGTAAGTTGCACACTTTATAGCGGTTTTGAATATTCAAAACCGGTATTTCAAATCGATCAACCGGAAACAAGTTCAAACGCATTTCCATGCATGTTCATAAACTTGGAATGAAAATCTACGTTATCGACTCCATATTGTTTCATTGTTGAATGCCCACAACTCCCTTTTAGTCGTGAAGAAGAGGAAAAGTTGCTTAAAACTTCGGTTTAATATATTCATGATTAATTTACTAATGGATTATCTAAACGAGAGAAATAATTTACTCGTGTTTCAAGATAGAATCTAGGTCACTGGTCAGGAATATATTTAAACGAATTCCTTATCTTGTGTGTTAGTTTTGACCTGTCAAATTTACTCCCCGGATGCACAATATTGGTTACGGTGGACGGACGCTTTGGCCAGCCAGGACGGTTTGACCAGTACGTTTTGGTCACGGACGTTTTGGCCACAATATTTTACAAGGTAGACCCTTTTGGTAAAAAAGAGAAGACATTGAACCAATTCAGATTATTTCATAGTTGTAATTTTAGTCATTTTGATAATGAAATAGATATCTTTTTTTTCATTTTTTACATTTGATGCTTTTGTTCACTCAATTTGTTCAAGGAGACCTTTCCTTTTGGCCATCAAAATTTATTCATGTTTTGTGTATAAAGAATTGGAAAGTAAATGAACTTTTTTACCATGAAATTGAATAGAATCTTCCAAGTTTTTAAAAATGTTCTCACCTTCACCAGACGACAAAATTTAAGGTTCGTCAAATTTCAATGTACTTGCAGACGTCATTTGATGACATTTTAAAAATCCTTTGACTTTTTGGGAAGAAAGCATTCTGGACAATGAAGAAAGGATAAATCTTTTAGTAAAAGAGAGAATTGAAAAAGAAATCTTTATATAATCACCTATCAAATATTTAGCCAAAAGTGTATAAATTTTCAAACAAATTGCCCCCTTTTCTCACAAAATTTTGTTCATGCCATGATATTTTTTACCTTGCTATTTAAATTCTTAATTTGATAAAAGTTAATTATGAAGAAAAAATAAAGAATAAATGGTCACATTTATTAATATTTCAATTTAATTAATATTTGACCGAAAGGTCCTATCTTGAAAAATATTGTGGCCAAAACGTCCTACATTCACCAGTTACAGCCCTGTTATATTCTCGATTCAAGAGCAAATAAAACTCCACTGAATCAACTACCCTGTTATCTCTCGAATTCGAACTATATCTTTGAAACGGGCATATAGTTCTTTATTTGTAGTAATAATGATATGCTTAATGCAAAACGAATCGAATGTTGGTTTCGATTTCTTTTGCTTTAATAATTTTCAAAACATCCCAAAATTTCACACAGTGAAGAAAACTACGTTATTAAAGCAAAAAAGAGATTTAGGTTTAAATGGTAAAAGGAGCATAAAGAGAGCCTTCTTTTATTAAAAAAGTTTCACATTCTTCAAGAGGTTGGTGTTGATGTAGAAATCAGTTTTTGATTTGCCACTTAATGACGTTTTGATGTTTCAAATTCAGTTGATTTCTTTCTCATCCTTGTTGATATCTTTACGCCATTCTTCTCGTCATTCGAATCGTGGTGCAAAATCTTACACATCATGTAATACAACAAGTAATACTGAAGCGTTTATTTGTTATTGTGAATAAACATATATGTTCCATACAAAAAGATAAATCTACACTATAAACATTTTTAACGCTAGATGCATTTTGTTCAAATTACGTTGGTGGTCCTGTTTCTGCTTCAGTGCTCTGTTGTTGCGGGTTCATCTTTGGTTTTGACCCCACTGCTTATGGTTCTTTGCTGCATATTGGTAATTAGATTTGGAGGAAATGTTCAGTTATAAAATAGTAAAAAAAAATAATTGCATTATTTGTTTGTGTGTGCCTTTACAGATTAGCAATTCATTCAGACGGTCAGAAAATATCCGGACTTTTCACTCATTAAGCAGTTAAAAAAAATCTTTTACTCTTTTTCAAAATCTTTTCCACCTACGTCTACGCACTTTTGTCATCTTCATGGGAACTTTTGTATTCCCGCTGTGAACCATGACGTAGACCTATGTTTTAGGTACTTTGAAACAGCAGATATAAAAGCCGCCCTGGTCTTATATTTCTTTCCAGCAAGCATTTTTTCAGTTCCGGAAACAAATAAAAGTCACAGGGGGCGTGGTCTGGGCTATAAGGAGGGTGAGACAGCAATTGCCATTTGTAGGAGTTGATAACCTCCACTGTAGCTGCGGTGGTATGGGAGGGGGGCGTTATCGTGAAGAAGGAGGACAATTTTCTGTGATAACCTGGGTCACATTGCTTGAGCTTTTCTCTGAGATTTCTCAGAATTACTTCAGAATAGTACATGGCAGTGACAGTTTGATCTTAAGGCATGAAATGAGTAAATATCATTCCTCGTGAATCCCAAAAGACAACAAGCATGACTTTGCAAGCCGAAGAAAATAGCTTAAACTTTTAAGGAGGTGGGGAACCAAGGCTTTGACTGAGCCTTTGTCTCAGGTTCGCAATGATGAACCCGCATCTCATCTCCAAGGACAATGCGGTTTAAAAACTTATCTCCTTCACGATTTAAACGAGTTAAATGTTCTTTTGTATTGGTTACTCTGGTTGCCTTTGATCTTCGGACAGCTTTCTAGGCACTAGCCTACCTTACTTTGCTCATACCTAGGTGTTCGTGTAAAGTCTTGCGTGCCGATGCCTTACCGATACTAAACTTGTTGGCTACCTCCTCCAAAGTTTCTCGACGATTTTTGTTGACAGAAGCTGTAACATTTGCTACCAGCTCAGCTTGCCGCCCAGTCCTAAGTCTTTCACAAGCACTTGTTCTGTCTTGTTTACCCGATCACCTAGGCATAAACAAGAAAAGGTAGGTGGGTGCCTAGATAGCTGTCCGCCCCTGATGTAGTTTTTGGAAAGAAGAATTTTTAGCGCAGCTGTTTTAGGAGAAAAATCGAGGTATTGCTATGGCAAGGTCGTTGTCTGCGTCGTCGTCTGAAACCTGATATTTTGAAATATCTCCGGTATTACTGAACACATACACTTGAAACTCGGAATACAAATTTATATGTTAACTATAACAAGAGGCCCATAGGGCTTTATCGGTCACCTGAGTCCAAAGTGCACAAAAACAAATAAAAGTCCACCAGATTATGCTACATACTAAATATCAAAGCTCTAAGCCTTTTAGTTTGGGAGAAGATTTTTTAAAAGTTTTCACAAAACAAGCCCATGTTAAACTTAAGACATCTTGAAACGAGCTAATTCTGACCCTTGGGCCATAATTTATACAATCTTGATGGAGGTTCACCAGGTGATGCTACATACAGAATATTAAAGCTCTAGGACCTCCTGTTTGGGAGAAAAAGAGTTTTGAATTTCCACTATATAAGCCCTATGTAAAATTCGTGACGTCCGGGAATGGTCTAATTATGACCCTAGGGCCATAATTCATACAATATTGATAGAGATCCACCAGATGATGCTACATACCAAATATCAAAGCTCTAGGCCTATCTGTTTGAGAGAAGAAATTTTTTGAAGTTTTCACTATATAAGCCTATATTAAATTTGTGACATCCGGGAATGGGCTAATCTTACTCCTGAGGCAATATTTTGTACAATCCTGATAGAGGTCCAACAGATGATGCTGTATACCAAATATTAAAGTTCTAGGCCCTCCTTTTTGGGAAAAGAAGATTTTCAGAAAATGCACTATATAAGCACTTTGTAAAACTTGTAACGTCCGGGAATGGGCTAATTCTGTCTTGGGCCATGCTTTATACAATCTTGATAGAAATTCACAAGATGATGCTACATACGAAATATAAAAGCTCTAGGTCCTCTAGTTTGGGAGAAGAAGATTTTTGAAATTTTCACGATATAAGCCTATGTTAAACTTGTGGCGTCCGGGAACGGGCTACTTTTGACCCTGGGGTTATAATTCATACAATATTGATAGAGGTCTACTAGATGATGCCACATACCAAATTATCAGAGCTGTAGGTTTGGTAGAAAAAGATTTTCAAAGTTGTCACTATGTAAGCTTATGTACCCCCCCACTGGCGATATCTTGACAGATTCTTTTTTCTTGTATAAACTTGATAGTCCTTTCCTTACTTAAAGACTCTAAATACCAAATGTGAATCTTATCTGACAAGGATGCTTCCTGCAAAGTTTGGTTGAAATCCATCCAAGGGTTCTTAAGAAGTCAGACAAGAGGACCATGATGGTCCTAAATCGCTCACCTGAGGCATCTGCAAATTACAGTACTTTTTTGTATAAAAAAAGACACAACTTGAGCAAAATAAATAAAACAAATATAAGCTTGGACTTTTTACAAAACAATCCAGTAATGCTTTACAATAAAAATGAATGCCTAATTGGCTTTATAGTTTAATCCATTACCAAACTATCCCAGAATTTGTCACCCCCAGGGAAATTAGGTTCACAAAAACATTGTGAGAAAGGGAGTGACAAGCAATTTCTCCATCTCTATTTAAGAAGAAGATTTCTTTCAATGCGATTAATGCAATTTCGACCCCAGGAGCAGAGACGTTTTTTTATCCTACGAGCAGATTTTCCTGTAACATAGTACAAAATGCCATGTTTTATACAAGAGCTAAGATTTTAGCTAACATATTAGAGAACCATCTGGTTATGCTATATATCAAATATAAGTGCCTTAGACTTTGTAGATTGAGAGGAAAAGACTGATGAACATGGTCTAATTGAGCATTTTTACAAACTTTGGACACCAAGGGAAGGGTTATTTTTTTAATCTACAGGCATAATTTAATCAAAATTGATAGATAACAGCCAGGCTATGCTACACTCAAAATACAAATGCCCTCCGCCTTAAAATGAAGATTTTTTTTTGACATACTCAAATTTTGCGTTTTTCCCAATTTTTGGACCCCTAGTGCAGAGCCATTTTATACCCATTGAGGACAAATTTTAGTGATATAGTACAAAACCATCTAGTTATGCTACATACCAAATATGAATAACCTAGACCTTATAGTTTAAGAGAAGTCTTTTGAAATTGCTCTTATTAAGCATTTTTCCAAACTTCGGACCTCAAGGGTGGGGCCATTTTTGAGATTAAAGATTTAAAAACTTGGTAGAGAGCCATATGATTAAGCTCTATACGAAATATAAAGGCCTTGGCCTTGTAGTCTATGAAAAAAAAAGACAGCAAAGATTTTCTAAAATTTCCCTGTTAATTACCAGAATACAGTAATTCTTTGAAGAATTTTGGTTGAGGGTCAATAGACTTTGATACATACAAAATATTCAGGCTTTAGGACTTGTGGTTTGGTAGGAGAAGATACTCAGTGATTTTCTTCTTTATTCCTATGTAAAACTAGGGATCACACCGAAAGAGCTACAGTAATCCTTTGAATTATTTTGTAAGAGGGTCATTAGGTGATGATACATACCAAATATCAAAGCTCTAGGCGTTATTTCCCAAGATTTCCTTTGAAGAATCAGGGAACGCACAGAAAAGGGCTAATTTTCAGAGTACAGTAATTCTTTGAGGTATTTTAGTAGAGGGTCATTAGGTGATGGTATATACTAAATTTCAATATCAATATTATGGTTATGAGGAGAAGATTTTTTAATAATTGTTTATGAACGGACAGGCGGATACCAGACATTTACCGATCACTAAAGCTCACCTTGAGCATGTTGACAAAAAGTTAAGGCAAGGACAGATACAACAGACTAATCAATACAAGGATTTGCGACTGATGACAGATTATGAAATAAGCCCCACTAGACGTTTTCCAGGAGAGCTATACAAGGAATAAGAGCCGTTAGAGACATTTGTTTGTTGGTCTCTGATGACAAAAATGAATTGTTTGTTGGCAACCAAAACATCATAACTGCAGCTTAAATAAGCAGTTCTAAAATGTTGGTTGCCCATTAACTTATCATTCCACACAAGTGTGCCGCAAACATCAAGTTTACATTTGGGTTCTCTCAAAGAGGAAACAGAAATCCATAAGTAACAAAATGGTAGCTCTTAACAGGAGAAGTCTTTCATTGATTTTTTTTTATCTGTAGTGGTGATTAACCATTTGTAAGACTTGTTTATCCAGTAATAATGTTGATACCTTATGTGTTTTGTAATACTAATCTGCATTTGGAACCTCATCGATAAAACAAATAGTCCTGACTCCTGACATAAATCCATTATCTAATATCTTATCTAAAAAGTTGTTAACCAAAGTCTCCAGTATATTGCTTCTAGCATGACAGTCATTTGTTTTATTTGTGGATCAGAGAAGAATGGAGTATAAATGATTAAAGACAAACTTCTGTCCAAGTTTAAAAGGCAACTTTATTATCATGCACCTTATTTTCATACAGTAATAAAAATGAGTTCATTCCCAGGCAAGTTTTGAGATAATTTAACATGTTTGTTCAACAAAACTAGAGGCGCTTCAGCGCTTGTATCGCCCAAACAGCCTTAGTTATCTGATTTTACAATTGTACTAGGTTTCCAAAATTTACCAAAAGAAAACAAGAGATGTAACTGAAATGTAATATTGTTCAGTCTGAAACATTTACTTTCCTTGCATTAATAAAGGAAACAACTGATATGCAACAAAGTTACTACATCCAGCTACAATAATTTCCCCCATTATCTCAACCGTAGTGAGTCATTATAAACCAGAAACATTTGTTCAAGGAATCTCGTTACCAAAAGAATATTCAGGGTATAATTTGGTTGTAAATCACTTGATACTTCCTGAGGAGAAAATTTTCAAAGATTCAATTTTACAAAATATATGGAGTTATCTCGAGTAATCTGAAAATGTGTTATTTTGTTGAAATCCAGTCTACAGTTTCTGAGAATATTTTGAAAAAGTTTCAGGATGGAAAGATATAAGCCGTACACAACACCATGACAATAGCCTGCTAGCCTTTGGCCAGTGAAGCTGAAGAAATTAACTAAAGTGACTACCTCCAAAATTAATACGAAAATACACCAGAAATAGCCACTCCAATTTACAACATCTAATCAACAAATAAGTTAAAAACTAAACCCGAATTTAAAATCAAATGTTGTATTTCACCAAACATTTTAAAGTGTAATTTTTTTCTTCACTTGAAAATTTCAGAATTTTTTCTTTTAAAAATGTTCGAAAATGATCTGAAAAACAAAATCTATATAACTCAACGAAACTACAAATTAATGTCTTTAATAACTAAGACAGAATTCGAAATCTAAAACAAGTACCAAATCTTTACTATTATCCTTGTGAAATACTTTTTTTACTATACAATCTTGAACCTTCCAGCCCTAAGACAGATTTTGAAAACACTTAGGGAGGGTATTTGTGATATATACCCCTCAGTCCACACATTTATGTTGGAGATTTTGTCCAGTCAAAAAATGCTGAGCAAGTGGAGTAGGCAAAACATTAGACATACAGGTTGATCTTTGGCTTTACAGCCAACCAGGAAGATTCCAGAATAAACAATACAAGGGAAGGAACTGGGCTTTTGGAAACAAAACGATATTAACATAATTTTGCTCCACTTCCCCAAGTTCTTTTCAGTTGTCCGTAAAAGTATCCATTACACCATTTTAACATTCTTTATCCACTGCTAGTATGGCAACATGTGTGTCTCTAGTATGACAAATATTAGCCAACATCTTTTTTAACCCATTCCCAGACGGCAAAATTTTACTCTGGCCCAAATTGAAAGAAGTTGAAGACGACAATTTAAAGTTCATGAAATTTTGGATTTTTTCAACTTTCCAGGTAGAAAACATTTTAGAAAATGAAGAAATTGATTGTAACAAGCAATTTCTTCATTTTCCATAATGTTTTCCAAAGCTTTTTGTTCTTGGGGCGTCTAAAAGCGTCACTGAGTGGGAATGGGTTTGGCAACCATCATCTCTGTTTTTCAAGATTAACTACTCTATGACTATGTAATGACTAATGAAATGAATACCAAATATGAGAAAAACCAGTAATCAAATTGTGGGCACTCAACTGCTCTGATATCCAAATACAAGTATACATGTATGTTAAAGTCTGAAAGTTTGCAAGGTTTGAAACAATGTCTTCAGAAAACTGCTACGATGACCACAAGTTGTACAAAGATGACCTTAAATGACACAAACTGATATAAATTTAGAAATTCGGTGCTTATAAATACTGTGATACATGAAGTTACATTCAACTTTAATATCTTAAAATTTATCATTTCAACTTACCATTACCTAATTAATGAACTTACAATCCAACAATACTTTGTTGTCACACAACCCATTGAAAGATAATGAATAATTGTAGAAGCACTTAAAAAAAAGAAAGAAAAAAAAAAAAGGATGCTGTTAATCAGCTGTTCTATTTCCTTCTAACAATAATTCCACTGCTTTTGGATCTTCTGTTAGACCATAAATGTTGACAGACAACTTCAATTCAATACAGGCATACAACTCAAAATGTGTATTTTGTCAATTGCATTTTTGCGTAGGATCTTAATTAAAGGAAATCCTGACTTCAGACTAAGAATGGCTAACTGCAAAAAAAACATTTTCTATTAGGCCCTTATCTGAAGTAAAATAACATGCAACATGAATTCAACTGAATCCTGCCATTAACATACTACCAAACTTCAAAATTTTAGACTGGTCCAAATTGAAAGATGTTGCAGACAACAATTTAAACTTAGTGGAATATAAAAATTCTTTGCATTATTGGGTAGAAAACATTGTGAACAATGAAGAAATAGCTTGTTATAGCCAATTTCTTCATAGTCTACAACAGTTTTGGGAAGTATTTTTCTTCAGGGGCGTTAGAAAAAGTAAACTATGTGGGAAAGGGTTAATTCAATAACCACACTTGAAGATTATAAAATGAATTATAGGTTATAAAAATTAGTTTATCTCCCTTAGTATTCTCTCAACACGAAATGCTTCTTCAAAAAGAAGATGGCAAATAAAAGTCTTGTGATTCTCCCAAATATAATCTAAGTGCTTTACCAAGCCAACGCTGATTTATCAAAACTTATCATTTTGAGTTTTAGCTCTACAAGTCTTTTTAAATATTTCTTTGAAAATGGACTAAGGCTTAAAAGTAAAGTAAAGTCAACATATATTCATCAAAATTTATCATTTTGAGTTTTAACCCTTGTCATGCTGAACCAAGAATATTACGGTTTTGGCAGAAGGTGTAGATGAAGATCAGCATGCACATCAGTGCAGCCTGATCTTGGTCTACACCTCCTGCTTGTACTTTTCCTGCCAGAGTTGTTAATGAAATCAAATTCTAAAAGAAATAATGATTATTGAACAACAAGTTCTATCAGTGCTTTTAGCCCTTTGAATTTACAGCAATTCAGTAATTTATACAGCATGACAAGGGTTAACTCTACATTTTTTTTCAATATTTCTCTGAAAATAGACTTAGGCTGAAAAATAAAGTGAAGTCCTTATACCTCTTTCTTACAAAGAAGACTTTTCAATGCTACCATCACATTTTAAGTTTCATTATAGACAAGCATGTACCATAAAAAGCTGAGAGAATCCTGAGAAATTCCGTTGAAAGAAAACCCCTGATCACTAGGTATACTACATTGTTGATGGGTAACTAAAATGTTGTAACTTCAGTTTTATTCAAGCTAGTCACAAAATTTTGCTCACACAACCACAATATATTTGAAAGGGTAGAGAATTTCTATGAAAGTTTTTCATAGTTCTTTGATTTTGTTGTTCTTTAAAAGTCCCATAAGAGTAAACATTTAAAAGTCTGTATTGATATCAAGTCAGAATATTGAAGACTAAGTGCATAAGTATAACAAGTATCTAAACATATAACAGTTTTCCACTTACTTTTTTAATGAATTAAATCCTTCTGCCCTTATCAGGTTTCTTTGACTAGAACATTAACCAATAAATGCTTAATTAACAAGTGAATAAAATAATACCCATGAAATGATTTCCATACCAACTGTTTACATAATCATTTAGTATCAAAAATATTTGAAATAACCACTTCATCAAGGAACATCAATTGACTAATTGCTGCTATAAACCAAAGATTCATTCTACCAAATCTTTCATTGAGACAAGAAGTGAATTTTGGACTCCGACATTGGTCTTCATTAATGTGAAGTATTTTGTTGGGTTAGTAAATATTGTAACTACAGCTTATTCAAGCTGTATTTACAACATTTAAGTCGCCAACCTACAATTTTAGTTCTTGGCCATAAATTTTGCAAAATAATGCAGTTAAATATCGAACTTTCTGTCTGAGACAGTGGGCCTGGTAAACAGAGTCAGTGAGAGGGCCAGCAATCTATCAATTGAAATGCGAATATTTAAATTTAGTGCAGCAACTTGGTAGGTGCAAGTGTTCTTTTTCATGTTATTTTTTTCCATCCGAGGCAAGTAAGCATGATATGTATTAAACTGTTTTCGTATAAAGCTTCTAAACTTTCATACAGCTTTAAATCATCGACACACAATTCAATTTCGAAGGTTCTTAGACAACATAATTTCAGACTAGTCCATTCAATTCAATCAAAAAAAATTTTAGTTCATGAAATTTAAGGAATCTTTGACTCTGGGGTTGAGAACATTATGTACAATGAACAAAGTGCATGTAAAAGGCATTTTCAACAATATTTTCCATAGCGTGATTTGTGTTGGAACAGGTAAAAGTATCGTATATATGTATTGGTAACAAGTGTTATTCTGTTTGACCACAATGTTCATTTCGGAACAATATTTGAGGCCTTTTTAGTTTGTGTATACCTACAATTCAAGTAAGCCTGACGTTTCTGCTCATGGTTTAGAATTGTTTTCTTTGAATACATGAAGCAGGAAAAAGCTGCTGTAAGTAGCAACAGTCACTTCCAAAAGTTTGGCAAACATTATTTTCAACCTATTACCAAACAGCCAAATTTTAGACTGGTACAAATAAGAAGAAGTGGTAGACAACAATATAGATTGATTAAAATTAGGAATTCTTTGACTTCTATGGTAGAAAACATTGAGGAAAACAAAGAAAATGCTTGTAACAAGCAATTTCTTTTTTATTCCCAACAATGTTTTTCAAAACTTTTTTTATCAAAGGCGTATAAAAGGTAGGATTGTGTGGGAATCTGTTAACCCATTCTCACAAAATGACACTTTTTGACGCCCCTTAAAAAACAATGTGGAGACTATTGTGAAAAATGAAGAAATTACTTGCAACAATGAATTTCTTCATATTCCACAATGTTTATTACCCAGAAAGTTGAAAAAATCTAACATGAAATTGTCATCTGCAACTCCTTTCAATTTGGACCAGTCTAAAATTTTGCCATCTGGTAATGGTTTAATACCTTATATTTTTCCTCAAATTTATTTGTTACAATAAATTAGCAACAGTAAAAGCCGGAATACATCAATAAATAAATGCACTACAATATGATAACCTAACATGAAGTAAAATAGTCTATTTACAATCTAACTAACGGCTCATCTCATACAAAATAACACAAAAAGCAGTTTTCAACAACTAACAAATTCATAATTCTAGAGCAACAATGAAAAGCACTTTAATCCCTGTCATTCAAACTCTCATTTTTACAAAGACAAAAAAATTTAGACTAGTCCAAAATTTAAACAAGCTAGATATTGAGGGTTAATTGTAATCTGTTCTAAGTGTCTATACATTGTAAAGATATTTGGAACAGTATCGCAATTAAACATTGATTAAACATTGATTTAGTGATAGACAAATCTAAGATTTAACAGGTTTAACCCTTTCATGTACAATCAAGGATTCCTACATCCCTGTGATAAACTGCTTTCATCTTCTTTTCCCCCAATGCTTCCTATCACATAGGGTGGTTACTATTAAATTGTACTCACTTTAAAATCTTGTCTGCTACCCCTTTGAATTTGGATAAGTCCAAAATTTTTGAAAAACAGTGAAGGGTTAAAAATAAACTAGGAAAAAAGGATATCACTTAAAAATTTCAGAAAACAATACCAGGTTTTAGGTGAAAACAAACTTAAGTTAGCAACCTTTTTTTTTAATTCCCTTACTATTTTCACCCTTTGAAAAACAAATATCACTATTTTGCAAGAAAACATTGTATCTACAGCTTTGTAAAAGTAGCAGTTACAACATTTTGGTTGCCTACTGACAATAAACCTTTGATTGCTCACATTGTTCAGGGGTCTCAAGCTAGGAAAAGATGAATGAAGTCTATGAACACTAACAATGGTGTATCGGATAATCTAGATATTGTTTAACCCATTCCCACACAATCCTGCGAGAAAAGAATCTGAAAAGAAGAAATTGCTTGTAACAAGCAATTTCTTCTTTGTTACAAGCAATTTCTTCTTTTCTCACAAGGTTTTCTACCTCGCTTAACTCTTATTTTTCAATTAACACCAACTTTTTTTGTTGTCTGTAACTTTTTTGAATAAGGACCAGTGTGAGATTTTGTTGTTTAGGAATGGGTTAAATGAAGAAGTTCATGAAATGTATCTGTTCATTCAAATGTTTTATTCACTCCACACCGAGTACCTTTTTCTTACTCCAATATTCAATGTTTCGGTAGATAACTTATCTAACCCATTCCCACTCAGTGACGACATTGGATGCCCCTAAGGAAAAAAGTTTTGGAAACAATGTGGAAAATGAAGAAATTGCTTGTTTCAAGCAATTTCTTCATTTTCCACATTGTTTTCTACCGAGAAAGTTGAACAAATAAAAAAATTCATTAACTATAAATTATCGTTTGCAGCTTCTTTCAATTTGGGCCAGTCTAAAATTTTGCCATCTGGTAATGGATTAAAGGTATATAAGTCAATCTACAATATCAGATGCTTAAGTTCTGAAAAGTGTCACTAGACATTGTTCCAATATGAAGTCTACTTCTCAAACCATGAACTTCTATAGTTTATTATCAGTATAGTATACTATATTTGTTGTGGGCAGAAACACATGGTCTCAAAATCTATCCATGCAATATATCCTAATCCATATTTTTCCTTTAGACTAATCCTAACACGACTATCCAGTTATAATCAAACAGGGTACAGTCTATCTGTGGATATCCTAAAACTCTATGTTCTGATCCTTGTGTGTGAAGTCTAACACATCTGTGTAATGAGAGAGCAGTTATACAGAATGTTTCACATATGTGTAAAGAACTGTGTAATGAAGGAGCTGTATCACACTGCATATTACGTATATGAATGAAGACATGTGTAATGACGGAGCTGCGATATTGGCACTAATGGTTACATACATCTGAAATAAACATAAAAACACAAAATTGACTTAGTTTGATTCTAAAATATTTCATCAATCTATCACAAAACAAGAGAGCTATAGATCCCTATTGTTCGTAACTGAATAAAGAAACATCAATGCATTCATACATAGTCCACCTTTTTTATGCCCCAAAAGAAAAAGCTTTGGAAATCATTGTTGAAAATGAAGAAATTGCTTGTCACAAGCAAAATCTTCTTTATTCAAAAAGTTTTGTTCGCCAAAAGTCAAAGATTTTTAAAACTTCATCTACTTAAAATTGTTGTCTGCAACTTCTTTGAATTTGGGCAAGTATAAAATCTTGTAAAAAAAAAAGTCGTAGTTGTAAAGACAAACTTCAGTATTGATCAAAGATTTGACCTAGTGATATTTGCTCTGTTTCAAATTTCAGGTCCCATTTACAAACATAAACATTTGTGGGAACTGACGAAGAATCTGAACAATAGCTTTGAGAGTATTTTCTGATAGAATGGTCTCAAATAGAAATCATTTTATGACCCAACAATCATTCTGACATAGGTCAATTGGTGAAGTAAGACACAAGAACCCACAAGATTAGCTCTGTATCAGACAATAACCAAACATTATTGAGTTAACAGGAAAGATAATTCAATTTTACTATATAAGAGTTAGATTTTTATGTGTTGGAGTAAACCACTTACCTAAAGGCCTAATGCTATTGTATACGAGTAACATAATTTCCAGGGAAGGTTCCGAACATGCCAGTTCTACCTGAGGTACCCACATACCAACCATCGTCACACTTCTCCATAACGTAAACCTCGTCACCTTCCAAGAGTTCTAATTCGTCCTCATTTTGTGGACGGTATGCATAAACAGCTCTATATCTGTAACATAGATTTTAAGTTCTAGTTAAGATTCAATGGTCTAATTAACAAGAAATTAATAAACATTTCATCAATATTACCTTCAAATGATTAGTAACACAAACCTGTATATTTTAGAATAGTCTAAATCATGCAGATAATAAATTACCTTTCCTCCAAAGATCAAAAAGCAAAAATATTGATCACAAATGATCATTATACAACACCATTTTTTTTGTTTTTTTCTTAGAATAGGTTGTTAACCCGTTTCCACTCTGTGACACTTTTAGACACCCCCAAGAAAAAGAAGCTTTGGAAAATATCGTGGAAAATGAAGAAATTGCTTGTAACAAGCAATTTCTTCATTTTCTACAATGTTTTCTACACAGAAAAGTGAAAAAATCAAAAAAATCAATAACTTTCAATTGATGTCTGCACCTTCTTTAAAATTGGGCCAGTCTAAATTTTGCTGTCTGGTAATGGGTTTAAAGTTTTTAATAGATTCAATAAGTACCAACATCAAAGAAGAAATATGACAGTACAAAGACTAGACCTACCATTAAACATTATTACCCCCACCATCATGTTGTTGCAAAAACTCTTAATTGGTTGAGTTCTGTTCAGCACTTTCTGAGAAGATTTTTAAAGTTAAAGTTTATGGATGGACAACCGCATGACGGATACAATGCCATGAAAATAGCTCACTGGCTTTCAGACGATGGAGCTAAGAAACCATAGTTTCCTATCATTTCTCACACCAATACAACTATTCTTCTAAGCCAAAAATGCTCATCCCACATAGACCAAGATCATCAAACAGTTTTTGAGTGAGAACAACTTATCAGTAAATTAGCAACAAGAGCATTACATGTGGGCAACAACGCTGTGCTGCGTGACAGTGATACAAGAATAGGAACATAGGAGAGGAATTTGACCTTTCTCTACGACCTTGACGTTTGACTTCAAAATCAGTGGTCATAACAGATGTAAAAGTGTGAAAAAAAATTATGAGAACAGGCCAAAGGATAAAGAGTTATAGGCAAGGAGGAAATTTGACAGTGAGAATTGATGGATTGTGGCTGTCTACATCAGCATATCAACAATGTTTACAACCCCCCAAAAGACAAAGATTTCTTAAATTCTATCAACTAAAAGTTGCCATCTGCAACTTCTTTTGATATGGGCCAGTCTAAAATTTGTTTGTGTGGTAATGGGTTAACAAAATGTCAACATTAGGGATGATGACAAAGTAGACAACAACAAAGCTACAAAAGTATCTTGGGCATTGTATTTCTTCATTATGATTTCTACACTATGAGACTAGCTCTTTTTTATATATGTCAATTGAAATGTTATCGGTATTTCTTTTTCAATTTGCACTGGTCTAAACCCATTCAGCAAGACGACAGAATTTTAGACTACTCCAAATTGAAAGGAGTTGCAGATGATAATTTAAATTTCATGAAATTTTAGATTTTGTCAACTTTATTTGTAGAAAACACTGTGTAAAATGAAGAAATTGCATTTTTACACAATGTTTTTGCAATCATTTTTTGTTTGAGGGGCGTCAAAAAGCGTCATTCTATGAGGTTGGGTCAATTGTTATCTGATTTACTGAATTAAGTTAATGTAATTCCTTTGATTTCTGTTGATTACCTTGTAATTGCTAAATCTTCTTCTGGCATTCTGTTTCTATTAAGATCGTAACTATTCGTATTTACATTCGGTGTTGACTGAGATTTGGCTGTAATATTTATCGAGGGCGGCTGCTCTTTTCTCATATACTGCGGACTCTGACTTTGTCGGGTTCGATGAGTGAAATCGCCATGTTTTTGTGACGGTGAACCACCGTTCATGTGACGTGATGAAAAATAATTATCTGATTGTCTTTGAGATTGAACTCCCTCAAATCTCTGTGGTGAAATATTATCTCCATATCGTGGGGAAGGTATACGAGGATCTTGTCTTGGGGATAAATGTTGATCTCTTGGACTTGTGCCATATCTGTCATCCAGATAGCCATATTGATGATCTTGGGGAGATATAAAAGCTCCCGGTGACGGTTGAGGGGGTGGGGTAGGGGCTCCATCAAAACTCATTGGGGACAACATCTCAGGGGTACCTGAAATACAACAATAATGTCATAGACTTTCAAATTTAGAAAAGACTTTATCAAGTGAAAATAAATTAAAGGCGCTTGAGCGCCTGTATCGCTCCACAGGCATGAATGTACTGAATAACCCATCCCCACTCAGTGAAGCTTTTAGACACCCCCAAGGAAAAAAGCTTTGGAAACATTGTGAAAAATAAAGGAATTGCTTGTTACAAGCAATTTCTTCATTTTCCACAATGTTTTCTACCCAGAAAGTTGAAAAAAATCCAAAATTTCATAAACTTTTAATTGTCATCTGCAACTTCTTTCAATTTCAGTCAGTATAAAACTTTGCTGTCTGGTAATGGGTTGAGCAAATTTTTTCATTAATTTAAAATAAACTTTATGTAATGACAAGATGTGTTTGTGAAAAACCATGCCCCCGAAACAGGAATTCGGGTGATTTTTATTTATTTTTTTTTCTTTGTTTTAGGGAAAAGGGTTAAAATTTTGACCTTGACCTTGATGAAATGACCTTTCCCAGTTGCACCTTGTTGAGACCTATCTACATACAAAATATAAGCATTGTAACTTAATTAGTAATGAAGGTTTATTCCCGATTCTCCCACATTTGAAAATATCGATAGAATGTCGATAAAGGTAAGGCGTGAGATAATCTCTGCCTGGGGCTAAATAACCGTTAGGTTCTATTACCCTATTCCACGAGCGTAATAGAAATTGTTGATTTCGAAACAGGAATCCATTGTAACCCATGCCGTACAATGTCCCTTTATTGATCGCAGAATAGAAGAGCAATCATTGTGATAAAATAACGGTTACATATAGCAATCGAATACCTTCTTTCTCACAATATTTCATATTCTATCTTGCAGTTACTCTTTCTTCCAGACAATCATTTTATCTATTTCTCAAGAATTCATCAGGAATGGTCTCGTCGGACGCGACCAATACCTCTTAACTACAGCTAAATTCAAATTAAAGTTACGAGATTTTGATGGTCATCCGACGATATGTTGTTTGGATGCAATGCTTGTTGCGCAAAAGAAAATATTTGGAAATAGAAAATAGTTCAGGCATATGCCAATCGTGATTGATTAAGAAGCAAGAGAAATGGCCATTTCGTAATAAACTGTTTCATCCCTTGTAATTCTGTGATAAAAGGAATAGTGGAAAAGGGATTGGTGTAGAATTATGTATAGCAGAGACATTTAGCCTATGCCGATTCCATTGTTGTTTCTGAATCTGGATCGTTCTGCTGCCCTTACTTTATCGCATTTAAGAATTCTTTTTACGGACGAACAGCTTTAAAAAATGGAGATACGGACAAAATACCCTGTTTTACAGATGCTTGGGTATAAATTTAAAAAGAAATCCGGATAAGTTTTGTTTTAATGTATTTCATTTATTTGACTCGAAGCAATGGGCAACTTATTATTTAAATACCCGTATACAGTTTATTCCAGTCCCTTATATTCTGCAGATTTCATCGTCTAGATCTTTTAAGTTCAAGTACAGTAGTTTCGAAGGAAATCTTATTTATGTCCGAGCCTTTCAACACATGTTAAACACATGTATATACGCAACAGATACGAAGCTGCATACTGGACCGGTATCAAAGTCTCTTCATGGAGTCAGTCTTTGAGGGAAGCAAAACGCTTGTCGATATGGCGATACTTTCTTCTCTTTAAATGTCTTGTTCCTCCAATAGCGCGTCGGACCAATCTACGGAACTCTTCGTCTGTTCTGTACAGGTTAGTCGGTCAAAATCTATGTACGAGTGAAAGGAGCCGGCTGTGACGTCGGTATCAGGAAACACCCGACTTAATGAGGTTGTCTTTCTCCACTAAGATAGTATCACTAGAGTCTGTGTAGTTTCTGCTGGGATTCAGTATTAAGTTGAAGCTGTGGCCATGACTTGTCCTTGGTTCTAAAGGTGACTGATTTAAGATTTATTTAAGGTTTCATTTTTTATTTCACGCCAGAATTACAGATTTAAACACAATTCTCAATTAAATTTTGGTAGTTTTATCAATTAATTTGAATGCAAAAAACAGTCTTTAATACATAATACACGTGGAATATAATTTGAACCTAACGGTATTCACACATTTTCCCTTACCCCCTTCTTCCCACCAGGTAAATGGTATTATTGGATTTTCAAATGTGGGAGAATCGGGAAGACACCGTAATGAAGTTATAGGAAAATGTTTAATTTGCAGGTTAAGTTTTTGAGTAACGTTTTAAGGAAAAGGGTTAAAATTTTGACCTTGACCTTGATGAAATGACCTTCCCCAGTTGCACCTTGTTGAGACCTATCTACATACCAAATAATAGCATTGTAACTTAATTAGGGAGGAAGTTATAGGAAAATGTTTAATTGGCAGAATAAATTTTCTGAGTAATGTTTTAGGGAAAAGGGTTAAGATTTAGACCTTGACCTTGATGAATTGACCCTCCCCATTTGCGCCTTTTTGAGATCTATCTATATACCATATATTAGCATTGTAACTTAATTAGGGATGAAGTTATAGGAAAATGTTTAGTTGGCAGGTTAAGTTTTTGAGTAACGTTTTAGGGAAAAGGGCATTGTAACTTAATCAGGATTCAAGTTACAGGAAAATGTTTAGTTGGCAGGTTAAGTTTTGCAGACAGACAGACAGAGGGATAGACGGACAGACAGACAGACTGACACCGGTAAAACAATATGCCCCTGATCTATCGATGCGGGGGCATAAAAATTAATCTAAATCTTTGAAATAGTTCTAGAGAACTGTTCAAACTTTTCATTGTTTATCAAAAGTCAAGTCAAGTTATGTTAAATTCATTATGTAAAATTTTCACTGGTATACCATATATGGACAAAGCCCACCATCATAATAGCCATGTTTTTCAACCAATCAAAATTATATGAAGGAATCTGACAAACAGTTAGCTGGTTATCATTCCCATAAAATTTGGTTGAAATCCATCAACAGGTTTCCAAGAAATTTACAAAGTTTTCAGTATATACCATATTTGGAAATTGGCCCTGCCCATTAAACCCATATTATTCTTTTTCATAATCTGAAAAAAAGGTCACCCAAGGATCAATCCAGACAAATTTGGTTGAAATCCATCCACTGGTTTCTGAGAAGAAGAATTTCAAAGCTTTTAGCATATTTGGAAATAGACCTGCCAATTAAAGCAATGTTTTTCATCCAATCAAAATTCTTTGAAGGAATATGATAAAGTTTCACCCAAGGATCATTTCTGTGAAAATTGGTTGAGTTCTTTTCAGCACTTTCTGAGAAGATTTTTAAAGTTTATGGATGGACAACCGCATGACGAGAAGAAGATTTTTAAAGCATTCACCATACATGGAAATAGACCCACCCATTAAAGCCATGTTTTTCATCCGATCAAAATTCTTTGAGGGAATCTGATGGAGGGTCACCCAAGGATCATTTCTGTAAAATTTGGTTGAAATCAATCCACTTGTTTATGAGAAGATTTTCAAAGCTTTCATCATATATGGAAATTAGTCACGCCCATTAAAGCCTTGTTTTTCATCCCATCAAAATACTTTGAAGGAATCTGATGGAGGGTCATCCATAGATCATTTCTGTGCAATTTGGTTGAAATCCATTCACCGGTCTTTGAGAAGATTTTCAAAGATTTCTGTTCAGTACTTTCTGAGGAGAAGATTTTCAAAGTAAAAGTTTACAGATGGATGGACAGACAGATGGACGGACAACGGGACACATGCACGACACACACAATGCCATGACAATAGCTCTCTGGCTTTCAGCCAGTGGAGCTTAAAACAGTTCTTTGTCAAAAGTTAAACTTCATTAATTGAATCTGTATTGAATCATTTAAATCTTCAAATTAATGGAGTCTTTGATACAAGTGCCCCATTCTCAAATCAATCTATATTCTTCTATAACATTTCCAAGATTTAACCAAAACATAACACTGATAATGGATCATTGTGGTTTATATCTTCCTTTGAAACAGTATGTAAAGTTTTGTGAGGTTTACACAACATTAACCCTTGTCATGCTGTATAAATTACCTTACTGAATTGCTGTCAAATCAAAGGGCTGAGAGCACTGATAGAACTTGTTGTTCAAAAATCAATATTTCTTTTAGAAATCAACTTCATAAACAACTGTGGCAGGAAAAGTACAAGCAGGGGGTATAGATAAGATCAGCCTGCACATAAGTGCAGGCTGATCTTAGTCTACACCTCCTGCCAAAACCGGAATATTCCGGGTTCAGCATGACAAGGGTTAACATATTATCAGGCAACAAAATTTTAGATTTGTCTAAATTGAAGGAGGTAGCAGATGACATCAAAGAGCTTTCAAACTTGAAAATAAGTCACAAATGTTACAAAACATAAGGAGAGATGAAGAGAAATTGCTTGAAAGAAGCAAATTTCTTTTCACAATGCTTTTCAAAATATAAACCATTTAAGGTGGGAAAGTGAAGTAATGGGTTATGATAAATCATACAATACTCAATGCTAATGGTGACAAACTAACCTCGCCCTGTCATAGGTGTAGTTATGACGGAGGGAGCAGGGGTTACAAGAGGGGTTGTAGGGTCCTGTACTACTTCTACATAGGCTACAGGAAATATCCCCTGTCTATTACGGGCACGGCCCTCAAACCAATTATCATCCACCTTCCGTAACAACGTCACCATCTCACCCTGTCAGTTGAAACAAAAACTATCAAGCAATGGCCAAATGTTTGATTTAAACTTTTCTGCTGAGTATCTTTCCTCTTTTCACTGTATTTGAAAACTTTTACATGGATCAATCTTTAGATCAAAGATTTTTCTCAAAATAACAAAAAAAAATGAGCCGGTAGTGTAGGCTAAGATCAGACTGCACATCTGTGCAGGCTGATCTTAGTCTTGACACCTGCCAAAGTCATTGTCAAAGCCGGAATATTCCGGGATAAGCATGACAAGGGTAAACACTTTCCTGTTCAACCCATGGTTCTTAAGTCCCTGTGTTTTTTATACTTGAGAAAACATTGTTGAACAAGAGGACCATGATGGTCCTAAATCGCTCACCTGAGGCATCTGCAAATTAGAGTACTTTTTTGTATAAAAAAGACACAAATTGAGCAAAATAAATAAAACAAATATAAGATTTTGGCTTTGTACAAAACAATCCAGTAATGCTTTAAAATGAAAATGAAAGCCTTTGGCTTCATAGTTTAATCGATTACCAAACTTTTCCAGAATTTGTCACCCTCAGGGAAAAAGGTTTAAAAAAGCATTGTGAGAAAGCAAGCACTTTCTCCATTTCTATTTAAGAAGAATCCTTTCAATGCGATTATGCAATTTTCAATCCCAGGAGCAGAGACATTTTTTATCCATAGAGCATATTTTCCTGTAACATAGTACAAAATTATTTAGTCATGCTACATTCCAAATATGAATGCCCTTCATCTTATATTTCAGAAGGAGAAGACTTTGAAGTTGCTCTAATTGGGTGTTTTCCAAAATTTTTGACCTCTGGGGCAGTGCCATGTTTTATCCCAGGGCTAAGATTTTAGCTAACATAGTAGAGAACCATCTGGTTATGCTATAAATCAAATATGAATGCCTTAGACTTTGTAGATTGTGAGGAGAAGACTGTTGAACATGGTCTAATTGAGTATTCTTGCGAACTTTTGACACCCAGGGAAGGGGTATTTTTTAACCTACAGGCATAATTTAATCAAAATTGATAGATAACAGCCAGGCTATGCTACACTCAAAATATAAATGCCCTCCGCCTTAAAATGAAGAATTTTTTTCAACATACTCAAATTTTGCTTTTTTCCAAATTTTTGGACCCCTAGTCAGGGCCGTTTTTGACCCTTGGATGAAAAATTTTTGTGATATAGTACAAAACCATCTAGTTATGCTACATACCAAATATGAATATCCTAGACCTTATAATTTAAGAGAAGAAGCCTTTTGAAATTGCTCTTATTAAGAATTTTTCCAAACTTCGGACCTCAGGGGCAGGGCCATTTTTGATCCAAGAGATAAAATATTTAAAAACTTGGTAGAGAACCATATGATTAAGCTCTTTACAAAATATAAAGGCCTTTGGCCTTGTAGTCTATGGAAAAAACAACATCAAAGATTTACTAAAATTTCCCATTTTCATATGCCGCTGTAACCAGAGTTTTTGACGGAATTAAATTCTTTTAACAACTTTTGAAGAGCTTCACCCAATGAACATCCCTGCAAAAATTCAGTTTGATTGGCTTACTGGTTTAGGAGGAGAAGATTTTTAAAGATATTTAAAGAATTACTAAAGATTCCCATTTTCAAATGCTGCGGCAACCAGAGTTTTTGACGGAATTAAATTCTTTTAACAACTTTTGAAGAGCTTCACCCAATGAACATCCCTGCAAAGTTTAAGCTTGATTGGCCTACTGGTTTAGGAGAAGAAGATTTTTAAAGATATTTAAAGAATTACTAAAGATTCCCATTTTCATATGCCGCGGCAACCAGAGCTTTTGACGAAATAAAATTCTTTTAACAACTTTTGAAGAGCTTCACCCAATGAACATCCCTGCAAAGTTTCGGCTTGATTGGCCTACTGGTTTAGGAGGAGAAGATTTTTAAAGATATTTAAAGAATTACTAAAGATTCCCATTTTCTAATGCCGCGGCAACCAGAGTTTTTGACGGAATTAAATTCTTTTAACAACTTTTGAAGAACTTCACCCAAGGAACATCCCTGCAAAGTCTCAGCTTGATTGGCCTACTGGTTTAGGAGGAGAAGATTTTTAAAGAAATTGTGGACGGACGGACAGACGGATGGACGGACGACGGACAATGACCGATCGCAATAGCTCACCTCGCACTTTGTGCTCAGGTGAGCTAAAAAGAAGAAATTGCTTGTAAGCAGTAAATTCTTCTTATTCCAGGTATTTCTACCCTACCCAATGATTAATTTTCAAAGGTCTCAAATTGCACAATACAGTAAAGGGTTAACAAGAGCAGTTCATGACAGTCACAAAACTAAAGGACTCTAAACAGAGAGGAATTATGATTTCAAAATTCCTGATTTCATTATAATTTCATCAAGACAATTGCTGGCCCTAACCACTAAGCTCACACAGGAAGTTCCATTTCAATATCAAACAAATTTATTTTACAAAAGATATAACCAGTATCTTGTAACAAAAAAATAAACAAGAGGACCATGATGGTCCTAAATCGCTCACCTGAGGCATCTGCAAATTATAGTACTTTTTTGTATAAAAAAGACACAACTTGAGCAAAATAAATAAAACAAATATAAGATTTTGGGCTTTGTACAAAACATTCCAGTAATGCTTTAAAATGAAAATGAATGCCTTAGGCTTCATAGTTTAATCGATTACCAAACTATCCCAGAATTTGTCAGGGAAAAAGGTTTAAAAAAGCATTGTGAGAAAGCAAGCAATTTCTCCATTTCTATTTAAGAAGAATCCTTTCAATGCGATTTATGCAATTTTCAATCCCAGGAGCAGAGATTTGTTTGAATGGGGTTTTACGCCGCTTTCAACAATCTCTCAGTCATATTGTGGCAGCTGGAGCACCTAACAATGGATTCCTGGTATTTCTCACACCAGTACTACCATTACATCCCTTCCTAGCCTCCAGCTGCTATCCCACATAGGCCTACGATTATCGACCCATTGGTGAGAGACAAATAGTCGGAAAGGATGAGTGCCGCCGTCGGGGATCAACCTGGGACCTCTAGATTGACAGTCCGGCACGCTACCAACTGCGCTATGACAGGGGCTCCTAGGAGCAGAGACATTTTTATCCTAAGAGCATATTTTTCTGTAACATAGTACAATTTAGTCATGCTACATACCAAATATCTATATTTCAGAAGGAGAAGACTTTTGAAGTTGCTCTAATTGGGTGTTTTCCAAAATTTTGGACCTCTGGGGCAGTGCCATGTTTTATCCAAGGGCTAAGATTTTAGCTAACATAGTAGAGAACCATCTGGTTATGCTATAAATCAAATATGAATACCTTAGACTTTGTAGATTAGGAGGAGAAAACTGTTGAACATGGTCTAATTGAGCATTTTTACGAACTTTGGACACCAAGGGAAACTTACATTGGTAACTCTATAAGCCTATCACCTTTACATGTTGGGGACATAAAAAGTTTGTCCTTAAGGATAGGAAACATCAAGGAAAATGAAGAGATTGCTTGTAACAAGCAATTTTCTTCATTTTCTTCAATATTTTCCAAAGCTTTTTTCTTCAGAGGTATAAACAGGAGGACCATGATGGTCCTTGATCACTCATCCGGGTCATCTACTAATTAAAATACTTTTTTGTGTAACAAGATGTGTTTGTGAAACACAATGCCCTCTCAGAAGGGTTTAACTATGAAAAGTGTTGTTGACTTGAACATGAGTTTTTTTTCTGTGTTTGTTTGACCTTGAAATGTGACCTTGACCTTATCACATAACCTTGAACTTGACATGAGGAGATGTGTATTATGGAGATGTATCATCATGCCAAATATGAGCATTGTATCTTGAATAGGCTGGTAGTAATTGGCAGTGTTACATTTTTGGTTAAGATTTTAGGCATAGTACAAAACCATGGAGTAATGCTACATACTAAGTATGAATGTTTTGGGCATTGTAATTTAATTAACTAGCAAACAATCTGGCATTTTACCTCCCCAAAGAAAATGGTTTTTGGAAACATGAGAAAAAGGACAAGCAGTTTCTATAATTCCCACAATGTTTTCTACACCAAAAGCTACTTATACTTTAATTTCAATCCAAAATGAATTGCCAACAGAGTTTAGACCAGTTTTAAATTCTGGCATCTGGTAATGGGTGTAGAGGAGAAGACCATAAAATTGCACTCATTGAGCATTTTTCCAAACTTTGGACTTCTGGGGCAGGGTCATTTTTGACCAATTGGCTAAGTTTTGGCATCCCTGGTAGAGAACCATCGGGATATACTATATACCAAGATTGAATGCATTACACTTTATACCTGGGTTAGGGAGATTTTTTCCCTCTGAGTATAATTTCCAGTAACACATTACAAAATCATCTAGTTATGTTACATAGCAAATATGTATGCCTTAGGCCTTATATCTTAGGAGCATAATACCTTCAAACATGGTAAATAACTATCAGGTTATGCTTCAGGCAAAATATGAATGCTAAAGGCTCTATAGTTAAGGAGGAAGAATTTTTTTAACTTGCTCATATTGAGCAAAATTCCCAACTTTTGATCCCAGCAGCAGGGCAGTTTTTGACACAAGGGGCATAAATTTCCATTACATACTATAAATTCATCTAGTTATGTTACATGCCCAATATGAATGTCCTAGACCATATGGTTAAGGAGGAGAAGTTTTGACCTAAGGGGCAGTATTTTTAATAACAAACTACAAATCCATCTAGTTATGCTACATGCCAAATATGAATGTCCTTCGCCATATAGGTAAGGAGAAGACTTTTTAACTTGCTCTAATTGAGCTTTTTTCCCAATCTTTAAACCCCAGTAGCACTGCTTTTTTGACCCAAGAGGCATAATTTTCATTCATATTTTACAATCTTTAATAGAATTGTAAGAATCTTTTTTCTGGAGGGGAGTAAAAAAACCAAGACTTTGCTGGAGTTGGTCAAATAGTATTGAAATTATCTCACCTTTCTCAATGGCAATTCTACAGATGTTTGAGCATTAAAATTGTATTTAGCTTTCGCCTGTCCTTGTGACTGTAGAGCTGCAGTATGGGCTTCCTCTATTGATGTTAACACTTCTACATAGTTGACAGGGAATATCCCAACACGGCCATTCCTCTCCCCCTCAAACCAATTATTGTCCACTTGCCGTATCAAGTATATAATGTCTCCTTTTCTAAACGCTAACTCCCTGGAAAATTCAAAGAGAGAAATATTACTCTTTCATATTTTTACTATTTCAAAGAATAGATAACTTTGGAAAAATTGTGGAAGCAATTTTTTTGATTTCCTACAATGTTTTCCACCCCTTAAAGGCTCTCTTAGGGACACAATTTCTGACAAAAAGGAATCCTGAAATCTTTTGTAGGAATTGTTTACAGAACCCTCTATAAAGATTTCAAAATATGTCTCAGGTCTGTCATGAAAAGCCTTGCTGCACAGAATCAAAAAAATAAATTTTAAAATTATTTAATGTTGGCAACATAAAGTAATTCTGAAATTAATTTTTGTTTTCCATTCAGCAAAGCTTTTCATGACAGGCTTGTGAACTATTTTGAATTATTGATTGAGGAGTCTTTAAAAAATTTTAACCCTTGTCATGCTGAACCTGGAATATTCCTGTTTGGGCAGGAGGTTTAGACAAAGATCAGCCTTCACTAATGCGTAGTCTGATCTTAGTCTACACCACCTGCTTGTCCTTTTCAAGGCAGAATTGTTTATAAAATTAGTTTTCAAATGAAATATTGACCTGCACTAGTGCTTCCAGTGATTTCAGTCCCTCGATTGTGGTGCAATTCTAAACAAAATTTTTAGACTGCATGACAAAGATTTCAGGAATCCTTTTCGTGAGAAATTTTGTCCCTTCAAGAGCCATACAGCCTTTGAGAAAAAAGAATTTTAAAGTTCCATCAATTTCAAATATTTTGTCAGGCAATTCTTTGAACTGAATCAGTCTAAAATTTTGTAATCTAGTTTTCAGCACTGTTGAGCTATCTTGATTGACTTATGATCTTGTTAGGCTTTGGCAAATTTATCCTCCATTGTCTATAACCCATTACCTGATAAACTTATTTTAGACTGGTCCAAATTCAAAGAAGCTGCAGCCAACAAGTTTTAGTTGATGACATTTTAAAAATCTTTGTCATTTGTGATGGAAAATGATAATAGATGATGAAGAAATTGCTTGTTAACATTGAATTTCTTCATTTTCTAAAATGTTTCAAAGCTATCTTCTAGATGGGTGTAAAAAAGCAGGACTGTGTGGGAAGGGTTAACCTGAAGTCCAACTGGCATTCAGGTGAATGAGGAGGTCTGTCTCAAATATCTAAACACTAAATTGGGGAAAGTTGACATTTTTTTTCCTTTTCCACAATATTTTCTACCATATAAGAAGGTTATTCTTTCAATTGCTATTACTTTATAATGTTGTCTACTACCCTTTTGAGCTTGGGCAAGTCTAAAATTTGTAAGTTGAAGTAAACAATTCTATTTGTTCATAGACCCCCATACCTTGGATTCTGTGCAGTAAAGTTGTAGAGGCCCTTTGCCTTGCCCTGGATTTGAAAACCTCTTCTTCTGTCTTCAGGGACCCCATACTGACCAATGGGGGCATCAAACCGGTCTGCAGGAATTGGGGATTTCTGGGATGGTCTGTAATATATACAGAGATTTTCTCCATTGACAATAGTTTCAAGATAAATACTCCAAATATCTGATTACATATCTCTTACTTGGTCAAATGAAATGCTTATCAAAAGTCAAAATTTGTTAAATACATTTTGAAAAGTTTTGCACATAATTGACAGCTCACAGCTGTCAATTACAAAATCGATAGACCAATCAAATTTTACATTCAGATCAGAGGTGAACTTTGAACTCGGTCATTAGTTGACATTTAAGAAAAACATTTTGTTGGTTTGGCAACTTAACCCTTGGATAAGCTGTAGTTATGCTGCTTTAGTGACCAACCAAACATTTTACTTTTAATTACATGTTACTGGCATGTTACACTGTTGAATATCCATGTCTATGGCAACTTCCTTTCAGAATCTATGGGCATGGCTAGCCTCAGTCAATTCTAGCTGTGAGCTCAACACTGATGTATTATGAGTCCAAATTTTCAATTCTAAATAGATACTCATGTCAGTGTAGCACAAAACCCTGAATAAACATTTTCAATATATTGTCGTAGTCGTTCTAAAACGTTGTAACTAAAGCTTGATTCAAGCTGTAGTTACGACGTTTTAGAACGACAGCGACGATATATAGTTTTGAAAGATAGTATCTTCCATCATCTTTCATCATTTTTTAATGTTATTTTTTTCTTATTACATAATCATACTCAAACATCAGTAGGCTATTTTAGTTACCATTATCAGTCTGTTTTGTTTATTTAGATACATGAATTCTTGTTATATCTTCAGTTTAACCCTTTCCTGTTTTCAAAATTTTGTAGACCTGTCCAAATTCAAAGGTTTTGCAGACAAAAACTTAAAGTGAATTTAATTTGAAAAATCACCATTCAGAAGGGAAGAAAATATTGTGGAAAAAGAAGAGATTGCTTGTTACAAGCAATTTCTTCTTTTTCTACAATGTTTTCTCAATAATAAAATTACAGGGACGTAAAAAACAGTGATTAAACAGGAAAGGGTTAATAGTACACTATTAATCATTTTGAGATAATTGCTTATGACAATGTTCCTAATACTGTGTGACAATGATTGTTTAATACTACTGCTACCAGTTTGTTAATTGTTCAATCTTGCCTAAAATATTATCAGTTATTTTTTAACTCTAATTAGCTCTACAGTCAAAATAAAAATCTAATTCTAGCTACATTTTAAAGACACATTTGTTCGACAAAATAAAGTTATTAATCCTTTTAGGTTGCAATACCTTCATAAATCACATTTCCTTTTTTCATGTAAAACAAGATAATGAATACAAAATAATATCAAAGAAACTGCTGTGATTTTTTTTTCCCCACAATAAATTTATCTTTCATTGAGGTCGATTTAAAGTGCAAATTGTTACCAAAACACAAAAGTTATGTCACATTATAAGCACCAACACATTGCAGGAATCACAGGAAAAGCATTAAGCACATATTTGTAGGGACTGATGTCAATCTAAATCTTTGTTTATCCTACAAAATCCTTTCTTGTGGGTACTCCTTAAACCATTATCAGATGGCAACATTTTAGACTGGTCCAAATTGAAAGGAGTTTCAGATGCTAATTTCAAAGTTTTTGAAATTTTTGATTTTTTTTAACTGTCTAGAGAGAAAACATCGTGGTAAATGAAGAATTTGCTTGTTACAAGCAATTCCTTCATTTTCGACAATGTTTTCTCAATTGTCTTTCTTGAGGGGCGTCAAAAAGCGTCTTTGTGTGGAAATAGGTTAAAGTTATGTTGACAAGATAATTATAGAGACTTCTACATCATAAGGCTTGATACACGTTTATGGAAAATGAAATCAATCCATGTAACTGGAGCATTGACCAAATAAATCTTATCTTTTTTGTCCTATCAACTGTCTTGCTTAATAAAGAATACTCCTGTTTTGTTCGAGGTAGAGACAAAGATCAATCAGCACATATCTGTGGTCTGATCTTCCCTAAACTACCAGTGCTGCTTGTGCCTTTAATTTTCAAAATAAATAGAAATTCACAATTAGTGTTTTTCAAAAGCTTTCAACCCTTTGATTTAAATGCAACTCTGTAGTGGCAAAGAAATTTTCAATACTTTAACCCACAACCACACAATCCCCTTTTTTGATGCCCCTCAAGAGTTCAGGAAAACCATGTGGAAACTGTAGTAATGGTTTGTTGGCAGTATCTTCATTTCCCATGTTGTTTTCTACCAAGAGAGACTGAGATATTCAAAATGGTATCATTTTGGAATAATCATCTGAAACATTTTATATTTGGAAAGTCTAAAATTTTGCCTGGTAATTCCTCAATTAAAAGATACTAATCTTGGAAGATTTTTAATGATAGATTCATAAGTTTGTTCATTTTTTATTTTCATTTGGTCAGAAAATTAGTATCTACTAAACATTGTTAATATGGCCACCTATTTTTTGTTGGTTAAGTTTTTTCTCTAACATGATATCCTTGAATGTTTACACAGACAAGGTATAATATTTGATATCCATTTCTCTCCAAAAAATAGCCAAGAGTCAAAGGGAGCATCTTGTTAAAAGATATTAACCCCTTCCTCTTTTTTTGAAATTATAGCCTGGTCCAAATTGAAAACAGTTGCAGACAACAATGAAAATTGGATGCAATTGTAAATAAAATCATCCTAAGTGGTAGAAAATATTGTCGGAAAAGAAGAAATTGCTTGTTACAAGCAATTTCTTCTTTTTCCAAAATGTTTTCCCAACTTTAAAATAAAAGTGACATAAAATCCCTGGTTTGTACAGGAACAGTTTAACCCATTACAAAGTAACAAAATCCCAATTTCTTCAAAATTTTATCAAACTGTTTTCTTCAGGGTTGTGAAAAAAGGAGGATTGTGTAAGAATGGGTTTAGTGATAAAAAAATACACAAGAAGGTGCACCCTATGGTGTGTTAGTAAGCAGCCACCAAGCTTTTGTTAAAAGTGATTTGTTTTGCCTAAAGCATCAGCAGTACTCACACTTGTTGTTGTTGTTTTTGTGAGCTAAATATAGAAACAACAATGAATATACTGGTATAGGCTTGTCTTAGTAAACAACATTTGAGGAGGTTTGGACTAGAACTTTGAAGAGATTTCTTTAAATCCATTACAAACAATCCATCATTTTGATGTGCTTACAGATATAACAGAATAAAACATTAATAAAAGGGGAAATCGCTTGTTACAAGAAATTTCCACTATTAACATATTTTCCTCATCCTATTAGTTTGACCCATTTTTGTATTTTTAATCCTATTTGAATTGTTTGTATCTCTTTTTAATTAACTGGTCAGTTTGAACTTTTGGTGTAAGGGTTGGTAACTATCAGAACTAAGAGAAATGTCTCTTTAACCCTTTCCTGCACAATCACTTGTTTTTACCTCCTATTGATTTTATTCTTAAAAAAATATTGTGGGAAAAGAAGAAATTGCTTGTTACAAGCAATTCCTTCTTTTCCCACAATATTTTCTACCCTATAGGTTGGTTGCTTTTCAAATTACAGTCACTTTTATTTGTCGTCTGCAACTTCTTTCAATTTGGATTGGTGTAAATTTTTTAAAAACAGGAAAGGGTTAATGTATTCATTTGTCAAAAACAGTTGCACCAACACACTATATTGCTGCGAAGATCACCAGATCAAACCTCCTCAATAGCTTGTAAAAACAGTACCATCAATTTCCTCCAGGGCTTGTCTTCCCATGTTGATTGAACAATGGATATTTGCCGCGACCTGGGATCAATCCCGGGACCTCATGATTGAGAGTCCCAGGCACTACCAACTGCACTATGGCTGCAGCCTGGCTCCAATGTTATTCTTCGATTGTTTTCCGCAAACATTGAAAAAATAACATTGAGCCAAGCCCTGGATAGAGGGTATGATATCTTAACCCTTGCAATGCTGTATAAATTACTTTTCTGAATTGCCGTAAGGGCTGATAGTACTGATAAAACTTATTCAAGAATCAATATTTCTTTTAGAAATCCATTTCTTAAACAACTCTGACAGGAAAAGTACAAGCAGGAGGCGTAGACCAGATCAGACTGCACTTATGTGCAGGCTGATCTTGGTCTACACCTCCTGTCAAGACCAGAATAATCCGGGTTCAGCATGACAAGGGTATATAATGATGGAGTTAAACGCATGCAAAAGGTTTGGTTGCTATATAATTCCAAATACTGTAGGTACAAAATTACTTAATTCATTAAAATTTTACACTGGTCCAAATTCAAAGATTTTACAAAGAATAGTTTCTACTTGATGATTTTATTCTTTTAGTCTTTTGAGGTGGATAACATTGTGGATAATCAAGAAATTGTTTGCAACAAGCAATTTCTTCATTTTCCAGAGTGTTTTCTAAATCCTTTTTCTTGGATGGGTTTAACCCTTTCCTGTACAATCACTGGTTTTTACGTCCTTTTGATTTTATACATGAGAAAACATTGTGGGAAAAGAAGAAATTGCTTGTAACAAGCAATTTCTTCTTTTTCCACAATATTTTCTACCCTACTGGGTGGTTTTTTCTCAAATTAAATCCAATCTAAATTCTCGTCTGCAAAACCTTTGAATTTGGACAGGTCTAAAAAAATTTAAAACAGGAAAGGGTTAAAAAGGGGTTATTGTGTGGGAATAGTTTAAACGCAAACTTAATGAACTGTTATAAACCCTCTACCTGTAGTTCAAGTAGTACCGTAATGACCATCAACAAAGGCTCTAAGTCGACAGCAATGCTTGACTATTTTTAGAGCTGGATAGTAATAGGAACAAGGTTGATAAAGGGGAAAATTCTAAGAGAGATAAATACTTCTTTAGAGTGTTAAATTATTAAACTTGTGCAAGTTTCAAATCTTGTGTACAGTCAGATATAACATCTTAAACCAAGAACTTGGAAGTCAAATTTTACTAAAAAAGAATCTTTGCCTACAGAATTTTAACCATAAAGACATGTGTAAGGATTCAAAGAAAGAGCTAAAGTTGCCACAATGATGCAACACTATGCACTGACTTTCACTTGAAAATTTAACGAGGAATTTTCAAGTTGAAAAGAAAGGGTAAAATTCCACTAAAATGAATGCCAGAGTGATGCATATTTTAGAAAGAGTGTGAATAATAACCATGAACAAATGTGAAAAGTTTCAGAGAAATGGCTTGAGTAGTTACAAAGATATAACATAATGTGCTGTCTTGCATACCAAACCTTAACCAGCAACTTGAAGTTGAAAAGGGTGGAAATGTCACTGACTCAGATGAATTTAAAAGTAATGAAACTTGGCCTAGAGACTACAAATGTAAACACAAGGGCAAAATTTCAGAGCAAGCTTTGATGGTTACAAACAGCTCTGACCTGCATGTGAAATTTGATAAATTTCCGAGTCAAACAAGATGTGTTTGTAAAACACTATTGTCTAAATAACAACAAAAGTTTTTTCATTATTTAAAGCCTTTCCAGTGCAATTCCCCATTTTTATGTCTCGATTTTTATGTCCCTGTGATATTATACTTCAGAAAATATTGTAGAAAAAGAAAGATTGCTTGTAGCAAGTAATTTCTTCATTTTGAACAATTTTTCTACTATATAGTATGGTTACTTTTTCAATTGTATTTACACTATACCCCTTTGAATTTTGGCATGCTTAAAATTTTGAGATACAGTAAAGGGTTAACTCTGATGTCCTTGACCTTATCACATGACCTTGATATTAGCAGATGAATATCAGAAAGAGCTATCATCTTGTCAACAATATATAGAATGAAAGTTATAGAAAGATGTCAATTTCAAAGGTTAAGTTATGGAGTAAAGTTTTGGGGATAAGGGTTAAAAAATTGACCTTGGCCTTGGTCATAATTCTTGTAAAATGAATGTCAGGGTAAAGTTTATTTGCCTTGAGGATGATATTATGGCCATAAAGCCAAGTGCTAAGTTTCAAAGCAAAAGCATCACTAGGATCAGATATATGACACTTTGCACATAAATCTTTAACCCGATCCCACACAATAATGCTTTTTGACGCTCCTAAAAGAAAAAATAATATTGGAAAGCATTGTGTAAAATGCCAGACGCACAGGCCGGCGACTATATGCTCCCCCGAATATTTTTTCGGGGAGCATAAATAATCTAGAATTTCACTCCTTTCAATTTGGACCAGTGTAAAGTTCTGTTATTTGGGAACAGATTAAATCATTATGCTCACACTGATGTCAACGCTCCAGTGACTGGAATAGCTCTCCCATTCCTCAAATAGATGAGCTAAAAAAATTTTGATTTTATATACATGTATATATTTGCAGTTATTAGTGTTGTGAATATTTCTCAATGTTGCATTTAACTCTTGTCATGCTCAATTTAAATCCTATACAGAATTACTTGAAAATCAAAGGACCCCACTGGAAGGTCTTAATGAAGGTCAACATTTCTTTTGAAAATTGATTGTTTATCCAACTCTGGCTTAAAGGGGACAAACAGGAGGTGTAGGACAAGATCAGACTGCACTTATGTGCAGTCTGATCTTTGTCTATACCTCCTTCCAAAACAGGAATATTCTGGGTTCAGCATGACAAGGGTTAATTCTCTGTCTAGATCACCAGCTAATGATACAGTTTACCAATTTTAATCTTCCTTCATTAAATGAAATACAATATTTTTCCAAATAAACACTTCTTAAAATATTCAAAGCAAGGACTGGGAACTTGTCTTTTGTATCTAATAAGGTAAATGTTATAATACCATTCAATTAGAATACATTTTCCATCTTTCTTTAATTTGAGAATAATTCAATTTCCTCCAAACAATCATTTTAATGATTAATTAACTGGAAATTGATATAAAATAGCCGAAGGTACTATTGACAGATTGAATGACCCATTAAATCAGTGATTTAGACCAAAAGTGAACTTTCAACTCCAACATTGGCTGTCATTTATGTGAAGCATCTTGCTGGTTTGGTGACTTAAAACATCATATCTTCGGCTTATTCAAGCTGTAGTTATAAAATTTTGGTGACAAGCCAACCATTTTACATTTTTGTTACATGATACTGGCAAAGATTTGGCAAAACTAGACATTGTCGCAAAGCGGACTAATACCCCCCAACAGCTCTTGTCCATATACAAGTGCTATCCGCCAAAAGGCCATAACAAAAAATGGACTTTTTAATTAAAGGGCAATAACTCAGTCAAAATCAATGGACCATAGCCAAAATAGGATATGCACATGTCTGACTTATACCGAGTCTTTCTGTGAAATTTGAATAAAAACTGTCAAATGGTTGCTGAGAAATTAAGTGGACACAATTTTTCACCAAAGGGCCATAACCTCATCAAAAATCAATGGACCGTAACCAAAATGGAATATGCACATCTCTGCTTGATACTGATTGTATAAGTAGTAAAGTTTGAATGAAATCCGTCCAATGGTTGCCGAGAAATTGAGCGGAAACGAAAAAGCTACAGACAGACGGAAGGACCAACTGATGGACCAACCGACAAGCTGACTCCTATATACCCCCCAAATATAATCTTTGGGGTATAATAACACCATTCAGTATCAAATAAAGTGGAACTTCCTGTCGGAGCTCTGGGGGCGTGGCCAGCAATCTGCTTAATAGCAAAGGAGTGTTTATGAGGAGAAATATGGTAAAATTAAACATGTTGAAACATTGGTAGAAAAAGACAACAGATAAACTGAGGGGACCACAAACCACATTCTGTTCAATGTTTTACTTTTTCATACTTACAGATAGAAATCAGAGTGTTTTCTAGAGTCGATGTCGGCCTGTTGTTGAGCAATCTTTTTTCGTCTTTCTTCATCGTATATTTGTTCCTGGGGAGAATATTGAATAAGACATTGCCTTACAAATTAGGGTGATGAAAATTAAATTTTACAAATAAGAACTACTGTAATTCTACCCATGTCCAAACAACAAAATTTTAGACTGGTCCAAATTGATAGGAATTGCTGACGAAATTTTATAGTTGATGGAATTTCACTTTTTCTAGTCTTTTGGGGTAGAAATCATTGTGGATAAAGAAGAAATTGCTTGTAACAAGCATTTTCTTCATTATTCACAATGTTTTCTAAAGCTCTTTTCTTGATGGGCATAAAAGGGTGGGATTCTGAGGAAATGGCTTAATTATCTTACTATTTTCGACCCATAAAGATGACCTTCTTGACCTTAAAACAAAATGATGCCTCTATCCCAAATACCAGCTATGTATCTTGTACTGTTTTTCAAGATCAGTGAAATTTTAAGTTTTTGCATTCAGTTGAGCTTAATAAGACACACCTATCCCAGCAAGGAATGAGCCATGTCTCTTGAACAGTGGTTGAATAATAGAAAAATGTTAATATTTTGTGTTAAGTTGACTACTTGCAGACAGACAGACAGACAGACGGACATTGGTAAATCAAGATGCCCCCATTCTTATCAAAAAGAATAAACTGAAGGCACATGAGCAGCTGAATTGCTCCACTGGCGTGTAAAACTGGATTTGGAATTATTTTATAACACAGTAGGCATCGAATTGCAGAAAGTATTAGTTCCTTTGTAATTTACTTAGAGCAAAGAGGTTTTCTCTAGAGCAAACAAAATGTACTCAGTAAAAGTTTTTATTACCTCCCCTGCAGCATTATCTTTACTCATTACCAGACAATAAGGTTGTACACTGGTCCAAATTGAAAGGAGTTGCAGACAATTATGATTTATGAAATTTTAGATTTTCCAAACTTTCCTGGTAGAAAATATTGTGGATAATGAAGAAATTGCTTTCTTTATTTTACACAATATTTTCCAAATCATTTTTCTTGAAAGGCGTCAAAAAGACATCATCCTCTGGGAGCATGTTAACTGAAACAAGGTTCTCTTACAGCTTTTGAACAGATGCAAGTAATTTGAAGACCTACCAGTCGCTTTTTCCTATATGCTTCTTCATCCTCTTTCCGCCGTCTTTCTTTATCTTGAGGACCTAGTGTACTTCTGTATTCATCTGTTGTTGGGTGACGGAACGCTGGAATGATAACATATATAAGATTAACCCTTGTCATGCTGATTAAAATCCTTCTTCAAATATCCATGACGATCAAAGAATAGAAATCACTGAAATTAATAGTTGTAGGTCAACATTCATTTAACCCATTCCAATACATATTAATTTAAGACTAGTCCAAATTGAAGAAGCTGCAGACAACAATTTAAATGTGATGGAATTTTAAACTTGTTCGTCTTTTTGCATAGAAAACATTATGGATAATGAAGAAATTGCTTGACACAAGCAATTTCTTCATTTTCCACAATGTTTTCCAAAGCTTTTTTCTTGAGAGGTGCAAAAAGAAGGGCTTCTGTTGGAATGGGTTAAAAAAAAAAGCTTATATAACAAACTCTGACTTAAAAGGGGCAAGCAGGACTGGTGTAGACTATTATCATAGTGCACTTTGGTGCGCCTACACCTCCTTCCAAAACAGGAATATTTGGGGTTTGAGGGTTAACAGTCCACAAACTCTCTCCAGTTCAGATTGATATGTAATCTGCTGTCTTCATCACTTACTTAACTTATTCAAATATTTTTTCTTTTAACCCATTCCCACACAATCATGCTTTGGAAAACATTGATAAAGACGGAATTGCTTGTCAATTTTTTCTACCATAAAACTACCGACTAAAAATTATCATCTGCAACTTCTTTGAATTTGGACCAGTCTAAAATGTGTGGGAATGGGTTTCACAATATCAATCTTACACAGGTAAACTTCTTACAAAGGAAAACTCTATTTTTATTATTGCTTCTGGATCAATTTCAGTTAATTTGTACATAAAATCATAGAAAACAATGTAGAGAAAGCAGTATTTCAGAATCCTTTTAGACCTATTTTATACAGAATAAGATTCAAACTCTCATTTTCATATCATACATAAGAAATATAAGATAACTTGGGAAATGGATCAATACTTGTTACAAGCAATACCCATAGAAAGGAAAGCAAGAAAAATAAAGCATCCAGAAATTATCGCTATGATAAATGCAAGAGGGCCAAGAAAGTCATTTGTACTTCTTTTCCCTTGAAATTATTTGTAATGTTAGCTTTTTAACCCTTGCTGAATTAAAATCCTTTAAAGAGTTTCTTTAAAATCAAGCAATTTTCTTCATTATCAAAAAATGTTTTTCAATCTAAAATTCCACCAACTTGAAATTGCTGTCTGCAGCTTCTTTCAATTTGGATCAGTCTAAAATTTTGTTGTGTGGGAATGTGCTTAAATAAGTAAAGTTCTTTTTCATGACCATAAAATTATCTTTGGCAAGTTTGAGAAAATATGGATTGTAAAGTGACAAGAATTAACTGTTGACAATTTACAGACTATCAAGGATCACAACAGCTGACCATAAGCACATTTTACTAAGGTAAATATAAAAGCAATCAAATCATAAGATCAGATAAATCACAAACCCTCCCCCAAAACTTTAACAAAAGGATGCTAGTAAAAAGAAATAAAAGTAAATTATCATGCCACCAAAATAAATGTAGTTTCATCTTCAAAGGTTCAAAACCGGTTTTATTAACATTTTTAATTACAGTAATGATCCATACCACTTACATTGAACAATCTCTATGAAATAATTTCTTTCAAAAGATAATTGGAAATAGGTTATCAAGATTTGTGTATGAATTAAAATGTACCTTTTGAAAGATAGAAGTTAAAGTTGCTTTTCCGTTGTATCTGTTTGAAATTTAATTCTTAAAAAGAGCATCGCATGCTGATGCAAACACTACTGTTTAGGTATTTGATAGCGGGTTTAAGTTAGTAGTAAATAAAGGGGGCATAATTCGTTAAAAATGCAAGAAGGAGTTATCCCCCTTGTTGGTATAATTTGCTCTTTTGATAGTGAACATTTATTCCCAGTTTTAAGTGAATGTGTTCAAAAATCCTCAGATATTATAAACTATCAAAGTTTTTGGACGACGACGCTGACACAGATGACAACCTGGCCATAGCAATCTTGAGTTTTCTCAGAAAATAGCCAAACTAATGACAATAGTAATCCATAAGAACATGCTGCTAACAAGCAATTATTTTCATTTTATGATTTTAAAATCTTTTTTTCTAGGGATAGAAAACTGGATAATGAAGAAATCACTTGTTACAAGCAATTTCTTCATTTTCTACAATATTTTCCTATGCTTTTTTTCTTGTGAGGCATAAGAAGGTATCATTGAGTGGAAATGGGACCTGCTGACACATTATGTTAACCAATTCCAAATTCTGAATTTTATGCCATATCCATTCATTTCCACACAATGAGGCTTTTAAATGAGGAAATTCCTTGTTACATTCATTTTCTTCATCCACAATGTTTTTACCTCAAAAGAGAAAGATTTCTTCAACTTGAAATTGTGTTCTGTTACTTCTTTGAATGTAGACAGCTCAAAAATTTCATAGTGTGGGAAAAGGTTAATTCTAGTCATGTTGAAAAATCTGGTTTCAAACATGTATTTAATTCAAAGGACTGAAAGTTATGGAAGCCCTTTTACTGAGTGAATATTTCTTTGGACAAAAAACTATGGCTTACAAGGGACATAGATGGTGTAGACAGAGGTCAGTCCACACTAATATGCAGGCTGATCTTTGTCTATATTCCTGCCAAAACAGGAATATTTTGGGTTCAGTATAACCAGGGAAAAGCATTATTTTTGCCTATTAACTTTTAAATACAAGCATTATATATTTGATTTTGTCTATCAATAGGGCTTTAGTCTGCTTCTTTTCTTCATTAAATTCTTAGCAAATCTCAATTGTGAGCATCATTAAGAACTGTTAGCTGCATGCTGTTTGTGTGATCTGACATGGGTCTACACTATACAGGCCAAGAGCAGCTGAGATTCGTGGTGCAATAATGGAGCAGACATAGCAACTCACCAGGGTAACTGAACTGCTCATCTTCATCAACTGTCAAAATCAAAATGATATCCATGCAGTATTATTATCAACAAATCTGTGTTTTAATCAAAGTAAATTATTGAAATCTCTTGTGTTTAAATTTGATAAAATAAAGTTACTTTAACTAATCAAAATAAGACTATTAAAACTACCAAACTTGCATGCATTTCTAAAATGCTCCATTTACAAAATATAATCCAACAATACTACATATCAACCAGCTCCCTACCATGTAACCCATTGCCAAAGACAAAATCCTAGACTTGTCCAAATTGAAAGGAGTTTCAGATGACAATTTAAAGTTGATAAATTTTAGATTTTTTCAACTTTGTGGATAAAAACATTGTGTAAAATAAGAAATTGCTTCATACAAGCAATTTTTCATTTCACACAAATTTTTTCAATGCTTTTTTTGAGGGGCATCAAAAAACATCATTGTGTGGTAATGGGTTATGGTCCATCAACTCAATGATTAAAACAAAACTCCTTGGTGCCATTGTTCTCCCAAAAATCAAAGTTACCATTCTGTAAAAAATTGGTTTTATTTTTTCCCTTCCTGACAGTGGCTTTGAGAAACTTTGAACAGCCTGTGTTCTAACCCGTTTTCTTCAGTTTTATTTCATTTACAATTCAAGTCAATAACCTGTTTTCTGTCTATGCTTTAATGAAGTTTTGGTCTTCATATTTGGAGAAGTCCTGAGTGCCAAGTACATTGCGTAATCAAGTTTACAAATTAAGCTTTAACATTTCCATTCAAAATTGAGTTTTTCTATTTCTTTTGTTCTCCTATATTCAATAATAATAATAATAATAATAATAAAAACACCCAACAAATCCGAAATTCAAGAACAACAACAAACCCAAGATTAAGGGTCCTTAATATGCTCACCTTTGTTAACATTCTCACCAATTTTTATTTATGATGAATAGAACAAGGGGACCATGATGGTCCTGGATCACTCACCTGAACAGTCTGCTGTTAAAAAAAAAAGCAACTAGAGATAAATAACTATTATCAGTTTCATGAAAATTGAGGCAAAACTATGACTTCTATATTATAAACAAAGAAATTGTCATTATGGCCCCTTTTCCTGTGTTATTCTATAGAACCTTCCATAATCCATAAGGTTCATCTTTATGACCTAACAAGTATCCTGACCAAGTTACATGACGATTGAGCCAAAATGATGACCTCTAGAGCATTAACAAAGAAATTGTCATTAAGGCCCCTTTTCCTGTGTTTTCCAAAAGTACCTTCCTATAATCAATAGGATTCATCCTTGTGACTAAACAATTATTCTGACCAATTTTCATGAAAATTGAGCCAAAATTGTGGTCTCTAGAGTGTAAACAAAGAAATTGTCATTTAGGCCCCTTTTCCTGTGTTTTCCAAAAGAACCTTCCCATAATCAATAAGCTTCATCCTCATGTCCTAATAATTATTCTGGCCTAGTTTCATGAATGTTGAGCCTAAATTGTGGCCTCTAGACTGTAAAGAAATTGTCATTAAGGCCCCTTATCCTGTGTTTTCTCATAAACCGTTCCATAATCGATAGGATTCATTCTTATGACTAACAATTATTCTGACCAAGTTTCATGAAGATTGAGCAAAAATTTTGGCCTATAGAGTGTAAACAAAATAATTGTCAGTAAGGCCCCTTTTCCAGTGTTTTCCTATAGAATCCTTCAATAATCAATAATCAATAGGGTTCATCCTCATGGTCAAACAAGTATTCTGACATAGTTTCATGAAGATTAAGCCAAAATTGTGGCCTCTAGAGTGTAAACAAAGAAATTGTCATTAAGGCCCCTTTTCCTGTGTTTTCCAAAAGAACCTTTCCATAATCAATAGGGTTCATCCTTAGGAACTAACAATTATTCTGACCAAGTTTCATGAAAATTGTTGCTTCTAGAGTGTAAACACTTCAATTGTTGACGCAGCACGCCAGATGACAGACATTCAACCATCACAAAAGCTCACCATGAGCACATTGTGCTCAGGTGAGCTAAAAAAGTTGGTGCTACAGTTTAAATAGTTATCATAATAACTGACCTTGTGACCTAGTTTGGACTCCAAGAGAGTTAACATGCTTTCTTATAAATAACAAACAAATTTCGTTTTCAACTCTACATTCTGATTAGTCCCCCTCCCCCTCAACCCCCCCCCCAAAAAAAAACCCCCTACAATATCTAGAATATTTGCAAGGTTTTTTCTAAAGATTGATCCTGTGACCTAGCTTTTGACCCCCAAGTGACCCAATTTCAATAATGGCCAAGATTTAATTTTACCAATTTTCAGGCTGATTGGGCAAAAATTGTGGCCTATAGTGTCTATATTTTTCCTAAGAATTGACCTTGTGATCTTGTTTTGCACCCAAGTGACCCAGTATTGATCTTGTCAAAGATTTTACCAAGACAAACATTCATACCAATTTTCAGGTCAATTGAGCAAAAAATGTGGCCTCTAGAATGTCTACAAAGTAAATATTGACAACACACAACGGAAAAAGGAAATCACACAATCATAAAAGCTCACCTAGAGCATGTTGTGCTCAGGTGGCTTAAAATGGGAAAGACAAAAGTAAATGTAGCAAAAAACAATGGCTTCTTGAGTCTGTAATAAATTCACTACAAAGCCACACCTATTTAACCATATTCCATGATTTTTTGCATGTACCTAATATTGCTTGTCATTTATTTGTCAAATTTCATAAGGACTTTGATGAAAATTATAAAGTTTCTCTAAGGTACATTTTGTTAATCATGGAAAAAAGTTAAATCTTTAATAAAAGCACAAAGTTCAAACAGTTATATTGTCAGATGTATTTACCTCCATTTGTTCTTATAGGTGGGGGACTTTTAACTCCCAACTGCTCTGCAGCGGACTGAGAACTTCGAGGTCTTGGTGATTTGGGTGATAATGTCTTGGTGCTTGGATATTTTGTCTTGATGGGATTTCTTACAGGTGGATTGGGAACATATCCCGAGAGAATTGGACCACTAGTTCTATACACTGACTTGACAGAGTCTATTTGATCAAAGAAATGATGCGAGGTTTTTGGTTGAGAATATAGATGATTTGAACTTGTATGGGATTTTGTGATTGGTTGAATATTTGTCTCTGGCTTTGTGATTGGACCATTGGTCAATGGTGATGAAGCTTTTGTAGACTCTTCACTCTGGGATTTTTCTACAACATGCAACAACAAAGGAAACGGTAAGTGCAGGCTGAGGTATCATGCAATGTAAATCAAAATTACAAATAAAGTAAATGAACCAAAGTCATAACATAACTTAACCCTTGTCATGCTGAATCTGGAATATTCCTGTTTTGGCAGGAGGTATAGACAAAGATCAGCCTGCACATAAGTGCAGTCGGATCTCGGTCCATACCTCCTGGTTGTCCCCTTTCAGTCAGAGTTGTTTAAATAATCAATTTTCAAAAGAAATATTGACCCTCATTTAAACCTTCCAGTTGTGTCAGCCATTTGATTTTAAACAATTCTGTATAGAATTTTAATTCAGCATGACCAGGGTTAATATACTATTCAGACATGCAATATCCAGATCTGAAAGTAGGTCATTACAGTCTACAGCAGCAGCTGATCACTAAAATTTTATCACAGAATAACAAAACCAATCTAGACAATCTAGACAATATCAACCCATTATCTGACTACAAAATTCAAGACAGGTCCAAATTGAAAGAAGTTGCAGAGAAAAATTCGAATCCCATTCAAACCGAAAAGTATTTGCAATATTTGAAAGAAAATATTGTGGGTAAAGGGGAAAGTGCTTTTTACAAGAAATCACTCCTGTTTTAATACTGTTTTACAAAGCATCATTATTTAAACAGGTAAAAATGCTTGATTAACCCATTACCACACAGTGATGCTTTCAGATACCCTTCAAGAAAAACAATTGAGAAAACATTTTGTAAAATGAAGAAATTGCTTGCAACAAGCAATTTCTTCATTTTACACAATGTTTTCTATCTAGAATGTTGAAAAAATCTAAAGTGTCAATAACTTTTAATTGTTGTCTGCAACTACCAGTCTAAAATTTTGCTATCTGGTAACGGGTTAAGTGGTCATGGGTTAAAGCCATCCAGAAAGGAAAACAATAGCAAATAATTACACTGTTAGTCCTACTTAGTCAATCACTGGTTTTCCCCGACATATTTAATGTATCATAGATCGGTAAAAAAGATTTACTTAGAACAAGCATTTAATTTTATTCCCAAATGGTTTTGTTTCCTATATCATGAACTTGTTTTCAATTGCATTCTTTTTGAATTATGAAGAACAATATTCTTAAATTTGGGCAAAGTCAGAAAATTATGATAATCAAACATACAGTATACAAACAATATGCAAAGCAGAAGTCAAAACAAAAATCTATATGCCCATATACAAGTCTTCTTGCTTTCTTCAAATATACTCATGGCAAAAAATGGACTAGCATAAAAAGTTGAAGATTTTTTGTAACAAACAAGAAAATATAGACTTGATTGCTTCATGCTTTTTTCAACTTGAATGTAATAGTCAATAAACACAGGGTATTGAATAAGTGGTCATTAAATACAGAATTTATTAACCCATTCCCACACAGTGAAATTTTATACCGGTCCAAATTGAAAGAAGTTGCAGACGACAATTTCAAGTTGATGAAATTTCAGATTTTTTAAACTTTTCAGAGAGAAGACATTGTGTAGAATGAAGAAATTGCTTGTTACAAGCAATTTCTTCATTTTACACAATGTTTTCCAAAATGTTTTTCTCTAGGGGCGTCCAAAAGCGTCACTGTGTGGGAATGGGTTAATGAGTAATCTATAAACAGATATAAAAGAGACTTTGCGGAGTTTTTAACTGTTTACAATGACTCCTTTAATAAACAAGGCTATATCAAGTTTTTACCCGTTTTAGGTGACTTGTTTAAAAAAATCTGTACTTTATGGGTACAAATTTGAAATTCTATTTATAATATGACGTAAATTTTGCAGACCAATCAATAGAGTTTCAAACTTTATTGATATAAAATAGTCCACAAAACAAATAATGCATTTGCAAAATGACATCATTACATGCGTTATGTGATGTCAATTTCACTGTTACAAAAAGGCATTATGATCATGTTTTAGCTCATTACATAGTTATTCCACAAGTGTAATATCACACATGTAATATCAAGAATATTCAATGGGTTCATAGTGGCATATCACCCATGTAATATCAAGAATATTCAATGGCTTTATAGTGTAATATCACACATGTAATATCAAGATTATTCAATGGCATTATAGTGTAATATCACACATGTAATATCAAGAATATTCAATGGGTTCATAGTGGCATATCACCCATGTAATATCAAGAATATTCAATGGCTTTATAGTGTAATATCACCCATGTAATATCAAGATTATTCAATGGCTTTATAGTGTAATATCACACATGTAATATCAAGAATATTCAATGGGTTTATAGTGTAAAATCAGACATGTAATATCAAGAATATTTAATAGGCTTATATCACTCCCAAGTCAGAGGTTATGTTACTAAATTTTTTTCTATAGATCTTGGTAAGAATCTTTGGCCTTAATGAAGAAGTGAAAAATAGGGCTTTTTATATGACAGAAATTGATGTAGCAAAATACGTAATCAGAGTTAAAGTTAAAGGGGAAAATTATTTTTTTCAATTACAAGAAAATAATTATCAAGTTGTTTATTTAATATTCAATACCAGTTCTTAGTGCAAAAAATCTTCAGAAATAAAAAGGGCAGTCAAAGATTGCAAGATAAATACCAATCCTAACAAAATCATCAACAGTCAACAAAAAGAGTGAAGACATTTGCCAAACTTTTTAGCTGAACACAGTTGAAGACTTTTCTTTTGTCTTATTTCATCATTCATTTATTATACCCAATTAGGTAAAGATATTAAATTTCAAGGAGATGAGAGGCTTGAACTAATAACCTTAAAAGCAGCATTGTGATTAGAAATGAGGATCTAACTTATAAGCATGGTAAAAACAAGATGTGTTTGTGAAACACTATGCCCACAAAACAGGAATCTTTAGAAACAGGTGATTTTTATTGTTTTTTTCTTTGTTTTAGGGAAAGGGTTAAAATTTTGACCATGACCTTGATGAAATGACCTTCCCCAGTTGGGCTTTGTTGAGACCTATCTACATACCAAATATTAGCATTGTAAGTTAATCAGGGTTGAAGTTTTAGGAAAATGTTTAGTTGGCAGGTAAAGTTTTGCACACAGACAGACAGACGGACACCAGTAAAACAATATGCCCCGAACTTATTGATGCGGGGCATAAAAATAATGGAATGGACAATTCACTTATGAAACACAAATAATGACAAGGAACATGCAACTGAAAATAGAAAGCAGGACAAGGTCTACAACACAACACAGGCTGCAGAGTGATTTGATCTTACCATATTCTTGATGCCTCTGGGAATATCGCGCTCTATTAGTCTTTTCATCTTGTCTCATCCTTGGTAATGTTCTTGAGGAGCGTGAAACTTTAAGCTCATGATTGTCGGAATGTCTTTCTGACATTTTTCTAGGCAATGTCATAGACCTTACAAAATCATTGTCATTGTACTCTTTAAGAAAGGTTTTTCTTTCTTGAACACTAGGTATCCATGTATTTGGAGTAGTAGTTCTGTCTGAGCCAACAAATGGTACAGTACCTGGATATCTACTATCCTCAGGCTCATGATCACTGTCACTTTTCTTTCCTTGCTTATGGCGAATAGATTCCCATTCATCACTGATTGTCTGTAAATAATCTAATGTCATTCTATTGACAAGGGAAGGTGTGTGTGACTTCTTCAATGGCTCTTCCCGTCTGTAATATTCAGAGGATTTCATCATGTCTTTCATTATTTCCACTGGTGGATCAAAAGCATTATCAAAATTGACTTGTGTATCGTCTTGCCCACTATGATCTTCATCATTCATTTCACTGTTGTTACTGTATGCTCCAGCCTGTTCTGTCAAACTTCTCAGTTTCCTCCCAAAATCATAACTATGATCAAGTTCTGCCTTTATTTCTGTCAAATCTCCACTGACAGTCCTTGGAATACAATGGCGACCAGACTGATCTAAAGTATTTAAATCTATTTGTGATTTAGCGGATCTAGGTCTTAATGGTTCCTCATATTTGTTTAAATTTGGACTGGAAAATGACTTGGCCAGGTCTTTAATTTCAATATGTAATGGAGATTCGCCTCTAGATCCTAACAGAGTACCTGATTCATCATCACTCTCCTTCACAATAAAAGTGTCTGTACTACTAGCACTGTCTCTCCTCAAATCACTGTTATAATACTCTGGTTTGTCACCGGCAAACTCAGACAGTTCGGCATGAATAGGTACCTTACCCCTGAATATTTTGCTTACGACTGGCTCATGAAATACAGCAAAATCCTGCTTCTTGGCTTCTCTTGTTTGCACATTTGACATAGAGTTATTCATTTGACTATTTTGTGCATTTGAATTCTTCAATGGTGGTGTAACTCTTGAACTGGTAGAAATGGTGAATTTGTTTGGTGGACTTGTGGATTGGAGACTAGGAACCTGAATGTCCATTTCAGATTTAATAATTTCATCTGCTTTTGTTTGTGTAAGGGTTCTCCATGTGGGAATGTTTTGAGCTGATCTTGAAGGGTAAGTAACATGATAATAGGTAGATGGACCTTTTGTATTTTCTGTTTGTTTTGACAAATGCAAAATGACATTCTTTTCTGTCTGTTTTGATTTGTAACCATTGTCACATAATGGAAACATTCTTGAAGAGTTGTCTGTACATTTCAATTTTGTGTTACTGCCTGAATTCTTGTTTTCAAATTTAGCAACAGCAGCTTTCACACTGTCAACAGGAGAAGTATCAACAATTCTTCTTTGGTAAAGATAAGGTCTCAAAGAAGTTCTAGTTCTTTCAGGAGCTTCCTGAGACAAGGCTGGAAGAGATGAAGAAACATAAGGTACCCTATTACTTGAGCTACAATCTGCAATATCATGTTTACTTGATTGAGCATATTCATCAACTTCTTTACTGTCTTCAGGCTTCTCAACCACCTTTTGGGATGCAGTTAAAACAAATCTTCCGCTTGAATCTTTTTGAAGAACAAAATTGTCATTTGATCTTCCCCTTGAAAGTCGACGGGCCTGAATTGGTGGTTCATCAAGATTAACTGAGGCTTTATATTGTGGATTTTCTAATGAATTGTAAATTTGTAGATTTGATTGCATAGGACGAGCAACTGCATCAGATACTGTTCCTCTATTTGCAAAGTCATGTGGACCAGAAAGGATCTTTGAAAATACTGATGATTTCTGAGTAGAAGGCCGTTGGACTGGAATGACTTCTACTACAGTAGGCTTAGTTTTTCTTTCACCCATCTCTGTCCTGGAATTTTGACCAAACAAAGACCCTTTGGATGAGTCTGACCTTTTATGACCTTGAGTGAAATGATCACCATGCAAATGTTTAGAATATGGGGCTGAAATAGATCTGACATGAAGAGCATCTGATTCTTCTTGAACCTTGTTTTTCTGTATTTTAGCTTCAACAAAAATCTCATAATCATCTAGTCGCTCTGGGATATGTGTGCCATACAGTGGCCTTGGTGGGCTGTTTTCTGTCATCTGTACGGGCATTCTGGGACTAACACTGACTGTACTTCTGGGAGATACTGGTGATTTGGACATTTTATCTTTCCTTTTCTCTGCCTTAACAGCTTTATAGAAGAAAGTGTTTGGTAAGGGTACTTCAGTGCTGTCCTCCTCCTCTTCATCATCATGCTCATACATATTTTTCAAATCTGTCAAGGATTTACCTTTTCTCTTTAAACCATGGTCCTTTGTAGGTTTCCAGCGGAACACAGCCAGTTTCTGCAAGTCATAAAAAAACTCTTCATTCTTTTGTGCATCACTAAGTTCCTGATAAAGCCACTGTAATTCTTCCTTGCTTTGTACATCGTACTTAGCAAAGATTTCAGAACTTTTATCCTCATTTTCCATGAAAAGGCTATGACCACTTAATCCAGTCTGTTCTATTTGATGAATCCTTTCTAGCACAGCAAAATGCTTTTGAAGTTTAAGGAATTTTTCAGATTTTCCACTTGAATGCAACAATCCAGCTGTATAACACTGATATGTTGAATGATCAACACGAGACTTTTCACTAGTAACAGAACTTCTAGTTGACATAGCCTTTTTAGAGAAATCATACGGTAGGAGCGGTGTCACTGCTTTCAATGTATTATCACTATCCTCCTCTTCTCCATTGTGCAAACTTTCAGAGGACCATTGGTCTGGATCATCAGACTTAGATAGTTCTCTCACACTATTTTCCTCGTCAGCATCATAATCCATAGGTGTAGGAGAGGCACTTGGTACAGCTGCACTCAGTTTTAACATTTGAGTCATCTTTTCTCTCTCTTTTGCTGCACTTTGTTCCTTGTAATGTTTTATTCTGTTTTGAATAGTTTCACGTTCCTCACCTTCTTGGAGGTTAAATCTAGATTGCTGTGTGCCCATCCAATTCCCAATACTCTTTTCTGCAGCTAGATCACCCCTCTTATTTCTCCGTTCTCTCTGGGCATTATTCTCAAAGTCAAATTCATTGTCATCACTGTCAGTCTCATTATCCACAAATTGATCTTGATCTTCACTCTCTAACTCATCACAATCTGAATGCCTATCATCCCCATGCCCTAGTTTGTATTCTGCAATATCACTTTCACCTAAAGTCCCACTACTTTCTAAAGTTTCATCACCATAGAAACTCCCTTGACTTTCATCTAGTTCCATTTTCAATTGACCTGAATCAAACTGACCACTATTATAGAAGACACTGTCAGAATCAGACACATACAGTTTACTAGAGCTCTCCTTACTTAATGAAGCATTTAAACTGCTGTCACCTGAATTACCTAATCTTTCTCCCCTGTCTTGCTGATTTTTCTGTCTCTCAAATGACTTTGATCGTTGATGATCTATGGCCTTCCACACTGTTTTGTCAATCCCTGTGTGGTACTCCGCTGTAACCTCTGACCTTTCTTTAATAGGCCCATACTTAGCTCTCACTTCTGCTTCTGCAAAAGCATCACTTAAAAAGCTTGCAGATTCTGGTGAGAATCTTTCTTCCTCTATTAACCTACAATAATGTTTTTCAACTCTTTCTCTGTATTCCTCCCTCCTTTTCTGTTCTTCCTTGTCAAAAAATTGTAAGTTCACACTGGGGATGCTGGATACACTACTGATTTGTGAAGATAGTGAAGTGTTGTGACAATTGACATTCTTATCAAGGGAACCAGTATGCAATGTTTGCGAGGTGGTTCCTGGCTTGCTATCAAGTCTTTCTGGGGGACATTTAGGGTGAGCATTTGAGGACATTTTCTCTATCTTGATACAATATGTCTGTTTTTTGTTTAAAAAGCTCTAACCAGCATTTATCATTAATTGATATAATCTGACACTACAATTGTTGTTATCTTAGAGCAACTTATTCAGTGTCTTTGTTATCAAACAACCACCTTTATTTTGTACAACTGTCTTTTGTTAGTAGTAACTCATAGGTGCAAAGAACATGAAGAAGTTGTTTAATTTGGTATGATGAATGCCCTTTTGCATCCCCTGACTGTTTAGAGCTGCGGATGCCATGTATTTTAAAAACGATGTAGCTTTAAATGTCACTGCACTAATATTGTTGAAAATAAACATGAAGGGACTCTCACATGATGGCTCCCTATCATCTCCTCTCTATCAATCTTGAAGATAAACACTTTATTTATTCACATAAATTGGGTTTTATCATGCCTGACTTTGTTTATTTTTGTAAATCCTTTAAACTGCTTTAATTGTTGAAAACTAAATTATTTGTTATAAAAATAATTGTTATAATAATTTCCTTTATCCACATCATTAGGTTAGCATGTCAGCCAGCATTTCACTCAAGTGGTTGAGACAGAATTATGACGAGGACATCATATCCAGTCTGATCATTGATTATTGTCATCTGATTGAATTCCATGTTTTCACAAAAGTTATATTGATGATAAATCAAGGTCAGGATTGTTGGAAAAGTCTAAGTTTTTACAATCCAGAGCAAGACAAGACAACATGATTAGACCAAAGGTTTTGCCAGGAGAAAATTAAAGACAACCTACAGTTTTCCATGCAGACTGCAAATAAATGAAAACAATGAGTGTTAATGAGGAGAATGTATCTACTATGTTAAAATTGTTGAGGAAAAATAACCAAACTTTAAGTTAACACATCATTATAATTCTTGCTTATGACAATTAATGTTTTTCCTACATATGACAAAATAAATTTGCAGTTTTCAATAAGCAAAAGAAAAGAGTCTAATATCAAAACAAGAGCATCACTTGTGGAACAAACACTCGACTGCAGTTCCTGAATAGTAAAAAAAGAACTGGGCCATTGGATACAAAATCCCAATATTTTCCTTTGACCTTCTTCTGCTATAATCTTTACCCTTGGTAGAGAAGCCAGAGTCAAGTGTAGTGCACTTGCTCATATCTAGATGTAAAAGTGAGTAATATTTGTAAGGATTTGACGAAAGGATCAAGAGATGGACGAAATGTCATAATTTGACCTTTTGTGGTGCACTTGACCTGAAGAACAGGAGTCTGTATTAAACACAGTACTCATGCTCTCAACGAGATGTACAAATGTATAATAATTGAGAATCATTAGGATAGGCTCAAAAGATATCAACCAAGGTTAAAATTTGATCTTTACCTTGATTGGGAGTCTGATTCAAGGCAGCATACTTGATCTCTTGATTATGTAAAAACAAATGAAATATGAGAATCAGGTCATAGAATCAAGTGTTTCAGTCAAGATCAAAATTTGCCCTTTGCGCTTTGGCAAGGACCTTGACCTTTAGAGGACGGTCAGAATCAAAACGCACAATATTTTCTCTAATTAAAAAGTACAATGGTGTAAATTGTATGAGAATTTGATCACAGGATCACGAGATAAAGGCAAAGTCAAAATTTGAACTTTTACCTTCAAATTTGAGTTTTGCCTTACAGGTAGGTATCAATGTTTTTTTCAATTCACAGGTTTTAATTATTCTTAATTCCTTTCATACACAAGTTTAATAAGATATTCTGAAAAGTAGTTTTGCAAAAATCAGGTCGATTATCAGAATTAACCAGGGTTAACTTTGGGTCATATGCAAATGAGGTCATGTGGTGTCAACAACTGAATTCCATGAAATCTAAAAATAATCTTGAATTCTGCTGAACCTTACCTATATAACCACAAAAAGCTACTTTAAGCCTATCAAGTTACCAAAGATAACGTCTGACTAAAATTTAAGTATTAAATGTTCGTTTTAGCGTATTTTTCGGCAATTGGCAAATTTTTCCTATCTTGGTTTCAGAAACATTGATACCTCCCTTTTAGAGACTTGCTCTCATCAAAATTTGCATATATCAGCATAGATACATCCCATCGATATATTTATTTGACCTTTGACCTTTATCTATGACTATGAAGCTTTAAAGTAGATGTCTGAAACAAGCACAGCACACTTGTTCTTATCTAAATGTAAAAGTGCGTAAAATATCATGGGAAATGGACTAACAGTTTCCAGGATATCACAAAATGTCAATGTCATGAAGCAAAGACTACGACAATGCTTAGGCTAAAGCAATAACATCCAAGGTAATGAATGTCAAAATGAAGAACTTAATCCATTTCATATGGTTGCTTTTGTAGAGGCTACTTTGAATTTGCAGAAAAAAGTTATTTTAATCACAATTACTAACCCATTACAACAAAATTTTAGACTTGTCCAAATTGAAACATTTTGCAGAAGACAATTTTCAGATGATTGAATTTCAAAAATCTTTGTCCTTGGGATTGAAATCATTATGGATAATGAAGAAATTGCTTGTGTCAAGCAATTTCTTTATTTTCTGTAATGTTTTTCAAGGCTTTTTTATTTAAGGTGTCAAAAAGTGTCATTATGTTGGAATGGGTTATCTCGTTTGGTTAACTAAAATGTGCTTTAATAACAAAGAGGAATTTATTTAATGAACTCGAGTATTGCATCTTTCTTATGATCATTAGTGCAAGCCTCATGAAATGTCACATTAGTCTTACTTTTGTCATTTTGAATCAATCTAGTTCATCATTCTCAAAATGCTATTCAAATACAAACACATGCATTGAATAGAAATGGCATGCACATCATCTGTTTGCTGAAACTTTGATATAAATTGATGGATTGATGATCAACCCCAGAGCTCCAACAGGAAGTTCCATTTGGATATTAACCCATTCCCACACAATAAAATTTTAGACAGGTCCAAATTGAGAGAAGCTGCAGCTGACAATTACAATCTCATGGAATTTTAAACTTTTCATCTTTTTGGATAGAGAACATTGTGGAAAATGAAGAAATTGCTTGATACAAGCCATTTCTTCATTGTCCACAAGTTTTCCCAATGCTTTTTTTCTTGGTGACTTCTAAAAGTGTCACTGTACAGGCATGGGTTAAACAGTATTATTTTGCACAATTTATGGCCAGTAACATTTAACAAATACACAGAATGGTTGTTTTACAAACTAAATATTGTAATTAAAGCAAAAATATTTTAGATAAATGCTGACAAAAAGTATCAGAGTTTAATGATCACTTCAGGGTTAAAGGTATATTATGGCAAGTCTATCGATTTCTTTAATTAAAAGCCACAATTCATCAACTAGAAAGACTTTTTTTATAACAATTTAAATATATATATACTTGGTTCATGCAATTCCTTCATTTTACACAAAGTTTTCCCTATTGTTTTACTGAAGGGGTGTCAAAAGATGTCATTATGCTGGAATGGGTTAACACTGCAGACTTCATAATAAATCTTGTCGTGATAGGAAAGTCAGTCTATCTAAAATGTTGGGATGCATTATATCATAATTGACCAATTGTGGCTGTCCATCAAATGACGACTTGACAAATCAAATCTTTCATTTATACCAGAAATGATTTTTGAAATCTGACATTGGTCGCTATTTTTGTTAACTTTTTAGTTTGTTTTGCAACTCGCAGCACATTTATGAACACATTGTTTGTATTTCTCCGTTTCTGTAATATTTTCTTCCAGAAGAATGTTTCTTTTTCCAAATTTCGTGTGATTTAATTGTTGTTCAATTTTGGGTAGGAATAATATTTTGAGTTTTTTTCTGGTTAAGGGTTTCATAAAACTGCATTAATTTATAATTTTTTCTTTTTAAATTTTATTCAATTCAGGGTGCAATATTATATCATATATCCCATCAGGAAAGGAAATATCTTATTTCAAGCCATAAAATAACTTACAAATTTAACTTTATCGTCCTTATCACTACATGAATTTGCTGATTATAAACTTCTAAACAAGGGACAAAGGCACACAAGAACTTATTTTTCTATCTTACATGGGAGGCAACTCACGCAAACAAGAGGATCATGATGGTCCTAAATCGCTCACCTGAGGCATCCGCAAATTACAGTCCTTTTTTGTATAAAAAAGACTTAACTTGAGCAAAATAAATAAAACACATATAAGATTTTGGGCTTTGTACAAAACAATCCAGTACTGCTTTCCAAAAAAAATCAATGCCTTTGGCTTTATTGTTTAATCCATTACCAAACTATCCCAGAATTTGTCACCCTCAGGAAAAAAAAAAGGTTTAAAAAAGCATTGTGAGAAAGGGAGTGACAATCTATTTCTCCATTTCTATTTAAGAATTCTTTCAATGCGATTTACGCAATTTTTGACCCCAGGAGCAGAGACGTTTTTTATCCTAAGAGCATTTTTTCCTGTAACATAGTAAAAAATTATTTAGTCATGCTACATACCAAATATGAATGCCTTTCACCATATATTTCAGAAGAAGAAGTCTTTCAAAGTTGCTCTAATTGGATGTTTTCCAAAATTTTGGACCTATAGGGCAGTGCCATGTTTTTTCCCAGGGCTAAGATTTTAGCTAACATGGTAAAGAACGATCTGGTCATGCTATATACCAAATATGAATGCCTAAGACTCTGTAGATTGGGAGGAGAAGACTGTTGAACATGGTCTAATTGAGCATTTTTACGAACTTTGGACACACAGGGAAGGGGTAACCTACAGGCATAATTTTAATCAAAATTGATAGATAATAGCCAGGCTATGCTACACTCAAAATATAAATGCCCTCCGCCTTAAAATGAAGAATTTTTTTTAACATATTCAAATTTTACTTTTTCCCAATTTTTGGGCCTCTAGTGCAGGGCCATTTTTTGGCCCTGGGAGGACAACTTTGGGTGATATAGTACAAAACTATCTAGTTATGCTACATACCCAATATGAATATCCTAGACTTTATAGTTTAAGAGGAGAAGTCTTTTGAAATTGCTCTAATTAAGAATTTTTCCAAACTTCGGACTTCAGGGGCGGGGCCATTTTTGACCCCAGAGATTAAATATTCTAAAACTTGGTAGAGAATCATATGATTAAGCTCTATACAAAATATAAAGGTCTTAGGCCTTGTAGTGTATGAAAAAACAACAACAAAGATTTACTAAAATTTCCCATTTTCATATGCCGCAGTTACAACAGTTTTTTCACGGAATGAAATTCTTTTAACAACTTTTGAAGAGCTTCAGCCAAGGTACATCCCTGCAAAGTTTCAGCTTGATTGGCCTACTGGTTTAGGAGGAGAAGATTTTTAAAGATATCTATAGAATTACTAAAGATTCCCATTTTAAAATGCCACTGCAACCAGAGTTTTTGACGGAATGAAATTCTTTAACAACTTTTGAAGAACTTCACCCAAGGTACATCCCTGCAAAGTTTCAGCTTTATTTGCCAACTGGTTTAGGAGGAGAAGATTTTTAATGATATTTAAAGAATTACTAAAGATTCCCATTTTCATATGCCGCAGTTACAACATTTTATCATGGAATGAAATTCTTTAACAACTTTTGAAGAGCTTCAGCCAAGGAACATCCCTGCAAAGTTTCAGCTTGATTGGCCCACTGGTTTAGGAGGAGAAGATTTTTAAAGATATTTAAAGAATTACTGAAGATTCCCATTTTCAATTGCCGCGCCAATTAGATTTTTTGATGGAATGAAATTCTTTTAACAACTTTTGAAGAACTTCCCCCAATGAACATCCCTGCAAAGTTTCAGCTTGATTGGCCTATTGGTTTAGGAGGAGAAGATTTTTAAAGATATTTATAGAATTACTAAAGATTCCCATTTTCAAATGCCACTGCAACCAGAGTTTTTGACGGAATGAAATTATTTTAACAACTTTTGAAGAACTTCACCAAAGGTACATCCCTGCAAAGTTTCAGCTTTATTTGCCTACTGGTTTAGGAGGAGAAGATTTTTAATGATATTTAAAGAATTACTAAAGATTCCCATTTTCATATGCCGCAGTTACAACATTTTTTCATGAAATTCTTTCACAACTTTTGAAGAGCTTCAGCCAAGGAACATCCCTGCAAAGTTTCAGCTTGATTGGCCTACTGGTTTAGGAGGAGAAGATTTTTAAAGATATTTAAAGAATTACTAAAGATTCCCATTTTAAAATGCCACTGCAACCAGAGTTTTTGACGGAATGAAATTATTTTAACAACTTTTGAAGAACTTCACCAAAGGTACATCCCTGCAAAGTTTCAGCTTTATTTGCCTACTGGTTTAGGAGGAGAAGATTTTTAATGATATTTAAAGAATTACTAAAGATTCCCATTTTCATATGCCGCAGTTACAACATTTTTTCATGAAATTCTTTCACAACTTTTGAAGAGCTTCAGCCAAGGAACATCCCTGCAAAGTTTCAGCTTGATTGGCCTACTGGTTTAGGAGGAGAAGATTTTTAAAGATATTTAAAGAATTACTAAAGATTCCCATTTTAAAATGCCACTGCAACCAGAGTTTTTGACGGAATTAAATTCTCTAACAACTTTTGAAGAACTTCACCCAAGGAACATCCCTGCAAAGTTTCAGCTTGATTGGCTTACTGGTTTAGGAGGAGAAGATTTTTAAAGAAATTGTGGACGGACGAACGGACGACGGACAACGACCGATCACAATAGCTCACCTCGCACTTTGTGCTCAGGTGAGCTAAAAAGCTACACTGTCCATCAGCATTGCTAACATCCCTTGTGACTGTTATATCTCCTAAAGAAATTTAGTCCACCCACAAAAAATGTATTTACAGCAAATCTTTATTCTATTTCAAGGTAATCATGGCACATTGTATAATTGTGGTAAAAACCACTTGACAAGTTCAATGAATTCTTTTCATTTAAAGTTTTCACTATTTACCATTATCATATGGAAATCAGGCCTATCCTCAAAAGGCATATTTTTTTATTAAATCAGAATTTTCAATGAATCCGATAAAAGGACTACCCAAAGATCATTCCTGTCAAATTTGTTTGAAAGCCATCAAGTATTTTCTCGGAAGTCTTTTTAAATAAAAAAGTATCAGGAAGACTGATGCATAATAGAGACATCAACGTGAACATGGCCTGTTTGCCTTTGAAGTTAAAAATGATGAAAGCCTTGATGTATCATTAGTGATGAATATTCACCAAGAAGTAAACAAAAACTGCTTCTGTAGGAAGAATTAAACCTTTGGACATTCTTACTTGTTACATATAAGTATGAGAAGTTGTATCTTTTAACAATTCACACATTCCTTTAATGCCTTAATTCTAATTTTTCACTGCAATTTCATTCTTGTGAAAATCTTAATTTTTCACATATTTTTTCTTCTTTTTTTTCCTATTGTATATATTTAATGTGTCTACATTCTATTTCATGTTCTGTTGTAATTATTGTATATTGTTTGTACATGTAAATGCATTCACAGAGGCCCACAGGGAAGACTGGGTTTACCCAAACTGTGCAGCCTCTTTAAATAAAGTCTTTATCATTATTATTTATTATTATTCCCATTCAGTGATGCTCTTTGACGCATGTCAAGAGAACATTAGGGAAAACATTGAGTAAAATGAAGAAATTGCTTGTAACAAGCTATTTCTTCATTTTAAACAATGTTTTCTATCAAGAGAGCTGAAAAAATCTAAAATTTCATAAATTTTAAATTGTTGTCTGCAACTCCCTCAATTTGGACCAGTCTAAAAATTTGCCGTCTGGTAATTGGATAAAGTAACTATAGGTATTACTCCACTACAATAAAAATGCAGATTCAGTATAAAAGGAGCAAAATGTCTCTTCCAGATCAACTCATGATGATGGCATAGATCAATAAGTGAAAAATTTGTACTTGATATATATATATATATATATATATATATATATATATATATATATGAGCCATGTATCTTCAACAGTGTTTGACAAAGAGCAATACATGTAACAATATTATGATTTTGTGTAAAGTTTACAGTATGCACACAGGCGGACAGAAATTCGTAAAACATTGACCTAATTGATGTGGGAGCACAACAAATAAATAACAGACCAAATCAGAAGTTCAACAGTAGTTTAGTTTCACCAAATGACCAAGTAAAGTTTCATAAACTGTTCCTATAGAGCTAGATGGAAACTTATCACTTTACAATTTTACAATCTTATCTGATCTGATGTTTAACCCATTACCACACAATGATGCTTTCTTGGGAAATATGATAAATGAAAACTTTGTGACAAAAGGAAAAATTGATTGTTACAAGCAATTTTTCCTTTTCTCACAATGCTTTCCACCCTATTTGGCACTTATTTTCCAGTTTTAGCACAAGTTGAAATGTTGAATGCAGCTTGTATCAGTTTAGACCAATCTAAAATTTGTTGTCTGATAATGGGCTAAGACACATCAAGAAACTTAGGAAAAAAGAGATCCAGTTTCGGTCTAACTGATTGAATTATTTGGTAAAATTGATTTATTAAATCAATAGTAAAACTTTACAGTTTAGCCCTTTCCTGTTCAATCCCTGACTTTAACATCCCTGTGAAGATATTGAGAAAACATTGTAGAAAAAGAAGAAATTGTTTTTAACAAGCAATTTTTTCTTTTTCTAAAATATTTTCTGCCAGTTATTTTTCAAATTGAATCCACTTTGAATTTTTGTCTACAAATCCTTTGAATTTGGAGAAGGTCTGAGATTTTGAAAACAGGAAAGGGTTAACCCATTCCCACACAGTGACGCTTTTTGACGCCCCTCAAGAAAAACAGTCGAGAAAACATTGTGTAAAATGAAGAAATTGCTTGTAACAAGCAATTTCTTCATTTAGCACAATGTTTTCTCCCCAGAAAGTTAAAAAAATTGAAAATTTCATACACTTAAAATTGTCATCTGCAACTTCTTTCAATTTGGACAAGTCTAAAATTTAGCCATGTGGTAATGGGTTAAGCTCTCGTTGGGTTGACTAGTTACTATTTCAAAACAAGAATAATTTAATGGCCAACCCTGAGTTACAAGTACTCACAAGTTGTTTTTTTCATTGCAACTATTTTAGTGTAACTGAAACAACATACAATTTGGAAGAAAAAACAAGCTTTCTGATGTATGCTTTGGCCATACTAAGTCCCCTTTATTTTTCTGTGAATCTTGGTCCACCAACCGTATTTTCACCAAAAAATCAGAGGACAAACACACCAATAATCAGTTTGTTTTGTTTGAATGGGGTTTACGCCACTTTCAACAATCTTTCAGTTATATCGCGGCGGCTGGAGCACCTAACAATGGAATCCTGGTATTTCTCACACCAGTACTACCATTACATCCTTTCCTAGCCTCCAGCTGCTATCCCACATACGTCTACGATTATCCACCCATTTACAATAATCAGCTCAATATCTATTGGACATGAAGTCCGAAAAAGTTAGATTTAAGTGCAATTTAGTAAGTGCAACAGCTATTCTGTCATTAGAATTCTATAGACAAGATAAAATCTCAACCTAAATATTTCATAGATCTTTTGATTGCCAACAAACCAAAAATCAACTTAATATCTTCAAGTGTTCTATGAAAAACATTGTTGAAAAATTTGATTTCATTGACATGAATTCCAACTATTGCATTTTTTGTTAAAAACCAAAAATTTAATGACCAAATATATATAAAATTGATAAGTAACTCATAATTGCAGACTCACTAACCCAAATTCCGCCTGATATCCGAACTTTTAGAAAAAATAGACCAGAAAAGATAGATTTCAGTGATTAATTTTGTTTAAAAACCAAATAATCTGTTATTTCTGTTATGGATAGGAATGAAACAAGAACTGGATCTGTAACTCAGGGGATGAAAAAGCTCATTATCTACAAGCATTTAGAAAAACATTGCAAACCTCAAGTTCCGTACGGCTTCATCAATAGTGGTCTAATAATGAAATATGCTATCAGACTAAGATTCTAAAGCTCTGATTTAAACAAGGTTACAAAAAATTGAAACAAGGAATACAACAATAAACTTAGAACTGGAAATATAACCGAAACAAATAATTGCTATAAACTTACTTTGCCCTTTTTCTGGGGCGGGTTTTTGTAATCCACTTATAGGGATCTCACCCCCTTTCTGAATCCTTTTATAGGCATCTGTGTCCTCTACAGTAAGGGGTTTCTTAGATACTGCTGAAGTAGGGGCTATTCTTTTATCTGAACCATCAGTACTGAAAATAAACAGATTGGTGTTTTTTACAATAAACTCTTTTGTATAAAAGTTTATGCTTTTGAGCCAAATCTCACACAATCAGATAATCACATCTTAAAGATATCAAGGAAAACATTGTGTAAACATTTTATAAAAAGGAATTTCTCTCTTTCCTACAATGTTCTCTACCATAAGTTAGGATATACATTGGTTTCAAATTATAAAAAATTAAAAGACACCTATTTACCCCCAAAATCTTAACACACAATCTTGCATTATAATGTCCCCCATGAAAAATACTTTGGAAAAAATTATGGAAAGTGAATAAATTGCTTGTAATAAGCAATTTCTTCATTTCCCACTATGATTCCTACTGTAAAGACAAAGATTTTCAAAATTCCATTTAAAAAAGTTGTCTGCAACTTTTTTTGAAATAAGACCACTTTAAAATTTTGTTGTCTAGGAATTACTTAACCAGTTTCCAGATGAGTACACTTTAGACTGCTCTTAATTGAAATGAGTTGTATTCAGATAACAATCAAAAGTTAATGAAATTTTAGATTCTTTTAACTCTATGGGTTGAAAACATTGTAGAAAATGAAGAATTTGTTTGGTTCACGTATAATTTTTCTTCAGGGGTGTCAAAAAAGCATTATTGTAACTCATTCCCACACAATGATGCTTTTTTGACACCCCTCAAGAAATACATTTGGAAAAACATTGTGGAAAAAGAAGAAATTGCTTGCAACAAGCAATTTCTTCATTTTCCACAATGTTTTCTAACCAAAAGTTGACAAAATTTAGAATTCTCAAAAACTAAAAATTATTGTCTCAATTTCCTTTCAATTTGGAACAGTCTAAAATTTAGCCATCTGATAATGGGTTAAATGATTACATCTAGTAAATAGATGAGTTATCAGTCAGCAATGATTGATTATTCAAGTACTTCCCGACTTCTTTCAGATCATAACCAGCAGACGATTAGTGTGAAGTATATTCCTGATTTGGGACAAATTTGTTTGTTTGAATCTTGTTAACCTATACCAGACGAAAGCTTTGTAGACTGATTCAAATTCAAAGGAGTTACAGACGGCAATTTGATGTTTATGAAATAACTTTTTTTTTTACTTTCTGCAAAGAAAACATTGTGGAAAATGAAAAAATTGCTTGTTGCAAGCATTTTCTTTGTTTTCCGCAATGTTCCCAAGTTGATTTTCTTGAGGGGCATAAAAAAACATCACTGTGTTGGAATGGGTTAACACTACTTTTAACAGTATTTCAGTAATATTGCGGCAGCTGGAGCATCTAACTATGGATTCCTAGTATTTCTCACACCAATACTACTACTACATCCTTTCCAAGCCTCCAGTTGCTCATCCCACTTTGGTTTACAATTATCTACCCATTGGTTGGAGCCAAATCTCAAAAAGGATATTTGTCACAAGCGGAGATTGAACCCTGGACTTCATGACTGAAAGTCAGATGGGCTACAAACTGCCATGTGATTCATTGTAACCCCTGTAGTAAAAAGCATTCAAATCAATGAATGTAAATCATGGCAATGAGTTCAAAAATTATATAGGTGACATTTTTACCATAAATTACAGGTATGAGCAAGCTCAAGTAAGAACATCATCTATAAAACATCAAACAAAGGAGAATGATAAAAAACACTCATACAATAAAATCACTCAAGTACATAGTCAGGTCAATGGTAAAATATCCTCAAATTTGGTATTTTAGTTTCCAATCTCATATTACACTCAGTTCATTGCACCTGACCAATAAGGTTTATTGCAATTTGATTCAATAGTAAGTTTTATGACCCTAAGAAAAGTGTGTTTTAAGACAACTATTCCTGACACAGAACCTTGTTTAACCCATTACCAGACAGCAACATTTTAAACTGGTCCAAACTGACAGGAGTTGCAGACAACAATTAAAAATTTATGAAATTTTAGATTTTTAACTTTCTGGGTAAAAAACATTGAAGAAAATGAAGAAATTGCAATGTTTTCTAAATAATTTTTCATGAGGGGTTTCAAAAATCGTCACTGTGTGGGGTAATGGGTTAAAAGTTTTTACAAGCAAAGGTCTTTAACCCTTTACTACACAATCCCCCCCTTTTTGACACCCCTCATGAAAAAAGTTCAGGAAAATAATGTGGAAAATGTAGAAATTTCTTGTTGTAAGCAATTTCTACATTTTCCTCGTATTTTTTCTTAACCCAGAGAGACTGAGATCTTTGGAATAAAATCACTTGAAATTGTCATCTGCATCTTCTTTGATTTCTACTTTTTACCTTCATTTCTCCTTTCTCGCAACATTTTCTATCCTGCCTGATCTGGACTTTCAATAGTTTGGCCTTATATTATTATGCACTCTTAATCCTTTATAAATTCGAAGAAGTCTAAATCTTTGTCTGCTGGTTAATCCATTCCCACACAAGCCCTCCTTTTTACGCGTCTAAAGAAAATAGCTGTGGAAAACATTGTGGAAAATGAAGCAATTTCTTCATTATCCACAATGTTTTTCTATCCAAAAAGATGGGAAACAATAGAACTGCATCGACTTGAAATTGTCGCCTCCACTTTCTTTCAATATGGAACAGTCTAAAACTTTGTTGTGTGGGAAGGGGTTAATATTCCCAACATGTCAAAAGTAGGGTACAAGTGCAGGCCAATTGGAACAGAGGTGACCCCCCCCCCCCCATGACCTTGACAAAAATTGAAAACGATTCACTATTTCGTACAAATTTACATTTACCCAGAAAGAAAATCTCCAAATATCTAAGTCTCCCCTCCCTTAACCCATTCCCACACAGTGACGCTTTCTGACGCCCTGAGAAAAATAATTCTGAAAACATTGTGTAAAATGAAGAAATTGCTTGTAACAAGCAATTTCTTCATTTTACACAATGTTTTCTATCAGGAAAGTTGAAAAAATCTAAAATTTCATAACCTTTAAACTGTCATCTGTAAATCCTTACAGTTTGTACTAGTCTAAAATTTTGCCGTTTGCTAATGGGTTGAACATTTCCAGGTTAGCCACCCAAACCTACATCAGCGCTTTATGTTCAAACACATTTCAAATTTGATCACCATTTCTACATTTTCTGATGTTGTACTGTTGTGGTGTCTGTGATCTGGTACTTATATCTATAAATAACTAATCAAAACAACTGGTTGATTTGTCATTACCACATTCCACTGTCAGTATTTCAGACTGGCACAAACACAGAGAAATACTGCTGTACTTGGATGAGCAAATACTTCAAAGACCTGATGACATTGAAGTACTAAATGACCTGTTTGTGCCATTTAACACTTGGCGCAGATTTTTTTTTTTGTGATGTGCAAAAGCTCAAATATTGCTCTCACAAATAGCAATGTTTTAGTTCCTCATCTGTCATTGGGTGTTGTAGGCGAGATGCTATTGTTTGTATAACAAAACTTTAACCTAGATGTATATTAGTTAACCCATTCTCACATAATCTTGCTTTGTTAAGAGCCCCCCCCCCCCCCCCCCCCCTGACATTTCTTTTTCGTGAAACAGTGGAAAAGGAGAAAATTGTTTGATAGTTTGAAATAAGTTATTTTCCCATTTCCAACAATGTTTTCTACCCTTTGTAAAATTGTATTAGCTTAAAACTATTGTAACTTCCTTCAATTTGAACCAGCCTTAAATGCTGTTGTAGGGTACATGAAATAAGTTAAACCCATTCACACACAATCCCACTTTTTATGCTCCTCTATGAACGATATAGGGAAGACAAGGTTATAAATGAAGAAAATGCTTGTTTCAAGCAATTTCTTCATTTTCAACCTTGTTTTTACCCCAAAAAATATTCATAATTCTCTTTAAATCTGCAACTTCTTTGAATTTAGACCAGTCTACAATTTTTTATCAAAGTCGCAACCTTTATGGTCAAAGCAGATCACTCTTACTGAATCTTATAAGAGTCTATTACCATCAGCCTACTCTTGCTGAGCACAGAATCTGTATGTGGTAGCCTCAAAAAATAATACACTTTCATTCAAACACCCCTCACCTACATCAGGTTCTCTTCTTGAATACAAACACAATGCTAAAGATGTTCATAAGTCATAAATATTTCAAATTTGAACAAGTTAGCTATCTTACAAGAGAGCAACCCAATTCAAACTTGTCCCAATTTTCAAAACACAAAGCGTAAAGAAATTACAGCTTTTTAGAAGTTGAAGAATTGCTAAAGACAGTACCTTGACTAAATCTTTTGTCTTTTGAAATTATCAGAATTGTCTCATTGGTCCAAAAACAAAGGATTGAGTGAGAATTCTGCAGTAATATATTTATACAAGCAAATTAGTGACCATTCTTCTCAGCCATCACTCTCGGCTGTCCCTTGAGTGGTTGTTTAATACAAGTTTTAGTGTATAACATCTACAAAGACTTGTCAAAGGGCACTCATTTGGTAGCCATCTTTGAAATGTGCAAGTAAAGAAATAAGAGGGCTGTAAGGCCCTTAAGCACTCAACTGAGTCAGCAGCAACGAATGGCAAAAAAGCACAAGTGACTTTTTCTTTATTGAGGTGGGACTTTATCAAACTCTGTCTATGAAATAACATTTAAACCAAGTTTTAACCCTTGTCATGCTGAATTAAAATTCCATACTAAATTGCCTTAAGATGACAGGACTGACGGCACTGGAAGGTCTTAATGAGTGTCAATATTCCTTATGAAAATTGTTTATTCAAACAACTCTGGATGAAAAGGGATAAGCAGGAGTTGTAGACCACAATCAGACTGCACTTATGTGCAGGCTGATCTTTGTCTATACCACCTGCCAAAACAAGAATAATCATGGTTCAGCATGATAAGGTTTAATATATTTAAGCCAAAGATGTTGCAAAAATACTATATATAAAGTTATTCAAAGGTTTGACCTGCTTTTTCACAAAATCTCACACAAAACTGAATATGTACTTTATATCGGACAAACAGTTCGACCAAATATCAATGTATCTAAGCCTCACATATAGCCTCCATTGTGCATATGCAGTATTGCATAGTGACCTATATTTTTACCGAACATGACGGGCGATTATCAAAACTGACTAAGATATCAATTAGACAAACATTCTGACCAAAAATTAATAATTTGAGGCAAAAGTATGCCCTCTTAAGTGCACCCAAGGGATTTCTAAGATTTGACCAAGTGACCTACTTTTTGACCAAACATGACAAAATGTCAAGACAGACCCACAGGGAAGACTGGGTTTAGCCTAACTGTGCAGCCTCTAGAAATTATTATTATAATTTCAGGCAAAAGTGTGCCCTCTAAAGTGCATACAAGGGGTTTCTAAGATTTGACCTAGTTTTTGACCCAAAATGACCAACTGTCAAGACAAAGGCCCACACGTAAGACTGGGTTTAGCCTAACTGTGCAGCCTCTAGAATTTATTATAATTCCAGGCAAAAGTGTGACCTCTAAAGTGCATTCAAGGTTTTTCTAATATTTGATTGAATGACCTAGTTTCTGACCACCACATGACCTAATAAAGAACCTATCCTAAAATTGATAGTGACAAGCATTCTGACCATGTTATATTCTGACCAAGATATTTAAGCTAAAATGTTGAAATTAAAACAATGGACGATAGATGACGGACACAGCTAGATCACAAATGCTCACCTTAAGGACCTTTTCTTTAAAATTTCATCAAAGTAATTTGTTGTCTGCAACTTCTTTGAATGTGGATCAACCTACATTTTTGTCAGTAGGTAAAGTGTTAATGCTCAATTTGCTCTTCCACCTTCTGGAGTGGGCATAGCATGAGTACCAACTATTATCCACTAATAGCTTGTATTAGGCTAATAATGGTCAGTTAGACATGTTGATAACTAATGCAAACATAAGGAAGTATATCAAAACAAATATAATTCTTCAAGTGGCAAGACAAACTTCTCTTACAAGGAAAATCTTCAATTCTGAAAGTCTTACATTTTAGAGAACACTCTAGTCTCAATTTTGATGTTACATATTTCATAGTAAAGGAAGTAACCGGTCCAGAAATAGCAACTGCTTCAAAGGACAAGAAAAACCCTACTCTGTCAGTGGTAGCTAGGCAAGATAGTGATGTTAGATTTTCAGACATAATTATTGTTGGATCTGATTACTGGTCATGCCCTGTGAGGTGAGCTCTTACATAAAGTTATACTTTGATAGTGAATGGTGTTATTTGCAAAATTTACGTTCAATAACTTCCCTCTATATGGGGCTTGGCTCCAATGTTATTTTTAGACTGATCTTGCGTAGGCCAGTCGAAACATAACATCGGAGCCAAGCCCCGACTAGTTACTAAGGCTTGGCCACTGAGTTCAAACAATCCTCCCATAGTCTGTTTTTAATTGATGTAAGTTATGAACTGAAGTCAATCCTTTACCAGACATCAAAATTTTGAACTAGTCCAAATTGAAAGAAGTTTCAAATTGCTCTATGATAGGAAAATAAGTATCAAATGGGGTAAAAAACATTGTGAGAAAAGGAGAAATTGCTTGTTGAAAGCAATTTCTTCTTTTCTCACAAAGTTTTCTATAATTGTATTTCTTCAGGGCATCAGGAAGGGTCATTGTATGGTGATGGATTAAGATTTATGACAAATGAGCTAACTTACCTGTAAAGTTTATCAATTAATTGCATCATCATGAACACAAAACTACACAATTAACTAAACCACACATTTTACACTTTCACATTTTACACTTTCCCATTTTTTTCACATTCCACCATTTGATTAGTTTTATCATCAAAAGAAGTATGTAACTTTGAGTTCTAAAGTACGAATTCATATAACAAATCAAAGAGCAAATCCATTAGAACACTTTATACTATTTTTAGGGGTTAAAAAAACTTGGAGAGCACTTCATTTCTATTGATAGTCTGTAATTCTACCCAAAGTTAAGCAAAAAATTCAAGAACTTAGGCACGGAGCAACAAGAAACAACTGGAATCCATTAAGATTGAGACTAGAATAAGAAAGGAAATCCAAGCTATCCTTACAGAACAAGACACTACGATGTAAACCTGGATAGCCATGAATTGTGTGACCTTGTTTGTTTTTAAACCCTCCGTCAACAAATCCACATTAATTCACACTAACTCTCATCAATGAACATTGCCATATTTGAAGTTTAATATGCCCTATCAGTTTAACCTCTATTCTTGAGACAACTTAGCCCCTGACTTTTTTTTTTATCCCTTTTTGTAATCATACTAAGGTGAGTATTATAGACATTATAGAGCAACATCAGACATAGGGCCACTCTACTTACAGGTAAGAGGTGTTCAAATATATAGGAACTTAAATCAACCCTTGTCATGCTAAACCTGTAATATTCCTGTTTTTGCAGGAGGTATAGACAAAATCAGACTGCACATATGTGCAGTCTGATCTTAGTCTACACCACCTGTTTCTCCCTTTCAAGTCAGATTTGTCTAAGAAATTTAATTCATCAAAGAGATATTTACCCACAATTAGTACTTTTAGTGCTTTCAGCCCTTTGTTTTTCTTTCAATTTTGAAAAGAATTTTTATTGAGCATGACCAGGGTAAACATGCTCTTTAATCCATTACAACACAACAGAAATTTAGATAGGTCCAAATTCAAAGAAGTTGCAGACAATAATTTTTAGTTGTTGGAATTCTAAAAATCTTTGTCTTTTGGAGTAGGAAACATTGTGGAGATGAAGAAATTGCTTTTCACAAGCAATTTCTTCATTTTCCTCAATGTTTAACGAAGCGTTTTCCTTCAGACTCATAATAAAAAAGGATTTTATGGGAATGGATGAAACAAGTACATGTAATATTCTTGTTTTGGAAGGAGGTATAGACTAAGATCAGCCTGCACATATGTACAGTCTGATCTTAGACTACACCACCTACTTGTGCATGTCAAACTTTAATATAGGGATGAGTGTATTTTTCATTGCGTTTATTGGAGTATAAAGTGCAATTGCCTTAGCACATGGCAAATAACGCCCGTAGGGCGTTATGTTTAAGCCATGTGCTAAGGCAATTGCACTTTATACTCCAATAAACGCAATGAGAAATACACTCGGCCCATATAATTGCAATACGTCTATTTTCAAATCCGAAACGGATAGAGAGATGAAAATAAAAACAAATAAACAAACTGTGGGCGGAGTTACTTTTTCTTTGACAGGCGTATGGGTACATTGACACAGTTTATCGCTCGAGTCGTTGTAACGGCGGACATTTTATTTCGTCGCTTGGGTTTTTTGAAATGGAAATTCGAACATTCGTTGGATTTATTTGGAATTATTATGATGAAATACTAACTTTAAACTCTGTAAATTATGATATCTGGGTCGATAACAGTTAGAATTATGAATAGATGCTTTGTAATAGACAAGAAATATAAACCTACTTCATGGACACGATGCATGCTTATGTGGCGAAGCCGATTCGACATCTCGGATTTACGGCTAATAAAGGTGAGTTTTTCGAAATCTTCATGTTTAAAACGAACACTAAAATTGTTATAAGGACACTATTTGTTTATCAATTTATTGAAAATCCATGGAAGTATAAAGGAATTCGAGGAAATCGAAATTCAAAGGGTGATGACTATAAATAGTAACAAAACAAGTTGGGTATTTCTTGGAAATGAATTCCCAATATCGGAAATCCCTGACCGTGTTTTTGTTTCTGTTTTTGTCGAAAATAGTTCTGTCTTTTATCGAGGTATAAAGTGCAATTGATTTGATCATGTGATACGATTTGGGCCAATGAAAATACTCTATTTTGAAGTATTGCAATTATTTGTTTATAGAACTATAATTGTATAGAAATATTGACCCACAACTAGAGCTTCCAGTACTTTCATTCTTTTGATTTTAACCCTTGTCATGCTGTTTAAAATGCTTTACCTCATTGCCGTAAAATCAAAGGGCTGAAAGTACTGATAGAACTTGTTGTTCAAAAAATCAATATTTCTTTTAAAAATCAATTTCATAAACAACTCTGGGAGGAAAAGTACAAGCAGGAGATGTAGACCAAGATCAGACTGCACTTATGTGCAGGCTGATCTTGGTCTACACCTCCTGCCATAACCTGAATATTACAGGTTCAGCATGACAAGGGTTAATACAGTTCTGAAAAGGATTTTTTTCAGCTTGGCTTTGGTCAACAAATCAAACAAACAAACAACAACAAAAAAAATCTATGAAGTTTCTTTTATATAAATCAATGAATATTTCATCACTTAGCACAAAATATATCCCTAGATTTAACCCACATTTAACCACCTCCTTAAGCAATTATATTCATTAATCTAATACAAAACAACATTCAGTAAGGCCTATTGTATGTTAAGGGGAATCACTGATACGGAACTTGAAGCTGAATACCAATCAATGTACTATTATTGATTAGAATAGAAATACCTGTGCGAAATACTCTACCTTGTAAAGCATGCAATGGACTAACAAATGGAAGCTGGTGTACCCCTAATTAATTTTAGATTTGTTAGAAATTTCAAAGTGTGCTAAATTTTGAAAATAGGTGTGAAGTAAGGTACAAACATTGTGAGAAAAGGAGAAATTACATGTTATTAGCAATTTGTCTTTTACCTTCAAATTTTTCATGACCAAAATTCTATTGGGCATCAAAAGCTTATGGGTTAACCTGAGCCATTACCAAGGTCAATCATGGGTTCGATCCCCAGTGGCTGCACATGTCCTTTTCGACATTTGTCCCTCACCAATAGGTGGATAATCGTAAACCTAAGAGGGATTGCAACTGAAGGCTAGGAAAGGATGTACTGGTAGTACTGGTGTGAGAAATACCAGGATTTCATTGTTAGGTTCTCCAGCCGCTGCAATATGACCCAAATACTGCTAAAAGTGGTGTTAAACCCCATTCAATCAATCAATTGATAAAGGTCAAATCTGAAATACCCATTAAATTTCTTGAATATTATTGGAAACCTAAGTTGCATAAAAGTAATATTAAGTTTTTTTGCAAAGCTAGATTTTTAAGCTGTGTCTTCATTGGTACTTGAAAATTAACTTCATAATAGTCAAATACTGTAAAAATATGAATGATTGGTAAAGGTTAATAACTTTTTGTTGCTATAGTAACCGTTTATCAGAGTTCATTTTGACAGGTATTATGGATACTAACAAGTCACTTAGTATGTAACTATAACAATGTTACAATACTGGTAATGAATCAGGACCCACTCATTACATTGACAATATTGGTACAAAATGGATTGACAATATTGGCACAAAATTTAAAAATTAAACAAGACTTACCTTGGTTAAGTTGAAGTTTAATTGTAATTCTATGAGTTATAGAATTACGGAGGGATTAAATGAGATGTGACCTGCGCATGCGTACTTCAGTCTTCAAAGGCGTTTAGGCAGTATTACTCCATATTTTAGAAAAAACCTTTTGAATAATATGTAGTTCTGTAGGGAGGGAGGGAGGCATTTAATCCCTCCGTAATTCTATAACTCATAGAATTACAATTAAACTTCAACTTAACCAAGGTAAGTCTTGTTTAATTTTTAAATTCTATTACGTTTAATAGAATAACTACAGTATTAAATGAGACTTTAAAGCTGAATAATGACTAAACGCTTTACCTTAAAGTTTCAAGACAGTGCTGTCAAAGTCACCTTTCTTTGCGATATCCTTCTTGTAGAACTTAGTAAAGGTTGATTCAACAGACCAGCCTGCACGATCCATGATTTCCTTCAAATGTAACCCTTTGAGATCTGCTTTAGATACCACTGCTGACCTCACACTATGGGGTCCAAAAAATGTATTTATCCCAGCACGTATCATTACAGTCTTGATCCACCTTGATATAGTGTCTTTCGTAACTGGCATATGAGGTTTGATATAACTAATGAGTAATGAATCTTCACCTTTCCTTAAAGGTTTAGTTCTTAACAAATATTCCTTGAGAACAGTATATACACATAACCTCCTGTCTGGAGGATATGCTTTCAAACTTAATAACATAGGTTGAAAACCTGGCCTGCTTTGCTTAAGTAAACCACGAAATTGTAGAATGAACTGTGAATAAGTCTTTTGTAAACCTTTAACGGATAACATATGTACACTTTGAGATCTTGCCGCATTGGTAAGCACAATTAGCATAGTTAATTTTAAGGTCAAATCCTTTAAACTCAAATGTTTTACTGGCGATAACTGACGTAAGTATATTAACACTTTATCCACATCCCATGTGTTAGAATATCTTGGCCTTGACGGTCTACTGTTGAAAACGCCCTTCATGAAACGTACAACTACCGGATGTGTACCGGCTGTAAATGAATCCAACATAATTCCTAGCGAAGACAGAGCAGCTCTAGATGTATTAATAGAACTGTAACTAAGCCCCTTTTCATATTCACTGGTAAGAAATTCTATGACATTTTGGACAGAAACCGAAATTGAATCAATTTTCCTTGAATTACAGAAGTGTACCCATTTTGAAATATGAACTTGGTATTCCCGCTTTGTGGAACTTCTCCATGAGGACATGATAATGTTTGTTGCCTGTTTCGAAAAGCCTCGCTTTCTGTAGGAATGCCAGACACTTTGCATGAGATTAGTACCAGTTTTTTCGCTATGGGATGAGCCTGACCTGGAATTTCTGAGGTCAATGTGTGTTTCGTCTTCGGTAGGATTATTGGTGTATCTACCACTATTTTCATGAGAGTTGAAAACCAAACTTGTGTTGGCCACAATGGGGCTATGATTAATGCTCGTGCTTTGTCCATTTGAATCTTCCGAATGCAGCGACTCAACACACTGAAAGGTGGAAACAAATAAGGCATTTGAAAATTACCCCAGTTTAAAGTAAATGCATCAATATGAGAGGCATCTGGATCAGGTTTCCAAGAGCAATATTGATCAACTTTGTTATTTAAGCGTGAAGCAAACAGATCAATATCTGGAGTCTCCCAAATTTCGCAAATTTGGCAAAACACTAAATCTTTTAATTTCCATTCTGTACTGTCCTTAAACTTGCGAGAAGGAGTATCTGCATCATTGCTTGTCCCTGGAATATGGGTACATGTCACCCAAATGTTTTTTGATATACAAAATTCCCAGATGCTTTTACTAATCTGATTACATTTCTCTGATTTAATGCCTCCCATATTGTTAACATAGCACACAGCTGTGGAACTATCTGACAAAACCTTTACATGTTTATTTTCCAAATGCTCTGCTACAGCCTTCAATGCAAATAAAATTGCAGTAAGTTCTAAGCAATTGATATGCAAGTTCTTCTCATCAGAGTTCCATCTACCACCAAACGTCAAATTTCCAAAAACAACGCCCCAGCCTTCTAGACTACTATCAGTCTGAATTTCAACTTGAGGGCTACCTCTATCAATATGCCGCACTTGTGATTGCACATTATCAATCCACCAAAGAAGTTCTAGTTTCATGTTTTCCGACACACTCATAGTTGCATCGAAATTTCCACAATTGCGTTTTAGAGCTAAAATTTTTTGATTTTCTATCTCTCTATAATGAAGTCTGCCATATTCAACAGCAGGGAAACATGCCACTAGAACTCCCACACATTTCGCAACCTCACGAATGGTGGTAGATGTACACTTTGATAATCTTGAACAGATAAGTTTAACATTTTCGACTTTTTCGAGGGGCAATGTGACTATCATTAAAACAGAATCTACAATGTAGCCTAAATAAACAATTTTCTGACATGGGATCATCACAGACTTGTCATAATTCATAATAAAGCCCAACCTTATCATTAAACTATCTGTCTCATGAACTGTATTCAAGCAAATAGCAAAAGTTTCTCCCCCAAGAAAACTATCATCAATAAACCCTGTACAAATATGGCCTCGGGCCCTTAATGTGGCAAAAACAGGTTTTAACAATTTGGTAAATAATCGAGGTCCATCGCGGTAACCATTTGGTACACAAGTGAACTGCATCACCTTATCCCTCCATAAAAAACGTAGATACTTTTGATGTTCCTCAGATATTGGAACAGAATAATATGCATGCTTAATATCTAAAGTACACATGAACATGTTTTGCCTCACCAAAGTTAAAGCCGATTCAAAAGTATCCATTTTGAAGTGTCTATATGGGACAAATTCATTCAATTTTTTCAAATTTAGTATCATACGATATTCATTGTTCTTTTTCGGTCGCAAAAATATAGGCGACAAGAATTGGTTTTCATCCCATTCTACCTCTTTGATAACTTGTAATTCAAGTAATTTATCAACTTCTCGATCAATTATATTTGCTTCATTTCCAGTGAAATGTCTTTGTGAAAAATGGTTCTGCTTAGGAGGGATGTTGTCAATAAAATCCACATTGCAATTCTGTACCATGTTCAAAATAACAGGGTCATTGGTAATCTTTTGCCATTCATGAGAGAAAAACTTTAATCTACCTGCTGAAAACTTTGAACTTACCAATTTATCTACATTCTCTTGTTCCCCAATCCCCTCTGGGAGTTTTTTGGAAACTGGTAAGATGAAGGGCGTCCACGAAAGCCCCTCGCCAGACCTCGGCCTCGCACCCTGGGACCTCTGGGCCGCATAGATCCGTAAGATCCCCTTCCAGATCCATATTGTAATTTGTATCCGATTTTGGAGCATTCCTCAATCTCCTTGGCCGTTTTCGAAAGGTCATCCCCAAACAATTGTCTTGTATATGGTAGTGAATGTGTACACAAATGAGAATACTCATTCCTCATCTCTGGTTTGAGAAAATCTCTCCGTAACATATTAATTTGCTTGTTCGAGTGACCCAACAAAGCTATGGCGTCATTAATCCCGTCAATATGTCCTTTTGACGCTCCATCCACATCTGTCTTGGCCAAATTGTTGACAGTTTTTGCCAAGACACAAGCCGACTTGATAATAGACGATTCAATATTTTGTAATTTTTTGTCTCTAGAGCGGGCTGTCGGGGAAACGATATCCCACACCAATTGATTCAATTTAACTGTAGCCAGACCCTCACAGTTGGCAGGTCTTGGGTTTATCTCATCTTTGACCATCTCAATATATTGGTCCTCATCCATTCCTTTAATGAAAAGTTCATTTACATTTTCGGCAAGCACAGGATCTATGTCATTATCGCATATTTCAACAGTTTTAAATCTTTTTGCCATCCCCGAAAACAAACTGCTTTGGTGACTTGGGCCCGGATTGGGCTGGTCATCTAACGCCTCTGCCGAGCGTTTGTGGCTGTAAGACGCAGAATCGTCGTTATATTCGTCGACCTCGCCATGGTATTCATAGAGATCATCGTATGATGCATTTTCCAGTTGCTCGAAACGCCTATCATAGGCATCAAGACGTTCGATTGTTTGCTTCTGCTCACTTCTCATGACTTGAAGAATTGAGAGTATTTCTTCCTCTCGAGAAGGTGTAGGCGAAGTAACCGTGCTAGACGGCCTCGACTTCGGAGGCGGAGCCTGTGTTTTAGCCTTTGGCTGTTCGGGAGTAGATTTTTTCGGATCTATCGCCTCGCGGTCTTTAGATTTTTTCTCTTTGTCCGCCATTATGTATTGTCCGAAGACTAGTCACTGCCCCACTACGTGTGGCAAAACACAAATTGTCGGATTCACGACAAATAACAAAAGTTCCCACTACGTGTGAACAATCCTAACAGGCCTAAACACAATATAGGCCGCAATTAACGAAACCACGTTCCGTTTTTAATCAAAAAAATCGAAAAAATAATTTCCAACATGGAAATTTTAGAGCGTGAAGTTTTCGCGCGCTAAGGTTCACTGAAGTACGCATGCGCAGGTCACATCTCATTTAATACTGTAGTTATTCTATTAAACGTAATAGAATGGTTCTCATTGAGGGCATGCTCATTACATTGCCAATATTGGTACAAAATGGTTCTCACTGATGACACACTCATTACATTGACAATAGTGGCACAAATTTGTTCCTACCAAGGACCCACTCTTTACATTGACAATATTGGCACAAAATGGTTCTCAGTCAGGACCAAATCATTACATTGACAATATTGGCATAATGGTTCTTGTGGTGGACCCGCTCATTACACTGACAATACTGGCACAAACTGGTCCCTGCTTGGGACCCACTCATTACATTGACAATATTAGCACAAAAAGGATCTGAGTGAGGACACATTTATTGCACTGACAATACTGGAACAAACTGGTTCTTGCTGAGGACCACTTATTATAAAGACTATGGTGGCACAAAATTGCTCTCACTGAGGACCCACTCATTACATTGACAATATTGGCATAAAATGGTTCTCATTTACATTGACAATATTGGCCCAAAATAGTTCTCACTGAGGGAAATCAGTTCTACCAAATCAGCAGTCAATACTGGTGGGAATACTCTTTTAATATCTAGCTCATTCCCCCACATCCTGTTCTTAAATCACTCAAGAAAGGCTTTGGAAAATACTGTGGGAAATATAGAAATTGCTTGTTACAAGCAATTTCTCAATTATCCACAATGGTTTCTACCAACAGGCAAAGATTATTAAAGTTCCATGACATCAAAATTGTAACATCATTTAATTTTGACTTGGCACAAATTTCACAGTATGGTAATAGGTTAAAGTATTGGACACATTTTCAGCATATCTCTATGAGGTTTTAATATTATTCCTGTACTCGTTAACCAATTACCAGCCAGTAAAATTTTAGAATGGTCCGAATTGAAAGGAGTTGCAGACAACAATCTAAAGTTTATGAAATTTTAGATCTTTTAACTTTCTGGATAAAAAATATTGTGTAAAATGAAGAAATGGCTTGTTATAAGCAATTTCTCCATTTTACACAATATTTTCTCAATTGCTTTTCTTGGAGAGCGTCAAAAAGTGTCACTGTGTGAAAATGGGTCAAAGACAAGGTCATTTATGTAAGAATGTCCCTTAGTTGAAGATTGATTTCGACCAGAAAGTATAACACAAATCTTGATACAATGTGGTTTATCTTATACCACTCGTAAATGATATGAATGTCTGATACCTCAAAGAAAAGAAATAATCAAAAAATTATTTGACTGTGTTTTGTTGTACCTTCAATAAATCACAAGTTCACTAAACAGAAAAGGTAGAAACATTTTTTTATTTAATCAGTTTAGTAAGAGATAATAATACAAAGTCCCAACTGATCTCATATAGTTGTAGGCCTGACCAAATTGTGGCTACTCCTATGGATGTAGTAGTTGAGATTTCAGCAAACAGACCCTGTCAGAGGGTCTAGAACAATTATTTCAATTTCTAGAAAAATCCTAGAACTTCTGACCAGAAGTGCTCTACATCTGTTCTAGCAGTTCTTTAGAAAATTTAGATCATTCAATGAGACAATATATCTTTTTAACTTATCTAGAAATTATGCCATTTATAAATTCTAGAACAGTTCTAGAAAAGTTATTCATGATGTTCTACAAAAATTAGAAAAAAAATCTAGAATGGACTTTGGGACTGAAGTAAATGGGTAAACAAGAACTGTTCTTGTTCAATTTTAGAACATATTTATTTTCATTTCTAGAAAACAAGAGAACAGATCTTTGACATTTCAACAAAAGTCTCTAAAATGTTCATCTAAAGTTCAAACACAGTTCTAGACTATTTCCATAGAATTTTTTGAAAAGTGACAGAGCAGTTATACCTATCAGTTCTTCAAATATTCTAGAACTGTTGAGCTCATTTACAAATTACATTTCATTGATATTACTAGAAAAGTTATAGAACAGTTCCTCAAATGAGTGAATTAAATACATTCTAGTTCATTTTTAGATCAAACATTCTTACAAATTTCATTTTCTTGCAATGGCAACCACTTTTTTAACCATGTCAGCTCTTTTAGCCATTTTTAAAATGGGCCATCTAGGGCATATTTCCTGTCAAATTTGGTTCCGATTAGACCAATGGTTTTGGAAGAAAATAATGACACTCAAAGGAATCCACCACATGTTTGGCTACCAAAATAGCTCATTTCAAAACCTTGTGCTCAGTTGATATGAAAAGAAGAGACAGTTGAGCAAAATGCTAAAATGAAATGTGTTTCCTTAACCTATTACCATACAAAAAATCTTAGACTGGTTCAAATTCATAGAAGTTGCAGACGATGATTTTTTTGTTAATGAAATTTCAAAGATCTTTGTCTCTTTGGGATACAAACATTGTGGGTAGTGAAGAAATTCTTCGTGGCAGGCAATTTCTTCATTTTCCACAATGTTTTCCAAAGCTCTTTTCTTAAAGAGCATAAAAAAGCAGAATTTTCAATGGGATGCGGTTAATTAATAACTTTTTGATCTTTAGCTGTTTATTATAAAGAAGAGTAAAGGATATACAAAATTTAATTTAATGTTCACATAACTTAGTGATGCAATGAAACTATGGCAACCATTTTACCTTGTAGTTAAAGTCAAATCATTGGTAATTAAAGAGATGTGGAGCACCTTACTGGGGGGACTTTAGGGTATTAATGTCAATATTATATAACCTCATTATTTTGATGATGCATTAACTCATCACCAGACAGTACAATTTCAGACTGGTCAAAAATGAAAGAAGTTCAACTGACGTTTCAAACTGTGCTAAAATTGGAAATTATTTGACAAATAGTTTAGAAATTAAGCAATTTATCCTTTTCCCACAAAGTTTTCCTTGATGATCATATTTCTACGGGGTGTCAGAAAGCATCAATGAGTGGTAATGAGTAAAAGCTAATTAAGTGTTAAAACTTCATTAACCCACACATCAAAATTTTCGACTGGTCCAAACTCATAGCTGCAGAAAATAATTCAAGTTGATGGAATTTTTTTGTTGTTATAAAAATAAAACATTGAAACAAGCTATTTCTTCAATTTCCACAATATTTTTCAAAGTTTTTTTCTTGAGAAGCGTAAAAAGGAGGGATTGTTTGGGAATGGATTAAATCTGTTCGCAATAAAATACAAGTTATCTGAGCCTAGGTATAGCATTAATACAGGTTATATTTGATACAGTTCATAAGGCTGTGATCTCGCATGCATAAAATGGTAATAAATACATCTTTTCTTCCTGTTCAAGCATCCCTATCTAGTTTCAAATCCCTGATGACTTCCATCTCACCTTTAATACTCATTAAATTAATTCATTTGTGACAAATGTTGAAAGGAATTACAGAAAGTACTCCGAAGTTAAGTTAAAAAGAATGAAACCTATCATATATTGGATAGAAAAATTATCATCATTAACCCTTTCCTGTTTTTCAAAATCTTAGACTCGTCCAATGTCAAAGATGTTGCAGATGATACTTAAAAGAGAGTACAATTTGAAAAGTAACCAATCTACAGGGTAGAAAATATTGTGGGATAAGAAGAAATTGCTTGTTACAAGCAATTTCTTCTTTTCCCACAATACTTTCTCAAGTATTAATTCTCAGGGACGTAAAATCCAGGCATTAAGGAGGAAAGGGTTAAAATGTCTACATAATGAGAAAAAATGTTGCAAAAGTAGATCCTTGACCAATTAATTCAGCACAAGAACAGAGTCGCTAGGGATAGAACTTGTCTCTCAATCAAAATGAAATGAACAGGTTTCAGCCAAGTTGACACTTAACCCATTCCCACTTGGCAAAATTTTAGACTGGTCAAAATTGAAAGAAGATGCAGACGACAATTTCAAGTTGATGGAATTTTGAATTTTTTCGTCTTTTTGGATAGAAAACATAGTGAATAATGAAGAAATTGCTTGATACAAGCAATTTCTTCATTATCCACAATGTTTTCCAAAGCTTTTTTCCTGAGGGGCGTAAAAAGGAGGGATTGAGTTGGAATGGGTTAAAGTACGCAGTAGTTTTATTACTAGAAAGTTGTGTGCAGGAACCCACAAATATTTGACCTTGAGCTGTGACCTGACCTTGACCTATCTGATAACTTGATTCAATAGGCACATCTACTTATGTAAGAACAATTGTGTCAGCTTAATTTGAAATTTCACCTATCAGCAAAAGTAGGGAATATGCTTTGGACATGCTCAATTTGACCTTAAGTTGTGACCCTGACCCTGAAGCTATCCAAACATTCTCTCAAATTGCACATTTACATATATGATGGAGAGCAATTATGAAGTCACTTCCTAAATGTAAGAGATATGCTTTGGAAAAAATTACTATAATGCACTATGTGAACATACACCAACTTGTCATTGTGACAACTACAATATCTCGCTCAACTCAACAATAACATTAGTCCTCATTTAGGTTTATTTCACAAGATAGTACTTTTATAAAATCTGAAATTCAGACAAAACTCTTCACTTCACTTCATTCTTTGAAAATCAGTTTATGTAATTTTAATTCCGAAATCACTCGAATTCGTCCAATATGTAATTTAAATTCATCAAATACGTTATTCCAAACCTTCCAAGCACCCATTTAACTAGACAAAGACCAGGTATGAATATGCAACATTGACAGATGTTTAAAGCAAGCCCTCCAATGAAACAAGGATAATTTGATCTTTAATGATAAACCCATTACAAAACAGCAAAATTTTACACTGGTCCAAATTTCAAAGATTTTGCAGACACCATTTAATTTGACAGACTTTTAATTTTACTTGTATTTTTAGGGTAGAAAACATAGTGGAAAATGAAGAAATTGCTTGTAATAAGCAGTTTCTTTCATTCTCCCCAATGTTTTCTGACAACTTTTTTAGGACAGATGAAAAAAAGGGCGATTGCCAAGAATGGGTTAACTAAACCCTTGTCACGCTCGATAAAATCCTCTTCAAAATTATGTTAAAATAAAAGGACTGAGAGTACAGAAAACACTTATTTTGAGTAGGTAATTATTTAGAAAATTACTGGTATTAAAAATGCTAGCTTTAAAAGGGACAATCGGGAGGTCTAGACAAAGATCAGACTGCACATCTGTGCAGTCTGATCTTTGTCCAGACCTCCTGCTAGAACAGGAATATTCTGGGTTCAGCATGACAACTGTTAATATTCTGGGACAATTATATGTACATAATACTTGGTGCCAAAATAACAAAGGTTCCAGCATACTATCTTTATGTCAAAACATCTACACTACAAAAGGGAAAGAATTTTTTGGATATTATCATCTCTTCTATTCCAACAATGTTTTACACCTCTGCCTTTACTGACAACACCAAAATAAAATATAAGTCTTATAATATAAAAGTTTTGATAACACACATTCTATGATTTTTTTTTTCATTTTCAATTAGCTTCCAATAGGATCAGAATCTTACACAGTGTTATACACTCCATTTATAATGTAAAATATCCAACTCATTTCACAACTCGAGTTTTGAGGTAAAATAACAACAAACTAGAGTTTATAACTTAATTTTGGGGTTATTTATATTCAAGCAATGAACTATTAATCTAAGTTTTATGCATTTCACCTTTTAAGTTTTATTTGTACCACTTTAGTGTCAAACTTAGTTGTTGTTTTTTCTTATTTTAGGACAATCAAATTCATCCTCATGTATATTGCATTACATTATATAACTAACCCATTGCCAGATGACAAAGTTTAAGATGGGTCTAAATGCAAGGAGGTTGCAGTCGACAATTTTTAGTAGATGATTTTTTTTTTTGTATTTTGATCAAAGGTAAAAAACATTGTGTATAATAAAGAAATTGCATGTGAGCCTTAAGTTCTTCATTTTCCATTAGGTCTTTTGAAGCTTTTTCTTGGGGGAGAGGGGGAGGGGCTCAAAAAAAGCTCCATTTAGTGGGAGTGGGTTAAGCTTAATTCAGACTACTTTATCTATTTCTGGTGCTTTTCCCAAAAAACAGCTGTAGTATAGAAGACATCTTTAACTAAATTGTGTGGAAAGGGTTAAGTCACCTAACAACAATGTATTTTACCTTTAAAACTGTGACCTTATCTATTTGACATGGACAATTATATCAAGGGATTAGAAAGTTGTTGAAAAATTTCATCCTTGAGCTGTAACCTTGACCTTGGATCTATTTGAAAGTTTTTCATTAGGGATATTTACTCATGTTGGAGAACAGTTGGGCAAGGTTATTTTGAAATCTATCCATAAATGTAGGAGATATGTTCTGGACCAATTTGGACAAACTGATGCACTAGGTACCCAAAGTTGTGATTTTGACAAGTATATCTTACTCACTGCAAGCTGGCTCCAAACAAATATTTCTCAAAAACTAGCATGTGAATATGAAAGCTTTTACAGTTACCCAAGTTTGACAGTCAATATTTTTTTTGTTTAGTTTGTTCACCTTTTAACTAAAAATAAGACCATAAAAAAATTTTGCACTAACAAAGATCTTGAAAAACAAGTGCACACTCTTCAAATACTGTTTCTAAAGTCATGGTCTATTATTGTCCCAATTATTCATCTTTTCTTGGGATTCAATGATAACAGAAAGAAGTGACACTTTTTTTTCAAAAATGAATGCCAGTTACTCTCTTTTTATATAAGCAAAATAGGCCAACAAAATTGTTTCTTTACTATATACAATTGAGGTATTATTTTCCAGTTAATGGTCAAATTATCAGGTCGAACTAATTACTTTATCAGTCATAAAACAGATATCACAACAATAATGTCAGGTTTATCACATTATCAGGCAAGCTATCACATAACAAAACCCTTACAATTTACTAAAATGCTGTTATAAATCATTATCTGGGATAAGCTGATTGAAAAGTAGTGCTTGAACCAGTACCACAAATTGACTCTTTCAGCCCTTTTGAAGTTGTAATACTATGGGAAAAGGAGAAATTGCCTTTGACAACTTTATCCAATTGGGACCAGTCTTGAATTCTTCGTCAGGTCATGGGTTAGCAGTAATAGATGCATTGATATTACTGAAAGCATTTTATACCTTAACCTATTATCAGATGACAAAATTAAGACTGGTCGATATTGAAAAATAGACGACATTTCAAATTGCACTAAAAATGGGAAAATGAGTGCAAAATAGGATAGAAAACATTGTGAGAAAAAAGAGAAATTCCTTGTTACAAGCAATTCCTCCTTTTCCAACTAAGTTTTCCATGATTATGTTTCTTCAGGGCGTCAGAAAGTGTCATTGTGTGGTAATGGGATAAGTCAACTAAACCGGTAATAAACTATACTCATAATCCTGAGTTTGATCCCAAACTCCACCACAATTCTTCCCTAAAGTCTTAATGAAATCTGTCTCAAACAAATAAATAATTGAGAAGATATGCCCTCAATCCTTTCCTGTTCTTTGATATTTTAGACTGATCCAATTTGAAAGATGCTACTGACAACAATGAAAATTGAGTGCAATTTTAACAGAAACCACCCCGTGTAGTAGAAAATAATGTGAGAAAGAAGAAAAGTTGTGGTTGTACTTGTTTGAGAAATGACGAGAAGCCATGATGAGATGCACCAATTGCTGCAATCTGAATGAATAACTGTTGAAATAATTCACAAATCTGCATTTAGGAATAAAGAGTTAATGCAGTAACCATAAAATGTTTTCAGATGAAAGATGTGCAATATTTACAAACTACACTGAAGGCTGCCTATGTGCATCATTTACTTTATAAGGTAAAACAGGAAAATATGTATTCATTGCACACAGTATGTGGGGTCTACATAAGCAATAGTTACTTCTTATTGTAGGTCATGGAAGAGTAGAAGAGGTGCAAACAACACAAGGTACATGATTGTAACCCCTCCAACCCCTTCTCTTTAAAATCTAGAGCAAAAATCCATTCTACTGTCACAATATCCTCACAGGAAATCAGGTGAATTATATCATCTCTCTTAAATCCCAACATGGGGTTCCTGTAATTTTAATTATTGAAATGAATCTAATTCATTTCTATTGATTATGCAATGAAAACTGAACAGTCAACCCTGCATAGCTGCATTTTCAAGTACATAGCCGTTACATCATAGGCTGCCTGCAACTTGGAACAGTACTGCATTCATCAAAAGCTATGACAAGAAACACATTCATGGAAAACTTTAGGGGAAAGCAATTTCTACTTTTCTCACAAAGTTTTCTACCCTATTTTGCACTTCTTTTCAAATTATAGTGCAATTTGAAAAGTCATCTGCATCTTCTTTTAATTTGGACCAGTCTAAGGTTTTGTCATCTGGTAATGGCTTAAAATATTGAACCAAGATAGATAGTGGCCTAATTTGAATATATTGCCGTTTTCATTCTAAAACCTCGTAACTGCAGCTTGAATCAAGCTGCAGTTACAATGTTTTCGAACAACAACAACAACAATATTGATCTGAAGCATGTAAGATGGAGAGTCAAGTCTGTGTGATAAGGACAGACCACATCAACCGTTTTGTGGAGGATAGTAAATGAAACAATAATCTACTTACTAGGAACTAAACTGGCCAGGTAGTTCTGGTGGTGGATTATGAAGGCCTTTCTGTAACAGAAAAAAGAAAGTATACAGGCTTCAATATGTCATACTTTAGGGGTTACTTATAATTCACAGACTCTGTCAAAGGAATTTTGTTTTCTATACATTATGTTTTATTGATGAAAATGCTTCTTCCCAAAAAATTTCACAAAAAGGATCAATCACATGAATCAAGTAACAGATTGAGAAAACATTGACGCTTTGTTCATTATTATTGTAGTCCCTATGTACCATTTCCTTTACATAAAGCATTTTTTTATACAAATAATAAAATGGCACCCTCTAAACCCATTCTCACACAATAAATCTTAGATTGGTCAAAATTGAAAGGAGTTGCAGACAATCTTTTTAAGTTCATGAAAAATTCCTCTTTTTTCTTCTCCTGGGGTGAAAATGAAGAAATTGCTTGATCTAATGTTCTCCCAATTGTTTTTCTTTACGGGCATCAGAAAGTGTCACAGTGTGTGGGAATGAGTTAATGATTCATCATAAATTCAATATCTTGTTAATTTCAAATTATGTAAGTTTTGATCTATCTTAACACGTGGTCAGACTCTTGCAGGACTCCATTCTGCTATTAGTGGAATCTACCTAAGGAATGAAATTTTATAGAAATAGGTTAGCCTATTTACATGGACAATACCTTTTTAGTTACCTCCCTTGGTGTATTATCAGATGACAAAGTTTTCCATTGGCCCCAATTCAAAGTAGTTGAAGTAGACAATTTGTTCTTTATGAAATTTAATACGTTGACTTGTTGATGAAATTTTAAAAGTCTATGTCTTCAAGGTTAAAAACAATGTGGATAATAAAAAAAAATCATTTCACAAGTATTTTCTTCATTGTTCAAAATGTTTTCTAAAGCCTTTTACTTGAGGGGTGTAAACAAGTGTGTTTTTGTTGGAACTGGTCAATGTGTGGGCAAAATCACACAATCACTGCTCCCATGGAAAACAAGGTAAAAATTAATTTTTTCTCTACCCATAGACTAAGAAATTTAAAAATCTATCACTTGAACTTGTTCTCTGCATTTTCTTTCAATTTGGAATCATCTTAAATGTTGTCTAGTAATGGAATAAAGTAAACATTTCACTGTTGATCTATGGATAAGCATTGTTGGAATAATTTAAGAATAGGAATGTGTAATAACTGCATATACTCTTTTTAAAAAATGATCTAAAAGGAATTAAAAAGTAATGAAAATAATTATTTTACTTTTGTACAAGTTTAACCTATTCCCACACAGTGACACATTTGGACGCCCCTCAAGAAAAACAATTGGGATAACATTGTGGAAGATGAAGATATTACTTGTGACTCATTGAAATCATTAATTAACCCATTACAAGACAACTGAAATTTAGACTAGTAAAACATTCAAACATGTTGCAGATTACAATTTCAAGTTGATAGAACTGTCAATGTTTCAATCTTTTCTGGTAGAAATGGATGCGGATAAAAAAGAAATTGCTTGCTACAAAGATAATTAAGAAATTGCTTGTTACAAGCAATTTCTTTGTTTTCCAACAATGTTTTCCAAAGTTTTTTCCTTTGGATGTGAAAGAGCATTATTTTGTGTGAGAATGGATTAAACATAGTAATCTATTTGCAATTGGAAACAATATGGATTATGTTGATGCATATGTGAAAAATTCTAGGGCACTTTATGCACTTGCAGTGAAATTCTTTTTTTCTGCCTACCTGCATATCAATTGACCAATTGGATGACCCTCAAATAATTAGTTGACCAATCAAATAATTCATTTATACTGAAAGTTAACTTTCAACTTGGATATTGGAGGCCATTTATATAAAGCATTTTTTTGGTTTGTCAAATTAAACATCAATACTACAGCTAATTCAAGAAACTGTAGTTATGACATTAGGTTGCATACCAACTGTTCTGCTTTTTCATATTTTGCTACTGACCATAAATTTTGCAAAATAACGCCATTACCAGACAGATCAAATTAAGACTGGCCCAAATTGAAAGAAGTTGCAGACAACAATTTTAAACTTATCAAATTTTGGAACTTTTCAAAATTTTGCTAAGTTTCATCTTTTGCAAGCAATGATGGGCTGTAACAGTGCAAACAGATTTCTTATCAAATAAAACACCTGAATTGAAGCACTAACCTTACACATATAAGCTAGGAAATATTTTCCTTTTCAACTGAATATAAGCTGAGTCTTAAACACATTACTTTCAAATGTTAGCAAGCAAGGCAACACACTTAACCCATTACCTGACAACACAATTTTAGACTAGTCTGAATTCAAAGAAGTTGCAGAGGAGAAATTAAATTTTATAATTTTTTGCTCATTGAATAGAAAAGATTGTAACAAGCAATTCCTTCATTTTCCACATTGTTTTTGAAAGCTTTTTTTCTTGGGGGGGCTCCAAAAATGTCATTGTGTGGGAATGTGTTAAAGATATCTATAAAAAAAAAGGTATCAAAAGCATAGCAAATTAGCCATAAATTCTATAATTAATTCACAGGAAAAAAGTGGATATGGATTGCAAGAATGGTCACTACATTATGTTCGATGCGCAATGGAAGGGAGATAATTTTCAAAAACAAAAATAAACCCATCTCATTTATCTTTCTTTTTATATAACTGCTGCAACAAATCACTATCAAAGAAGTGCAGAAGTCTAATAAACAATGTTATATAATATCAAAATAGTATAATATGATTTAACTGATACAATAATAACAAGAAATTCTACTATATATTTGAAGCAAAATAATATTCTGTCATTACTGTAACTCACATAGACTTGGCTTATTTCAGCAGGCAATATTATAATTTTATCAACATGAAATCAAATATTTTTCCCCTCATTCCTTTAAAATAGATTGTTCACTTATAATTCATAAATAGATTAACCCATTCCAACTCAATGACGCTTTTAGAAGCCCCACGAAAAAAAGCTTGAGGAAAATTGGTAGATCAAATTAAGTATTTTTAACCCTTGCCTGCACAATCCCTTGTTTTCACGTCCCAGTGATTTTATACTTGAGAAAATATTGTGAAAAAGAAGAAATTGCTTGTTACAAGCAATTTCTTATTTTTCGACAATATTTTCTAACGTATAAGTTGCTTACTTTTCGTATTGCACCCACTTTTAAATTACGTCTGCATCTTCTTTCAAATTGGACTGGTCTAAAATTTTGAAAAACAGGAAAGGGTTAACAAACTTTTCATGACTAAGATCTACGTGAGTTCAGACTAACAGAAATTCAAAGTTACAGGAAAAGACAAAACTGGGACTGATTGCTACAGTTCTAATAGTGTTTAGTTAGATTGACATAATATCACACTAGGGTAGGAGGCCTATTTTATTAGCTGATTATTTAGCCACTCTCCACTCCAAATTACAGGTGTATTAATCTTCTACAAATAAACCCAGTCAAGATTAAGGGAAAAGGAGCTTTATAAAAAATACATGCATGATAAAATACAAAATAATCTTAGATATGACTTAAAAAATATTTGAATGAATTCATAGAAGAAACTAGTTTAAAGAAAACTTTTTCGTATTTTCTCCACACATTTGTTTTGTGTGATGAAACATTATACATCTATGGTATTACAAAAGAGGCTTGTATGCTTCCCAAAATTTCAGTCTATATGTAACCTGTTACATGAAAATTAAAATCTAAGAATATTTGAACCAAGCCAAAATGCACAATTTTGGCCCATTTACTGAATTTAGGTAGGCCATTTTACATTTCTTTAGATTTTTCTTTGAAATAAAATCCTCATTGCCCTGTGGTGGTTACAATCTCATTTTGGAACATCTGTCACTAAGCTCTAACTTCTATTTAAATGGTGCAAAATTTTTGGCCAGTAACATGTAACAAAAAAGTAAAATGGTTGTTTGTGAACAAAACATTGTAGCCAAACTAACAAAAATACTTCACATGTTGGTTCAAAGTTTGCTTCTAATCTGAATAAATGATTTGATTGACCCATTGATTCTTCTATTGTTAGCTGCTATCCGTCAATTCCAAAAAGTTTCTCTCTAGGTAACAGGTTACATATATTTGTACACGCAAGTGTCTAAAAAATTGTACCAATTAGTCTCAAATTCTAAGAACAAGTAGGTGAAGGAATATCTAATATTCTCAGTCTCAGTCTCATGGCTTTCTAACACGGAACAGCGTTTTTACATTTCCTTTTCACCCATTACTGGACAACAATTCTTGTGTCAGCATTTAGGCTAGGGATCATTGTACAAAAGCAGAAATTGCTTGTAAATTTAAAAAGCTATCAATTTCACATTTTGACACAAAGCGTTTCCTAGGTACTCCCATTCAGCGCGTCAAAAAGTAAGATCATGTCCACAATGTTTTCTACCCTAAAAGGCAAAGATTTTCTTAATTCTGCCAACTTGAAATTGTCATCTACAACTTCTTTCAGTTTGGAACAGTCTAAAATTTTGTAATCAGGTAATGGGTTAACAGCAATTACAAGGAAGTAAAAATACTGTTTTCAAAGCATACATACTCGGCAAATTAAAGCTTGAAAAAGTTTGTGGCAAATTTAAGCTGATAAAGTTGATATGCACAAAGAAACTATAGCTTTTCACAAAACTAATAAACTCTCCTTGGCTAAAAAAGCTGCAATCAAATGAAAAGTACATCATAGCAGTGATAATGTCTGATAATGGCTATGATAAACAATTAATCACACAAAAATCACATTTCCAAGTTCTGGTCACTCCTGCATGCAAGCTAACATAGGACAATTTGAAGTTCTCATTTCTGAATTTTCTTTAGACACCATTAGAATTTATACATTAACATGACAATTAGACCATTTTTTTCTGTCTTGAAAGCAGACTATTCTAAAGTCTTGAAATCCAGCAAAAATTTGTACAAAACAACCCTTAACCCATTCCCACACAATACCATTTTTCATGCTCCTTAAAAAAAGCTTAGGAAAATTTTGTGGAGAATGAAGAAATTGCTTGTTACAAACAATTTCTTCATTATTCACAAATAAAATTTACTCTGTAAGACAAGATTTTTAAAAGTTCATGAACTGTAAATAATTGTCTCTAGTTTCTTTCAATTTTGGACCGGTCTAATATTTTGTCATTTTGCAATTAATTGAATCAAATTGTCCATTTTGTTCTTTTTAAGTACCTCAAACTAACAATCATTGTATGAAGAAATGACAGCAAATCTCATTATACATGCATGTGAGTTTTTGAATTAAGCTCCTTTGCACCACTACAAAGACCACTACAAATGTTTGCTACCTTCCAAGCACGTCTTGATTTTGCCTCAAGCTTTTGCCGTTCAGCTGGTGACAGCCCTGTGTAGGATTCTGGTCGGGAAGATCTAATTTTCTATGAAATCAAGATACATATCAACCATAATACAACATGCAGTGGTTAAGGTTTTTCAGAATGCCGCCATGTGAAACCAGAGCTCTGAAAATAATTACCATTCAATCATAAAAAGAAGAATGTTTTGTTATCATGTATTGTTTACTTTTACTGGCAAAAATGTTACCAAGAATTTTTTCAAAATGAATATTGTCTTTGGTATTTTCAAGCAATAGTTATGAATTTTTATCACCAAGAGATGCCTCACATCATGATCATGTTCGGAATTGAAATTAGTATGAATAAAAGTAATAATCATGGTATTTTTAAAAAATATCATTATTTTTGAATTTCACGCTCTTTGTCAATAATCCTAAAATTGAAAAAAAATGGTTCAACATGACAGCATAAAATATTTAGACAGTGGTACAGTTTTTATTGGTTATGATAAACAAATAATACAAACTCTAAAATGCAAACAAATCCATCACATCAGTAAATGGTTTAACCCTTTCCCACACAGTATCGCCATTTAATGCCACTCAAGAAAAAAAAATGGAAAAACATTGTGGACAATGAAGAAATTGTTTGTCACAAGCAATTTCTTCAATGTCAACAATGTTTTCTACTCTTAAAGGCAAATATTTTCTCAATGCCACCAACTTGAAATTGTTGTCCGCAAGGTCTATAAATTTGCAGAAGTCTGAAATGTTTACGATGTGGTAATGGGTTAATTGTTGCTATGGTATCATAATGCTATATAGATGTACATCTACATGCAGAAACTCCAAATGCAATCAAATCTAATGCACTGAATGGCAATCAAACAAAACAAATACTATAAGATTAAGAAATAAGCTTGTTCTGAACAAATATCTTTAGTTCTCTTTTCCAACTTTTTTCCCTCAGGTTGAGGACAATTTATCGGAATAAACCAAAAAATAATATAAATTTTGTGTCATATATTGGGCATAAGTCTAATAGATACATTGGCCATTAACTCGTTACAAACATGCTTGGAAATTTCGATTTATTTGTGATTTTCTACAAATTTCGTTGTATGGTTAGTTGAATTAGGACGCATAGGCGAACCTGCTGATGAGGATGGACCAAAAATTGATTGATTGATTTAATGGGGTTTAACGCCACTTTTAACAGTATTTCAGTCATATCCCAGCCGCTGGAGCACCTAATAATGGATTACTGGTATTTCTCACACCAGTACAACCACTATACATCCTTTCCTAGACTCCAGCTGCTATCGCACTTAGGTTTACAATTATCCACCCATTGGTGAGAGACAAATGTTGGAAAAGATATGTGCCCCTGCACGGACCAAAAGTGAAAAAAAAGAGTTCATTTGTGGAATGACCTTGACTAAGGCTTGGAGAGCCACCAAACCAAAAGGAAATCCAGGAAAATGAAACAGGCAGAGACTGAGGACTATCATACTTGGGGGAAATTCTCAGGTCTAAACATTTGAACCAGCAATTAACCCATTCCCACACAGTGACGCTTTTAAAAGCCTCCAAGAAAAAAGATTTGAAATTGCTTGTGACAATTCTTGTGCTTCTTCATTTTCCACAATGTTTTCTTTCTAAAAAGACAAAAAAATCTGAAATTTCGTTAAGTTTAAATTGTCGTCTGCATTTTCTTCCGAAAATTTTCTTGTGTGGTAATTGGTTAATGGGAGAGATCCTCAGGAAGTGGTGTGGACGGGGTCTGAGTTGCGCAGATTCTTCAATAGTCAAGCCTAAATCCTTTATGAATCCAAATGCCATTAGCTTGCACATCATTCCGTGACAATGTTTTTAGTCCACCTTTAGAGGAAGATCTTATAGGATATTTGATAACTAATCATCTTAATTATCATTTAAGTACCCTTTATAGATTTTTAATGTTAACCTATTACCAGATGACAAAATTTTAGACTAATCCAAATTAAAAGGAGTAGCAGAGGAGATTTTAAAGTTTATGAAATTTTAGACTTTTTCTACTATCTTGGAAGAAAACAATCTGTAAAATGAAGAAATTGCTTGTCATGTAATTTCTTCATTTAACGCAATGTTTTCACAATTGCTTGTCTTGAGGGGCGTCAAAAAGGGTCTCTGTGTGGGAATGGGTTAAGTGAACAGAATTATGGTTGGTGGCTTTGAACAGATAAAAAACCAACGTACCTAAATCTGTATGCGGTTTAGTATCCTACACATTGTTATATTTAGTGGTTGATTAAATTTTTATGTCAATTCCAATTTAATACATTTGCAGACTTCCAATTTCGGCCTTATCCAAATTGAAAGGAGTGTTGGACGACAATTAAAAGTTCAAGAATTTTTTTTTTCTACTTTCCAGCTAGAAAACACTGTTAAAAATGAAGAAAATGCTTGTTGCTAGCAACTGCTTCATTTTACACAATGTTGTCCCAATTGTTCTTCTTGAAGGGGGTAAAAAGTGACATTGTGTGGGAATGGGTTAACATTTAAAATATCAATGAAAGTGCATGTATCTTATCGCAGTCATAGATCTTTTGAATTCTAAATTCTTTCTCACTTATATTTATCATTTTTCAGGTCAGATTTTACGTACAGAGACAAACAACATACATTATTAATATCTCCTGACATTTTTGATGTCAACTTTTGATGGCAAGTCATTATCAAGTTATTCATCAGACAAAAAATATTACCATGATTACAGATATATTGATTTTAGCGCAGCACACCTGGACAGATTGTATAGTTACTATGGCAACAGACTTGTTAGATCGAATGTTGACTTTAAAAAGTCATTACAGTTACATTTTGAATATGATTAAAGTTTCCTTATGGGCCCTAATTTGTTTGATGTTGAAGAAACAGGTAACTAAAAAGACAAACAATTTAGTAGTCTGATAATTACAAACTTAGTAGAGGCTCAATTACCTTCAAACACTGAAGTAGAGGACAAAGGGTACAGACAAAGAGTGAGAAGCTTTCAACCCGTTCCCACATAATCATACTGTTTGATATACCCTAAGCTGCAGCTTTTATGAATGTCTATAATGTTGTGGAGTGGGAATGGGTTTAACCCTTTCCTGTTTTATGAAATTTTAGACTGGTCCAATTTGAAAGAGGTTGCAGACGAAAATAAATATGCATGCAATTTGAAATCTGACCATCCTGTGTAGTAAAAATATTGTGGAAAAAGGAGAAATTGCTTGTTACAAGCAATTTCTTCTTTTTCCACAATGTTTTCTCTAGTATAAAATCGAAGGATCGTAAAATCCCGTATTTGAACGGGAAAGGGTTAATTAATATCTATGCAAAAAACATTGGAAAAATAGATAATTTTTGTAAGAAAGATGACATTCAACACAAATTAAACCCTCACAACATGGCCAATTATGTACCGGTATAATGTATGGTTACAGTGTTTGTACTGTTATAAGCATGCACATGCAATGTTTCCTTTCATCTGCATTGTCATTCCAGTGTTTAATTAGCCTTAAATGAAAGTGCTTTATATTTCAATCAGAAATATTCCAAACCTTACTAATACCCCAACCAAGGCTTTGTCACAATAAAGAAGTGCTCTCAAAGTTTGGTATTGTTCCTAAAATTTTCTGTCTGTCTGTCTGTCCTAAGACATAATTAGTTTGTAACCTTGACCCTTCAAATATAAGACCAAAACACCAAGGGTCACCCCTTGGACTGTTGGAAATATCTTAAAAGTTTTGAGGTCCTAGATTGAATGCCTTTTGAGCTAGAACACATAAATAATTTTCAAGCAAAGTGAAATTGTGTCCTTGACCTTTCTAATTCAGGACCCCAAATCCAAAGGGCACCTACCTAGTGATGGACAAAATTTGTACAAAGTTTGAAGAACCTAGGTCAAAAGGCTTTTAAGTTAAAGCATCCAAAGGTTTTCAAAGTTTATTTCTGACCTTTGACATATATCACCAAGAAAAGATAGGTTATCTTGTTGGGTCAAGAGAACCTTTTGTAAAAGTTTCCAGGTCTTAGGTCAATAGGCTTTAAAGAAAGAGTACAGATGTCTATGGACAGATGGCCAGCAGACAAACATATTTAAACACTTACAAAAACTATAATGTAAATATTTTCAGAGCATAAACTCGGTCAATAAACAGAAAGAGGTATTTTTAGGTCAAATGAATTTACAAAACATGCAAATGACTCAATTATTATAATTTACCACATTCATTATTTACCTGATTAATGTAAATGATTTGTGCTGAGAAATTACCCTGTTACATCATTACTTTATTGTCTGGTCATCAATATAGAAAATACATATTAATCCTGTTTACGAAAGAACTTAATAAACACACTATAAAAGTAAATCCTTACCGATTTAGATTCTCTAAAAGCTATGGACGAGAAGCCTGGCTCGTAGTCAATTATACTTCTAGGTTGATTGCGATACACTTCTATATTGGATTTGGCACTAGCTGGTGACCATTCGCTGAAAATTCAGAAATTGTAATTGGTAATCATGAGGTTTGTATATAACAAAGATACCCGGTAGTGTTATTGAAAAAAGCTCATAATCTGATTGGTCAGTGCAAAACAGTTGTAAATGCCTATAAACATATAGGCAGTTACAACTGTTTCTAGCTGACCCGTTGATATACTGACTCATAACTACATAATTAAGCCTTTTATGCCCTCAAGAAGAGAGCTTTGGTTAACATTGTGGAAAATGAAGAAATTGCCAAATATAATCTCTTATTAAATCTCTTATATGTCTTAACATTTTGTACTCTTGAGCATTTATTAAGAGATGTATTTTTCATGGAGGTATGATATGAAAACACTTATCACACTGTATGAATATTGTGCTCCAATACCAAATATCATTTGTTTTCCAAAACTCAATACCAATTATCATTTAAATTCCAAAAACTCAATACCAAATATCATTTGTAATCCAAAAACTCAATACCAAATATCATTTGTATTCCAAAAACTCAATACCAAATATCAGTTGTATTTCAACAACTCAATACCAAATTTCATTTGTATTCCAAAAAATCAATACCAAATTTCAACAGCAATATAATACATCACTTGTGTTCCGACAACAATACTTTTCAAAATAGTTGTTGGTTTTTTACAGTTTTGGAAGCAAAATTTAGGATTGTTGGGAATGAAAAAAATTCTTTTGCCCATGTTCCTACCAAACATGGACTTATTATTTCAGATTAAGCTTGTCTCAACCTTTAATCATTGTCAACTAGTTGTTTCTTGAAGACAAAATATTCTTCTGTAATTGAACTACATTCATTCTGACAGTCTACAGACATGATCATCCAATAGAAAATACAAGCATGATATAATTGATCATTGACATTTTCTTGAAGTATAAAAAAATCTAACTCTTATGAAAAAATATCTTTGTTGGTTTCTATTAAAAGCATCTATAATGCGGATTCTTTTGCTAAAAAGTAACATTTCTAATAGTATCCGACATCTAGCCTTACGATTAACCCTTGTCCTGATGAATATTTATCCTCTTTTCAAAATATTTTCAAACGCTGACATAAATATATGGATGTTGTAATGAAAGATTTTTGTCAGCGGAACAAAGACAAGCAGGTAGTGTAGGCTATGATCAGACTGTACATCTGTGCAGGCTGATCTTAGTCAAACACCTGCCAAAACTGTTGTCAAAGTAGGAATATTCATGGATCAGCATGACAAGGGTGTAACTAACAATATAAAAATTGCAATACACAAAAGTCACTTAACCCTAGTCCTGAAGATTTATTCTTTCTTCACAAATTTTTTATATTTCGTCAAATTTAGATCTACTTCATGTTCAAATATTTCCTCAACACTAAAAGAACAAGTACGTTGTGAAGATGTCTGTGCAGGCTGATCTTAGTCTATACACCTGTGACAGCTAGTGTCAAAACAGGATCAGCATGACAAGGGTTAACAAGAATTCCTCTGAGTTGGTATAACAGATACAGCAAACTTATTTATATGACATGCAACTTTTTATTTATTTATTTGACAATTCAGTCTAAGATAAGACATTACATTATTCTCATTTAGATGCTGTACAAGCCCAATTATGAACATTTTTAACTTTAACCCATTCCAACACAGCAAAATATTAGACTGGTCCAAATTGAAAGAGGCTGCAGACAACAATTTCAAGTTGATGAAATTTTGAATTTTTCCGTCCTTTTGGATAGAAAACATTGTGGATAATGAAGAATTTGCTTGATACAAGCAATTTTTTCATTTTCCACAATGTTTTCCAAAGCTTTATTCTCTAGGGGCGTAAAAAGGAGGGATTGAGTTGGAATGGGTTAAACTTAATCCATTTACCAGATGATAAAATTTTTGACTGGTCTATATTGAAAGAAATTCTATTTATAGCGTTTTTGAATTCTCTCAACTACAGCAGTGACTCTTGTCTTTTCAACCGTAGTGGATATTTGGGAACGCCTCGCTAGCGCAGAGGTTAAAGACGCTAGACATTGCCGTATCCACTAAGGTTTGAATCCCATAAGAGTTAAATAGAAAAAGTATAAAATTCGCATCTAAAAGTAAGTTCCAAATATGACCCCAGGGGAATCATATGAAGTTCATATTATGAACCAACTTGGTAGAAGTTCCCTAGGAGATGCTGCATACCAAATATCAAAGGTCTGTGCCTTCAGCTTTAAGAAGCTTAGTAAATATTTCATTATTTTCACACTTTTAGTAGTTGTAGCAACCAGTGCTAAGGATGGATTTCCACTATTTTAACAATTTGGGAAAAACATGTCAAATTTCATCAAGCTCAAAGCCCAGCATTAGGTGCCCTACATGTAATTAATCCTTCATTCAAAATCAAAGTAATGACAGCACAGGATACACTTATCATAGGTAAATAATTATGTTGTAAATTTATCTTATAAGCAACTCTGGATTAAAAGCCAAAAGCAGGAAATATAGTCAGAGATCAGACTGCATATATGTGCAGTCTGATCTTATTCTATATCTCCTACAAAATCAGGAATATTCCAGGTTCAGCATGACAAGGGTTAAGCTTTGAGAAAAAACAAGACTACTGCATGTGGAAGCAAATGCTCAGAAACACGAAAAATAGTCTGTAAAATGGACTTCCTGGTGTGAAGACAAATGGACAGACAGATTGCCAACATAAAGTTACCTATGGCTATGCCTGTAGGGAACTGGTCAAACAATGGGAATAAAGAACCACTCAGGTATCTAACAATAGATGATGAGAAAGCGTACCATTTAGTAAGAATTCTGGTCCAATAAGGAACACAGCAAGCATGAGAAACAAAAACAAAAGTATGAACATCAGTAATATAACAAATGTCAACTTAATTAAACACTGTTTATCCAAGCTATTCATGGGAAAGCTGTTGCCATGTTTACATGAACTTTTGGTTAACTAACAGCTGATAAAAGAATTGAACAACAATATCCAAATAAACCCATTCTCACACAATCCTTCTTTTTGGTGCCCCTCAAGAAACAGGCTTTGAAAAACATTGTAGAAAATGAAGAAATTGCTTGTAACAAGCAATTTCTTCATTATCCATAATTTTCGCAACCACAAAAGACAAAGATTTATAGAATTTCATCAACCATAAATTGTTGTCAGCAACTTCTTTTAATTTGAGCCAGTCTAAAAATTTTTTGTCTGGTAATAGATTAACCCTTGTCATGCTGAACCCGGAATATTCCGGTTTTGGCAGGAGGTGTAGACTAAGATCAGACTGCACGTTTGTGCAGGCTGATCTTAGTCTACACCTCCTGCTCATACTTTTCCTTCTCGAGTTGTTTATGACATTGATTTCTAAAAGAAATTTTGATTTTTGAGCAACAAGTTCTATCAGTGCTTTCAGTCCTTTGATTTGACAGTAATTAAGTAAGGTAATTTATACAGCACGACAAGGGTTAATGTTTATTCCTTATTCTTAGTGACCATCTTGTAGACAATAACATCATGGTGGATTTGAACTGATTGTATCGTGTTCAATGCTACTTTCAACAGTATATCAGTATCCCACCTCTGGTGCATCTAACCATGATTTCCTGTCATTTCTCAAACCAGTACAACCACATGACTATATTATGAGCCATCTGCTCCTCTTCCCTCTACACACACAACTGAGTGGCATTTCATTTACCTGAGTGTGAGACACAAATACACCTACAGCTTTTTGTCAAATGTGGAGAAGAAAGGGTTTAAACTCATGAGCTAAGGATTGAGAGAGCAAAGCATTGCACCAACTGAGTTAATTTGGCTCAACATCAGGTGGTTTCTAACAAACTGAACAAGTAATAGGGATGGAAGTAAATACAATAACAATAAAGATTATGTTGAATTTTCTTACAAAGCTTCCATTTAACCCATTTACAGAAGACCGACTTTTAGACAGAAACTTTCAGATGACAATTTGAATATTACATATATCAGTCTTTGCAGGTAGAAAAGGTTGTGAAGGTTGTAAAAATGAAGTGAACTTTTTGCTTCTCCATTCGTTTCTCAAGGATTGTAAAAAAGAAGATTTGTGTGGGAATGGGCTAAGCAACAACTTGACTTATAATCTTTGGGCAATCATAGCATAAAATGATCAAATAAATGATGTAGAGTAAATTCACCGATTATCGACACCTTAAGCTTTCGTGTACATTTTTATGCTTCGGAGGAATCGGTCATTTCAGCACTTTCAACACTATGTTATAACACTTTTAATTGGTCAATTTTTCGATTTTAATAAACATACATCACTTTAAAACCAATCAAATACGGGTTTACAAAAGGGACCACGAAAACCCCAAAATAGGAACATTGTCCATTTATCGACACCCCCTTCCCAATTATCGACACCCAATTTGTTTTTTAAAAAATAAGAACTAATACTTCGTTGGTTGAAATAGATCTAGTGATTCTCTTTGCAAATAAAAAATATAGCAAACTTATGAGAAAATCAACGTGAAAAAGACACTGATCAGCTGGGCAAAAGATACCAATCAACACCATCTCCTGTGGCTGTAAAGCATAATTGACAGATCCCTGGCCCCGCCCACTCCAATATCAAATGGCGTTATTTTGCAAATTTTATAACCAATAACGTAACTAACAAAAAATAAAATTGTTGGTTAACGACCCAATTATCGTAAATACAACATGAATAAGCTGTAGCCGTAATGTTTAAGTCGCCACCCAACAAAAATGCATCCCAAAAATGTCAGCTTATAAAGGTGTTCAAAGTTCACTTCCGGTTCGAATACATGATTTGATTGGTCAATTGATTATTTGATAGACAGTCGCGTTTTCTGCTGAACGTGGTCAGAAAGCTAAACGGTAGGTTTTCTCATAGTGGGGCCATTTAAATCCTTTCCTGTTTTTCAAAATTTTAGATCACTTCAAATTGAGGTAAGCTGATAATGGGATGACAATAAAATTGCAATAATTTAAATTATGATGATCTAATATGTTAGACAACAGTATCAAATTGCTTGTTCTTTCTTCACAATTTTTTCTCATGGAAAATATGGTGAGACAAAAACTGGGGATTATGCGGGAAATGTTGTATGTCCTTTTTCAACTTGTATCTATGATTTTATTTACAAACAGAGAGGACAAATAAATTCGATCTTTTGTCGCTCGTCTTCTTCGAGAAGCTCAAATTCAAGACCCATCGGAGTGCGCATTGTCATCTGGGGATTACGTTTACAGAAAAGGTTAAACCAGTGGTATCCAGGTAAGTTATCCTTAAATGGGGTTTCCCTGCCATCAATATCAAGTACTTTCTTTACTTCTTTCAGGAACTCCCGTTTGGTAACAGGGTAACCGATTTCAAACATTATTTTAGTATAATTCACCAAAGTAGCCTCTTCGGCATTAGTTAGAACGGGCTTCTTCCCTGGTCGAGTTGCAGTTTCCGGTACTCTACCTGCCAGCTTATCTAATAGTGTGGTGCGTGGGACAGCAAAAGCCTTTGCCGCAGCCTTTTTACTTAATGCTCCAGATTTTACGGCCTCAATAGCACGTGCCATTTGCTCTGGTGCATACTTTACCCTTTTCTTCAATGTTAATTGGTTCGACATTTTCGGCGAGCAATTATCTGTGGAATAATATATACAAATATTGTCATATGGAGATTTTTGTTAATTTCTTTTCTACTTGTTAAGTTTGTTAATTTCTTTTACCATTTGCGAACTAAACATTGGTATATCTATATCTATATTTAAGATAGTCCGAAAAGAAACTCAAGTATCAGCAATGCACTATTTTTCAGACGGTGTCGATATTTGGGAGACTGTGGTTAATATTTCCTAATTATCGACACTTTTTGTTTTAAACATAAACTGGGAAGAAATACGCTCTTAATAGTTTATAAAGATAGAAACAGCATGCTTTAAGCTAAAACTTTTGTACATACTTAAAAGATAAGCGAAAGAAGTAATAAAATTTTTCATAAAACGATTCAACCAACCTTATCTCGGAAGTTAAGCTTGACCAAAGTTTGTGTTGATCCAAAAATTTGAAAAAAGAATGCGCCTTTCGAACTTCAAAAATACGTCACACAATGACGACATGGCAAATGATTATTTTGTCATATCACGAGTGAAGCCGATATCGAATTTACGATAAAATCGCGGGTGTGTCGATAAATAGACGGTGTCGGTATTAGGTGAATTTACTCTACTTGAAAACATTCAAAATAATTGAGGTAGCACATTCTTCAAAATTGACAGGAAAAAAATATTAAGCACAATACCATAAACAAGAGGGCCAGAATGGCCCTAAAATTGCTCACCTGACTAATGTAAGATGATTCAAAATTGATATTGGCCCAATGGTTACTGAGGAGAAGATGTTTAAAGATTTCAAAGTCAAAAACTGCCCTACCCTTCCAAGCCCTTATTTGGTCATCAATCAAAATTCTAGAACAACTTTTGAAAAGGGTCACTCAAGGAACATTCATACCAAATTTGGTTGAAATTGGCCCAATAGTTACTGAGGAGAAGATGTTTAAAGATTTCAAAGTCAAAAAAAGTGCCTGACCCTGCCACGCCCATATTTGGGCATAAATCAAAATTCCAGGAACAACTTTTGAAAAGGGTCACCAAAGGAACATTCATGCAAAGTTTGGTTGAAATTGACCCAACTGTTACTGAGGATAAGATGTTTAAAGATTTCAAAGTTAAAAAAACTGCCACGCCAATATTTGGGCATAAATCAAAATTCTGCGAACAACTTTTGAAAAGGGTCACCCAAGGAACATTCATACCAAATTTGGTTGTAATTGGCCAAATAGTTACTGAGGAGAAGATGTTTAAAGATTTCAAAGTCAAAAACTGCCACGCCCATATTTGGGCGTGAAACGAAATTCTGCCGAACAACTTTTGAAAAGGGTCACCCAAGGAACATTCATACCAAGTTTGGTTGAAATTGGCCCAATGGTTCCTGAGGTGTAGATGTTTAAAGATTTCAAAGTCAAAAACTGCCACGCCCGGCCACGCCCGTATTTGGGCATAAATCAAAATTCCACAAACAACTTTTAAAAAGGGTCATCCAAGGAACATTCATGCCAAGTTTGGATGAAATTGGCCCAATGGTTACTGAGGAGAAGATGTTTAAAGATTTCTAAGTCAAAAACTGCCACGCCCTGCCACGCCCATATTTGGGCATAAATCAAAATTCCACGAACAACTTTTGAAAAGGGTCACCCAAGGAACATTCATGCCAAGTTAAGTTGAAATTGGCCCAATGGTTACTGAAGAGAAGATGTTTAAAGATTTCTAAGTCAAAAACTGCCACGCCCTGCCACGCCCATATTTGGGCGTAAATCAAAATTTTAGAACAACTTTTGAAAAGGGTCACCTAAGGAACATTCATGCCAAATTTGGTTGAAATTGGCCCAATGGTTACTGAGGAGAAGATGTTTAAAGATTCCTAAGTCAAAAACTACCACGCCCTGCCATGCCCATATTTGGGCATAAATCAAAATTCCACGAACAACTTTTGAAAAGGGTGACCCAAGGAAATTCATACCAAATTTGGTTGAAATTGGCCCAATGGTTACTGAGGAGAAGATGTTTAAAGATTTTCTAAGTTAAAAACTGCCACGCCCTGCCACGCCCATATTTGGGGGTCAATCAAAAATCCGCGAACAACTTTTGAGAAGGGTCACCCAAGGAACATTCCTACCAAGTTTGGTTGAATTCCGCCCAGTGGTTACTGAGGAGAAGATGTTTAAAGAATTGTTGACGACTTCCGACGCACGACGGACAAAAGGTGTTACCAAAAGCTCACCTTGAGCACGTTGTGCTCAGGTGAGCTAAAAACTGTAAATAAAATAAGAAATCACATCTTACAATAAATTATTTATAAAGGCAAAACACTAAATTCAAAAGAAGTTTGTTGAAAAATAATTTTTCAGTTTTCTGTATGTTTTCTCTTTTTTAAGGTCAAGGTTCAAGTTCAGGATCAAAGGCTGAACATATTTACAGATGAAAATGAGATACTACAGTTCTAGAATTAATGATTAACAATTTCAGAAAATAGGTCAAAGGTGTAGGGTTCAGTATAATACCAGATCAAGGGCCATCTTACAAAATAATTTTTGAAATAATACAGTCAAGGCTTATGATCCATAGAAAGCAGTATTTGGCCTAAATTCACGAAAGAGTCCTGGCCAGCAACTTTTTGCCTAATCCAGAAAAGGTATTGTTATAATACCTTTTATAAGTTATAATGCCCTATATTTTTATTTTCAATTTAAAATGTTCGCAAATTCTTTCCTTTAAGACTATATCTAGACTATGTCTACTCTTTTTTGATGTGCAGATATATAGAATACATTGTGTGAATAAATAGAATTCGTGTATTTTAGACATCCTCAAAAATCCCACTTTTTCATTCCCCTCAAGAAAATAGCTTTTTGAAAACATTGTGGATAATTCATAAATTGCATTTTACAAGAAATTCCTTCATTATCCACAATCCTTTCTTTCTAAGAAGACAAGAATTTACCATCAACATAAAAACCTCTTTGAATTTGGACCACTCTAAAAATTTGTTGTCTGGTAATGGGTTAACTACCTGTGCATTATGTAAGTCTGTTCAAAAGCTTTCCTCGCTTATCTTTCAAAACTGATAATTTTTTTTACTTAAAACTTGATAGTTGCTATAAAATGGTGGATAATTGACATCATGGAAATTTTTACACCATTTTGTGCACTTTGGTTTCCTGTCAGTTCTCACATCAGTACAACAACATTTACGATGCTAAAGCTTTACTTCAGCTCACTACATGTATCTTGCCATAGGCAAGAGATAAATGGCTGACTTTTGTCACAATAATTCAGTTCAAGACTGTAAAGTGTGTACAAAACATTCAAAATGATCAGCCATGACAAATGTGTAAACCAACCCAAATTAAGTAATATTCAAACCCAATTACAAAGATTCCGCCCCCCCTCTCCCCTTTCAAGAAGTAAGCTACAGCAACAGTGTTTCTGCTTCACAGAAATATTTTTTTTCAGTTTACAAACTTTTCAGGGAGAAACTCTTTAGTGCCCATCAGAAAGGCTATTTCGTTGTAATATACTATCCTGCTGAAACATCTTTCCATGTTAGATAACAGAGTCTATCACATAATAGTCTATCACTTAACAGAGTCTATCACATAACAGAGTATATCATGTTGATCTCCGGAAGTATTTTCATTGTTAACCCATTACCAGATAGCAAAATTTTGACTGGCCTCACTTGAAATGAGTTGCAGACAACAATATAAAGCTTACGAAAATTTAGATTTTTCTTACCTTTGGGGTAGAAAACATTGTGGATAATAAAGAAACTGCTTGTAACAAGGGATTTCTTCATTATCCAGTGTTTTCTCAAGTTTTCTTTTGTTTGGTGTGTCTAAAAGCGTCATTGAATGGGAATGGACTAAAGATTTGTAGACAACAGTCTTATTTGTTTTTACAACAAAGCAGGAATTAAGAAAAAGTTAATATTTTCCTCTGAATCATCTGTACTGTTTTTCATGGACTTAGAGTTAATATTTAATGAAAATAATGAGGTGAAATTTGTGAGGAAGTACATAATTATATATTGGTAAAAAATCAATGCTAATGCAGCCAGCTTTGTACATAAATAATGAATACAAAGTGGGTAGGAAAAGAGGTAAAATCACCTACTCTAGGTAACGGATGAATTCTTCTAAGTCCTGAGGCATGGAATCTATATCTCTGGAATAGTTAACAGGTATGTGACACATATAAAAACACATAGCACAGAATGGTAAACAGTTATGTGACACATATAAAAACACATAGTACAGAATGGTAAACAGTTATGTGACACATAAAAACACATACTACACAATAGTAAATAGTTAAACAAACAAAATCATTTAGCACTGAAATCAATTAACCCATTCCAACACAATAAAATTTTAGACTGGTCCAAATTGAAAGAAGCTGCAGACTACAATTTCAAGTTGATGGAATTTTATTTTTTTTCGTCTTTTGGGATAGAAAACATTGTGGATATTGAAGAAATTGCTTGTTACAAGCAATTTCTTCATTGTCCACAATGTTTTCCAAAGCCTTTTTCTTGTGGGGCGTAAAAAGGAGGGCTTGAGTTGAAATGGGTTAACGGTGAGGTATTTTAAAACCCTTGTCAACCTAAACCCAGAATATTCCTGTCTGGACAGGAGGTATGGACAAAAATGAGCCTATACAAAATTGTTATTTCTTCAACATGTAACAATGCAGGATTAACCCATATTTAGTGAATCCAGTGCTTTCAGTCCTTTTAATAATGAATTTTATACTGTACACAAGATATCGGAGATCCTTCAAAAATATAGAATTATACAGACAATGGTTTGACAGGTCTACAAGCAATTTCTTCATTTTACACAATGTTTTCCCACTTGCTTTTTTTGAGGGGCTTCAAAAAGCGTCACTGTGTGGGAATGGGTTAACGTTACACATTGAAGTGTGTAAGTGCTGTTTATATTAACCCATTCCCACACTATGACCCTTTTTGACCTCCCTCAAGAAAAACAATTGGGAAAACATTGTGTAAAATGAAGAAATTGCTTGTCCACAGTGTTTTCTTCCCAGAAAGTTAACATTTCGTAAACTTTAAACTGTTGTCAGCAACTCCTGTCATTTTGAACCAGTCTAAAATTTTGCCATTTGGTAATGGGTTAAAGGATGGGTCGTTTTATTGCACATACACAAAATCCATGGGCTCTGCCCATGACATTTGTACACAAAACTCTCCATCCTGAGCCTATGGCAAATTGATTATTATGTTCATTATTTCATAAGGAGTGATGGTGATCATTGCATGGATATCAAAACAAACACACAGAAATGAACATGTTTGGGAAAACTGGAGTGCTTTTCTAAAATTTGTGACCTAGTTTTTGACCAAAAAAAAAGACCAAAATTCATGTTTGACCCCTATATTATGGTGACAAACAATATGACTAAATATCAAGTTTTTTAAACCTAACATGTGCCCTGTAGAGTGCACACAAAGTTATTTCTGAGATTTGACCTTGTGACCTAGTGACCACCTGATCCAATATTAAACTTGACTGAGATATTATGCAGACAAACAGTCTGACCACATATCAAGACATTTGAGTCAAAAAAGTGACCTATTACAGTGCACACAAGGTTTTTGTAAGATTTGACCTAGAGACCTAGTTTTTGACCTTGTGACTGAATATTGTATTGTCTAGTATTTAAAGGAGGCAAATATTTAGACCAAGTTTCAAGATATTTTAGTCAGAGATAGCACACAAGGTTTACCTAAGATTTCACCTAGTGACCAAGGTTTTTTTATTTCAGGTGACCCAACATATAATTCATCCAAGGTTTCATGGAGACAAAGATTCTAAACAAGTTTCAAGACATTTGACGTAAAATTGTGCACACAAGAAATTGGCAGACGCTTGATGATGGACGCGGGACACTGCTAGATCACAGTAGCTCACCTTGAGCATTTTGTGCTAATTGAGCTGAAAACAAGGTGGATAAACATTTCTTTAAGGAATCTGAGAATCGTGTTTGACATCCATGCATTAGTTTCTGGGTAGAAGATTTTTCTGACACACTCTCATAGATAGACAAACAAAAGACAATGTCATAGCAATAGCTTTTGTGGAGCTAAGACGTATAATATTATAACAGTACTTTAGTAATATTCATGCAGAAAAAATGCCTAAAAAGTTAAGATTAAAATTAGTTCTTGAATTCATATGAACAAGTAAACAGCACAAAAAAGTTAACAAAGTAATCTACAGCATTCAGGCAGAAAACAAATTATCTACAGCATTCATGCCGAAAACGAACTATCATTCATATAAATCATGTAAAAAACCAGGCTAACATAAATCAAGAAATGATCTCAAAATTGAAACTGTTGGCTGTTCAGTGAGCTCTGCTACAAATAATAGTCCACTACAAATACATTGTTGAAAAAACAAACACTGTGGCAAAATTCTAGACTGGTCAAAATTCAAAGAAGTTGAAATCTACAATTTGAGATTGGTGAAATTTTAAAAATATTTGTCTTCTGCAGCAGAAAACATGTGGAAAATGAAGCAATTACTTTCAAGAAGGAATTTCTTTATTTTCCACAATGTTTTCCAAAGCTATTTTCTTCAGGGGTTTCAAAAAATTGAACAGGTAATCTCTCTGTGGAGATATTGTATAGAAAGAGTTTGATTTTTTGTGGTCTGAGACTATTTCAAATTGTTGGTGGATTTTAAATGACAACAAGAACCATGTTGGACATGGCCATCCCCCGTCATAAAACCTTTAAAGTAAACTGAAGCCAGTTAGATTTAGGCTTCTTGTGCACTGCATTTCTTCTCAATGAATTCAATGATAGCTGTTATAGTTTAAGAGATATGCTCTGGACAAAATCCAATTCTTAGAAACAAACAAAGGGCAATAACTCCATAATTATGCATTCAAGAGTTGTGGGTCTTGTGCATTGCACTTCTCCTCAACAAGATCTATCCACCTATGTAGTTTCAAGATGATAACATTTATACTTTAGGAGATATGCTCCGGACAAGCTAAGTGACAGAATGACAGATGGAGACCACTACTATATCCCCTTCGCCAAAACAGTGGGGGATAACAAGTTGCTTGATGCTGGCCACCTTCTCATTTTTCTAAAATGTTTTCAAAATGTTTTCTTTTGAAGGGACAAGAGCTTTGTCCACAGGACATAGATGCCCCCACTGGTAGCTTTGATAATAACAAACAGCAATAATTAAAAAATTATGCAAGCAAGACTTGGGGTTCTTGTGCACTGGTCTTCTCCTTAATGAGGTCTATCCACCTGTGAAGTTTCAAGTTGATAGCTATTATACTTTCAGAGATATGCTCCAGACAAAATGTAAGTATTTAAAATAACAAAGGGCAATAGCTCCAAAATTATGCAAGCAAGACTTGTGGTTCTAGTACAATGCACTTCCTCTCAAAGAGGTCTATCCACCTGTGAAGTTTCAAGTTGATAGCTATTATACTTTCAGAGATAGGCCCCAGACAAAATTTAAGTTTTTAAAATAACAAAGGGCAATAACTCCAAAATTATGCAAGCAAGACTTGTGGTTCTAGTGCAATGCACTTCCTCTCAAAGAGGTCTATCCATCTAAGAAGTTTCAAGTTGATAGCTATTATACTTTCAGAGATATGCCCCGGACAAAATGTAAGTCTTTAAAATAACAAAGGCAATAACTCCAAAATTATGCAAGCAAGAGCTGTGGTTCTTGTGCACTGCACTTCTCCTTAATGAGGTCTATCCACCTTTGAAGTTTCAAGTTGATAGCTATTATACTTTCAGAGATATGCCCCAGACAAAATGTAAGTCTTTAAAATAACAAAGGGCAATAACTCCAAAATTATGCAAGCAAGAGTTGTGGTTTTTGTGCACTGCACTTCTCCTCAATGAGGTCTATCTATCTATGAAGTTTCAAGTTGATAGCTATTATACTTTCAGAGATAGGCCCCGGACAATTTCGGGACGGACGGAAGGACGGAAGTGTGGAAGTACCAAAGTACGGACAGACGGACAAATGCAAATCTATATCCCCCCCCCCCATTCAATGGTGGGGGCATAAAAAATTAAATGCTCAATGGTTCATTATCAAGTTATGACAGCATATTATCTATATATTTCAACTTTATTCAAATTTCAGAGGCCTGATAACAGAGAAGAGAAATGGAAATTAAATAGGGAAGAGAATAACTTTTCTATAAGGATGCCTTTTAGCATATCATATATACCCCATTTCAAAAGATTAGTGCTTAACAGAAATAATTACTACCTGAGTTACAGTCATTGTTTTTACAAACATATGCAGAAAAACAAACAGGTAAAACAAATACCACTTTATAATGCCTCCAAGTGAGAAAGATTTTGAAAACATTGTGGACAATCAAGAAATTGCTTATAACATGCAATTCAAGCAATGACCACAACGTTTTCAACCCTATGAGGCAAAGATTTTTAAAATTTCACCGACTTGAAATTTGAGAAATATTCTTTTTCCACTCCGTTATTTTTCCAAATACAATATGTCTCAAAGTCAAGGAAAGACTCAAAGGTTAGAATACAGCCCAAACTTTAAACAAGAGCACCGTCTGCATGCAGATGCTAACACTAGGCTGTTCAAGTGCTTGATAGGTAATACCAGGGTTTTCCATGACCCTCTCCTTCTTTGAATTTGGACCCCCATTTTTCAGAAATGACCCCCAAAATAGCTAGTGACCCCCAAAATAGCTAGACAGCCTTCTTTATCTTATTTGTTAGGGGTCATAATGTGGCAAAATGACCCCCTGTTTTGAAAGTCGAGGGAAAACCCTGGGTAAAACATCAATCAAAAAACATAAAAAAGGGGCATAATTCATTAAAAATGCATTTACAGTTATCCTCCTTGTAGGCATGAACTGGTTTCTAAAAAGTGAACAGTAATTCCAGAGATATTTTCAGATGACAATGCAGATTCTGATGACAACCTGGTCGTAGCCATGTTTCCTCGAAAACAGCCCCACTAAAAACGTTGAAATTTCAGTATTTCAGCTTTTTATATCAAAGATGCAAAACATTTCAATGCCTCTTAAAAGCTATCTAATTTCAAATAAGCTATCTAATTTCAACAAGTAGTACGCATTAATTAAGATGCTTACAATACTTCATAGAAACAAATTGAAACATGTTACCTAATTCAAAGTGGCATATTAGTCCTTGTTGAGAAATTAATTTAAACTATGATGGATCATTTGGTGATGTCACCCTCCAAAACACAAGGATAGTTAAATACTATGTTGTTAACATCACATCCATACACAGGTATATAACCATAGTGTTGATTATCCCCAATAAACAATGTATTGATCAGCTACTCTGCCACACCTGGATGCCTTATTGGGTTCTCTAGCAATATGATGCTCCTTAGTCAGATATTGGAGACATTTCCCAATAAATCTCCGGAGTAATGTCTCACATCTTTTCTATACCAGATACACCACCGACTTCGAAATGGGAGTCTGTATAGCCAGTGCTAAAGCTTAATCCTCTTTATGCTGAATAAAATCCGCATTCAGAATTGTATTATTAACTCATTCCAAAATGATAAAATTTATAGACTGGTCAAAATTTAGAGAAGTTGCAGACTATAATTCAAAGTTCATGATATTTTAAATATCTGTCTTTTGGGTTAGAAAACAATGTGAAAAATGAAGAAATTGCTTGTCACAAGCAATTTCTTCATTTTCCTAATTGTTTTCCTGAACTATTCTCTTGTGGTGCGTAAAAAGGCGGGATTGTGTTGGAATGAGTTAAAGGACTTAAAAGTTCTGAAAGACCTGATATGTGCAGGCTGATCTTTGTCTATGCCTCCTGCAAAAACAGGAATATTCCGTGTTCAGCATGACAAGGGTTAATAAATTTAGTTCTATTCTTTACCAACAAAGCATTTTTAAATCTTAATGACTAATCTGATCCATTTTTTTCTTTGTTATATAAATTATTACTTCTTAATTCAGCTGAAAGAGGCTCAGCACCTGTATCACTCATAAAGCCTAAATCTAATGAATAATTCATTCTTGCTTAAAGTGCTTTTGAGTAAGAAAAAATGTGGAAAATGAAGTAATTATCAATATCAATAAAATTCTTCTATCCATAGAGACAAAAAAATTCATATTTCACCAATCTAAAATTGTTTTCTGGTTTGGAAAAGTTTAATTCCATTCCATTCTTGGATCCCACAATAAAGGGATAATTTATAAGTTAGAGCAACCATTTAAAGCATTATGGTAGGGGGCCATTAGGTGATGTCATGTGCAAAATATGAAAGCTTTAGGCCTTTGGGTTTGTGAAAAGGCAATTTTTCAACATCTCCTTATTTATTTCTATGTAAAATCAGGGATCACACAATATAGGGCTAAATTTCGAGTCAGAGGAATAATTTGAAGGATTTTATTAGAAGGCCATTTTACAAATCTCTATCTCTTTCAATTGAGGAGAAGTTCTTTTAAGTTTTTTCACTCTTTTGGCGTGACAATCAAAATTTTAAATGGAACATTATTTGAAGGATTCTGAAAGAGGACCATCTAAGGAACAATCTTGTAAAGCTTGTACGAGATTTGACCAGCACTAGCCGACGGATGTACACATGGACAAATGCACAATAGACACTTTGCCATGACAATACAATGTAAATCATTATCACCTGGAAACAGGTTAAGGTAAAATTTTAGGTTGAACTAGACATTGTTGCAAAGCGGACTAATACCCCCAACAGGGCTTGTCCATATACAAGTCCTATCTGCCAAAGGGATGTAACAAAAAATGGACTTTTTAATTAAAGGGCAATAACTCCGTCAAAAACCAAAATAGGATATGCACATGTCTGACTTATACCAAGTGTTTCTGTGAAATTTGAATCAAATCCGTTCAATGGTTGCTGAGAAATTGAGCGGACATGATTTTTCACCAAAGGGCCATAACTCCGTCAAAAATCAATGGACCGTAACCAAAATAAAATATGCTCATCTCTGCTTGATACTGATTATATCAGTGAAGTTTGAATAAAATTTTTCCAATGTTTGCCGAGAAATTTAGCGGACACGAAAAAGCTACAGACAGACGGACCAACCAGCCGACGGACAGACCAACCGACGGACCAACAAGCTGACTCCTATACACCCCCCAAACATAGTTTTGGAGGGTATAATAAAGCCAGTTGTGTCTGAGAATAAGGTCTTCAAAGAACAAATTTTCTGGTGCACAAAAGGAAGTTTATTGTTCAAAACACTTTGACAATAGCCAATCGACTATTGGCCAGTGCAGCTAGAAATGTTCATGATTGTGAATACTTTATAGTTTATGCCACTCATTAGGAGCTGACAAAACTTTAGACTGATCCATATTGAAGGGAGTTGCAGCTGACAGTTTGAATTTTATGATATTTTAGATATTTTCACATTTTCTGTATAAAACACTGTGTAAAATGATGAATTAACTTGTTACAAGCCATTTCGCCATGTCTTCATTTTAAACGTTTTCCTAATTGTTTTTCTGGAGTGGCATCAAAAACCGTTATTTTGTGGGAATATAAAACATAATCCAAAGGGAGAAAAAAATAACATGCAGTAAAAATTATATCATTTTAAATCTCTACAATTTCAAATGCACAATAGTAAACATTCAACAAGACAATATGCTACATGTCATCTTCATAACTACATGCTATATTAAATCAGTATCAATGACTTTTAGTAAAGATTTTGGATGAAAGGTCTAAAATTATAAATATTTCCTATATCAGTATGCTAAAGAATATCATTGGACCACCAAAAGTCATATCTTTAACTTAACCAATTACCATAAGATCACACTTTTTGAGGCTTCCAAAAAATGGTTCAACAAGAAAAATGCAGAAATTGCTTGTTAAAAGAAATTGTTTCTGCATTGATTTATACCCAGAAAGATAGACATATTTGAAATTCTATTATTTTGTAATTATTGTCTGCAACTGCTTTGATTTTGGACCAGTCTATAATTTTGTCGTCTGGTATTAAGTTAGATAAGTGAGAGTTTAGATGAAATTGCTAGCCGATTGATGACAATGTTATCTGTGGGTAACCCAAACATCTAAACTCTATTTTATTCTAGCTGTAGCTACATAATCTAGTTTTGAGCCAAGACTGTGTATTAAAAATCTAGACCTTTTCTCCCAAACCTCTCCATTTTGAATACCTTAAGATACAGGGTTGGGACCTCCATGATGCACAACACATATAAATTAGAGTCAGATTTATCAGTCGCAATTAGAAAGATTTCTTCCCTTTATTGTTTATAAAGACTTTGGAGTAGCTGCCCTTGGCTGTATTTTATACAAAGCAATGGAGAATATGGCAGGTTGACTTCAGCAGTTTTACTCACCTTAATTTTTTTCTCAAATTCTGTATTATCATTCAAACAAGATTAGCATTTATATTTTAAGATGTAACCAAAGTTATTGGATAAACAAGGTGCCAAATTGTCACAAGATACGCCCGTCACACAGCTTAATATTAACTGGGGGTTTGAATAGAACTGAGGTTATTTTGAATTAATATTTTTTGTCAAACAAAGTATGAAAAAAAACAAAGGGCAATAACTCAAAAAATAGGCTAGGTAGAGTTATGGTTCTTGTACACTGCACTCCCACTTGGTGAGCTCTATCCATCCATGAAGTTTCATGATTCTAGCTATTATACTTTTAGAGATATACTCAGGACAAGATTCAAGTATGAAAAACAACAAAGGGCAATAACTCAAACAAGAGGGCCCTTGGCCCTGGGGCGCTCACCTGAGATAAAGGCTCTTTTTCTTTCAACAGTCTAATTTCGTGTTAAGGTTAGGATTATGAAACAAGTGGGCCACAATTACATATAAAAGACTATGAACCTGGGGATCCAAAAGTCTAAATTATAAATTCCAAGGCCTTAGTGCTGATTTGAAAGAAGGAAAACACTTTTTCCATGGGTTATAATTTCAGAAATAAGAAAGAAGTCTGTGAACTGATGCTTTATGCCTATAACCCCCCCCCATCCGGGTCTGCCCCTGGAAACCCTAGGATCATGATTTAAGCTATTTTGTAAGAGATCAATATACTGATGCTTCATGCAAAATATCAAAGCTCTACGCCTTCTGGGTCAGGAGGAGAAGATTCTTAAAGATTATTTTGAAATATGACTTTTGTTGGCAACCAGAGTTTTTAACGGATTTCAATTCTTTTAGCTAATTTTAAGGGGGACCACCTAAGCAACACTTCTGCCAAATTTGGTTCAAATTGGCCCTGTGAATTGGGAGGGGATGTCATTTAAAAAATCGTTCTTTATTTCAATATAATCTCCCCCCCCCCCCCGGGCTTCGCCCCTGGGGATCCGAGGATCATGATTTTAGCTATTTTGAAAGAGGTCAATATACTGATGCTTCATGCAAAATATCAAGGCTCTACGTCTTCTGGGTCAGGAGGAGAAGATTTTTAAAGATTATTTTGAAATTTCAATTTGTTGCCATGGCAACCATAGTTTTTAACGGATTTCAATTCTTTTAGCTATTTTTGAAGGGGACCACCTAAGCAACATTTCTGCCAAATTTGGTTCAAAACAGCCCAGTGGTTTGAGAGGAGATGTCATTTAAAAAATTGTTCTTTATTTCTATATAAACCCCACCCCCCTGGGGCTCCGCCCCTGGGGATCCGAGGATCATGATTTTAGCTATTTTGAAAGAGGTCAATATACTGATGCTTCATGCAAAATACCAAGGCTCTATGCCTTCTGAGTCAGGAGGAGAAGATTCTTAAAGATTATTTTAAAATTTCACTTTTGTTGCCATGGCAACCAGAGTTTTTAACGGATTTCTATTAGCTATTTTTGAAGGGGACCACCTAAGCAACATTTCTGCCAAATTTGGTTCAAATCGGCCCAGTGGTTTGAGAGGAGATGTCATTTAAAAAATCGTTCTTTATTTCTATATAAACCCCACCCCCCTGGGGCTCCGCCCCTGGGGATCCGAGGATCATGATTGTAGCTATTTTGGAAGAGGTCAATATACTGATGCTTCATGCAAAATATCAAGGCTCTACGCCTTCTGGGTCAGGAGGAGAAGATTTTTAAAGATTATTTTAAAATTTCACTTTTGTTGCCATGGCAACCAGAGTTTTTAACAGATTTCAATTCTTTTAGCTTTTTTTGAAGGGGACCACCTAAGGAACATTTCTGCCAAATTTGGTTCAGATTGGCCCAGTGGTTAAGGAGGAGATGTCGTTTAAAGTAATTGTTGACGGACGATGCACGACGGACTACGTGCTCAGGTGAGCTAAAAATAGGCTAGGTAGAATTATGGTTCTTGTACACTACACTCCCACTTGGTGAGCTCTATCCATCCATGAAATTTCATGATTCTAGCTATTATACTTTTAGAGATATACTCCGGACAAGATTCAAGTATGAAAAACAACAAATGGCAATAACTCAAAAATTGGCTATGTAGAGTTATGGTTCTTGTACACTACATTCCCCCTTGGTGAGCTCTATCCATAAATTGAAGTTTCATGATTCTAGCTATTATACTTTTAGAGATATACTCCGGACAAGATTCAAGTATGAAAAACAACAAAGGGCAATAACTCAAAAAATAGGCTAGGTAGAATTATGGTTCTTGTACACTACACTCCCACTTGGTGAGCTCTATCCATCCATGAAATTTTATGATTCTAGCTATTATACTTTTAGAGATATACTCCGGACAAGATTCAAGTATGAAAAACAACAAAGAGCAATAACTCAAAAAATAGGCCAGGTAGAGTTATGGTTCTTGTGCACTGCACTCCCCCTTGGTGAGATCTATACACCTATGAAGTTTCATGATCCCAGCTATAATACTTTTAGAGATATACTCCGGACAAGATTCAAGTATGAAAAACAACAAAGGGCAATAACTCAAAAAATAGTCCAGGTAGAGCTATGGTTATTGAGCACTGCACTCCGTATTGATGAGAGGAATATAACTGCCAAGTTATAGGTCAATCGGACTTACGTTGACAGAGTTATGCTCTGGACAAAGAAGTGGACACCTACCGGACGCCCAGACGACCGGACGCCCGGACACTTGGACACCACGGGTGATCCCATAATACGTCCCGTCTTCGATGGGCGTATAAAAACTGGAAACTGAAAATCAGTATGTTAAAAGAGTTTGAAATGAACAAATCAAAGGTCTAATTATTATTGGCTGTTTGGTCCTTCTTTATGCAAAATATAAAAACTTTAAGAAGCACCTATGTATATTAACTGCTACAAGCATAATAGCAGATCAATGCTAGAGGCTGGATAATCAAGTTTAATAGATCCATCTTATTTCTCATGTTGTAAAAGTTCAAGTGTGCTAGTCAATCATAAATGCAACTGTAACTACATGTATCAACAAGTTTTAACCTTGATAAATGACCTTTAGTTGGCATGATGACCTTGACATTGATAAATGACCTTTACTTAGCATGATCACCTTGACCCAATACCTGCAAATTGATAAGAGGCAGCTTCATTGTAAATTTGAGTGTGGGACCTTAATCCATTACAAGGACAAAATTTTGGACAGCTCCAAATTCAAAATTGCAGATGGCAATTTATAGTTGATGAAATGTTAGATATGTTTGTCTTTTGCGGAAGAAAACATTATGGGCATTGAGGAAATTGCTTGTTAGCAATTTCTACATTTCCACAATGCTTATCAAGGCTTTTCCTTCAGGGGTGTATAAAGGTGGGATTGTGCAGAATGGGTTAAATAATTTTGAAGTAATAACAAGAAATAATTCAATTTTGAGGATGAGGTTTTGATTATATTGATGAACAGAAAGAGGATTGTAAAACAATAACCAACTTGTCTCGTCTATATGAGAGCATAAACATGTTTGATGCAGATGTAACATAATTGGCTAAAGATATCTACTGATCTTTGTGAGCTTGGCAGGTAACTCCTAGAATAAGTGAATATTATCAATAATTCAAATAGGTTTGGCATTATAGATAGAAGAAACCTTGTGAAACCAAATTATGTGAGCACATAAAAGGTTTGCATGCCAACATTTTCTGTGACATGACTTTAACTTGCACAAAAAAGGTTCAGATCCCAACATTTTCTGTGACATTTCTTTAAATAGCCCACAAAAGGTTTGCATGCCAACATTTTCTGTGACATGACTTTAACTTGCACAAAAAAGGTTCAGATCCCAACATTTTCTGTGACATGACTTTAAATAGCACATAAAAGTTTCACACACCAACATTTTCTATGACATGATTTAAAATAGAACATAAAGGTTCACATGCTAACATTTTCTGTGACATGACTTAACTAGCATATAAAAGGTTCTCATGCCAACATTTTCTGTGACATGACTTAACTAACACATAAAGGTTCACATCCCAATGCTTTCTGTGACATGACTTTAAGTAGCGTATAAAGGGTTCAGATTCAAACATTTTGGTGACACGACTTTAACTAGCACATAAATGTTCACATACCAACATTTTCTTTGTGGTAATAATGACAATGAAAGGTGAAGGACGCACAATTTAATATATGTGATGACAGTTATTATACCATGAGTTATATACTTACAATGCACGAGCAGTCTTGGCTACCGAGGATGAAGCACTTTTACTGCGAGCTTTAGATCTGTACTCCGGTTCTGATCGGTATCCAGCATCTAGATCAGCTAAAGTACATAAAACAAAATTGATCATTCTAAAACGTACTTTAAACCATTACCACATGACAAAATTTTAGACTGGTCTTAATTTAAACTAGTTGAAGACCACAATTTTTAGAAGATAGAAATTAAACAAGAGCACCGCCTACAGGTGCCTTCGCTTGGCTATTGAGTGCTGGATAGTAGATAAAATGCATCTACAGTTATCCGCCTTGATAGTATAGGTTGCTCTTTTGATAGTGAACAAGTGTGCCAAGTTTCAAGTGAATGCCTTTAGTAGAACCAGAGATATCACAAAATGTCAGTTTTGCACGATGATGACAACAACAATGATGACCACACCAAGGCTATAGTAATAGCTAGGGTTTTCTCCAAAAAGCTGAGCTAAACAAGATGTGTTTGTGAAACACTATGCCCCTGAAACGGGAATTCTTGAGAAACAGGTAAAGGGTTAAAATTTTGACCTTGACCTTGATGAAATGACCTTCCCCAGTTGCGCCTTGTTGAGACCTATCTTCATACCAAATATTAGCATTGTAACTTAATCAGGGTTGAAGTTATAGGAAAATGTTTAGTTGGAGGTTAAGTTTTGCAGACAGACAGACAGACGGACACCGGTAAAACAATATGCCCCGATCTTATCGATGCGGGGGCATAAAAATCTTTTAGGGTAAAAATCATTGTAACTAGCTATTTCTTCATTTTCCACTATATTTCTATAGCTTTTTTCTAGAGGGGCAACAAAAACATGATTGTATTGGAATGAGTTAAATTCTATACTTTTACGACTGACCCATTACCAAGTGACAAAAGGTTGCAGAAAAGGTATCAAATATGGCCAAATGTTTAATGTCGGAAAAACTAGAAATAATTGTTTTAAATAATAAAATAATGATCACAAGCATTCTCTACTTTTCCCACAATGCTCTCCTGCTCTATATTTCTTTGTGCATCAAAATCCAAGATTAAGAGCAATTTCCAGTACAGGTTGTGATTTTCATAAAAGCTAGTGACACAAAGCTTAACCCATTACCAGACTGCAAAATTTTAGAAAGGAGTTGCAGACGACAATTTAAAGTTCATGAAATTTTAGATTTTTCAAATTTCTGGGTAGAAACCTTGTGTAAAATAAAGAAATTGCTTGTTACAAGCAATTTCTTCATTTTCCACAATGTTTTCCATAACATTTTTCTTTGAATGTTTGATATTTGTACACCTAACCATGGCTTCTTGTCGTTTCTTACACAAGTTCAACCAAAATGTTAGATCTCAGCCACTGGCTGCTCATCCCACTAATACCTAGTGGCCCATATATAAAAGATTAATCCTTGCCATGCTGAGTGAAATCCTCATTAAAAATTGCATTAAAATCAAAGGGCTGAAAGCACTGAAAGAACCAATTGCGGATTAACCCTTGTCATGCTGAACCCGAAATATTCTGGTTTTGGCAGGAGGTATAGAAAAAGATCAGCCTGCACATTTTTGCAGTCTGATCTTTGTCAATTCCTCCTGCCCTCTAAAGCCAGATTTGTTATAGGATACACTTTCAAAACATTTATTAATATGTGGCTTTTGCATCCAGCACTGTCAGCCCTTTTATTTTAATGCAAATCTGTAGAGGATTTTATCCAGCATGATAAGGGTAAATATTTATTTTGAAAATATGTCTAGGTGACAACTCTGAATAACAAGAGGGCCATAGTGGCCCAAATTGCTCACATAAGTTGAATGTCTTGAATTCTTTATTAAATTTCATTGATGAAAATTGATTGGGCAAAAAATGTCTAGAGTGCAATCAAAGTTTTTCTAAGATTTGACCCTGTGACCTAGTTTTTGACCCTAGTTGACCCTGTTTCAAATTCGTACAATATTTTATCACAACAATCATTCCGACCAAATTTCAGGTTGATGGGGTAAAAAAATGTGGCCTCCAGAGTGCATGCAAGGTTTTTCTAAGGTTTGACCAAGTGACCTAGTTTTTGACCCAAGTTGCCCAAGTTTCAAACTTGCACAAGATTTATTCAAACAATCATTCTGACCCAATTTCAGATTTGACCAAGTGATCTAGTTTTTGACCCCAGTTGACCAAATTTCGAACTCACACAAGATTTCAGCAAGACAATCATTCTGACCCAATATCAGATTGATTGGCAATAAATGTGGCCTCTAAAGTGTATACAAGGTTTTTCTAAGTTTTGACCAAATGACCTAGTTTTTGACCCAGTTTTGAACTTGTACAAGATTTCATCAAGATAATCCTTCTGACCAATTTTCAGGTTGATTGGGAAAAAATGTAGCCGCTAGAGTGCATGCAAGAGTTGACCTTGTGACCTAGTTTTTTACCCCAGTTGACCCAACTTTGAACTCCCACAAGATTTCATCAAGACAATTATCCTAACCTAATTTCACGTTTATTGGGCAAAAATGTGGCCCCTAGAGTGCATACAAGGTTTTTCAAAGTTTGACCCCATGACCTAGTTTTTGACCCCAGTTGACCCAATTTTGAACTTGTACGAGATTTTATCAAGAAAATCCTCCTGACCAATTTTAAGGTTGATTTGGCAAAAAAAGTAGCCTCTAGAGTGCATACAAGGTAAATGTTGACAACAGATGACGGAAATTGCACGATGCATGACAGACAACAGACATCCACTTTACCACAAAAACTCACAGCTAAAAAGTGGACACAGGTGGTGTTGACTAAGATAAGTTGCACATATGTGCAGACTGATCCTTGTCTACACCACCTGCCAAAACAGGAATATTCAGGGTTCAGCATGACAAGTTTTATGGTAGCATGTCGTGAACATTTTTGTCAAATGGCTGAGAGAAATATATTAGCCAATCTAGGGGTCTCTCATGAGTGGCTAAGCTTTTACATAAATAAACAGAAGAATATTAGATAATACTTCCCTTAAGACAGATGATACACAACATTTGAACGAGAAGAAATTAATTCACAATGTCCTGTCAAGGTAAGGCGAAGAACTTTGTGCTCTACTTGTACTTGAAAGTGTTTGCAAATAAATTTCCCTATGAGGCAATTACAAGCTAGAACAAGAGGACCGAGAGAAATTTTTCAGTCTTCACCAAAAGCCATATTTGGATAATAGCCCTGTCCAAAAAAGCCATATTTTTCATCCAATTGGTTTTTAAAGAAATCTGAAAAAGGGTCACCTAAGGATAATTCCTATAAAATTTGGTTAAAATCAATCCACTGCTTTTTCATGAGAAGATTTTCAAAGTTTTCACAGCTGTGGCTTAAGCGCAGTTGGTAGCTAGTTGGACTCCCAATCATTAGGTGCAGGGTTTGATTCCTGGTTGCTGCAAATGTCCTTTCCGACATTTGTCTCCAACCAATGGGTGGATAAGTGAGATGGGCAGCTCGAAGCTTGGAAAGGATGTAGTAGTAGCAGGGCTCTGGAAATTTGGAAACCGGGACATTGCCCCCCCCCCCTTCCGGCCGGCAAAAACGCCCCCCCTTTACGCCGACAAAAACAAATACCCCCGCCTTTTTTCACCTTTCCCATACGTAAAAGGGTTCATCATTCATTCAGTAGTTGCCTACTTTTTCTGAAGATTATTATAATCTTCAACGAGTGGAAGATAGATGAAAACAACTAACAGATCCTACTTTCATTTAGACCGGTACCGCCGTCGACTTTAACAAACCCAATAGGTAGATCCCAATCCACTGCACCAAGAGATTGGCTGATGGGCATTTAATGACATATACCCAAACATCATGTCTGATTGGGTGATGGATTGTTTGTAAAAAATATGGGGGAAGTTAGACGCTGAGTTCCTCATATAATTTACATGAAAAGGATGATATTTCAAGGTTTTTCTCACACACAATTTTGATTGTTCATGTGAAAAATGTTTTAACATTAAAACTGATTACTTTAAACTACAAAAGTAAGATTTTTATTGTATTTGATGGAAATCTCACAGCATGTCCAAATTTTTTCAACAAAATTTGCTGCAAATCCGTAAGCCTCGTTTTCGATTTTAATAAGGAAACAACCTAACAGGCCAGGCTGTCCGTGTATGGACCAAAAATCAGTGTATACCTGTCAGCTTTAACCCATTCCCACACAATAACGCTTTTAAACGCCCCTTAATATAAAAGCTTCATAAAAAATTGTGGAAAATTAAGAAATTGCTTGATACAAGCAATTTCTTCATGTCAACAATGTTTTCTAACCAGAAAGATGAAAAAAAAATCTAAAATTTATACACTTTAAATTTCGTCTGCAACTCCTTTGAATTTGGACCAGTCTAAAATTCCATTGTGTTCTGGCAATCTACGGCAGTCCACGAAATTCCAATATGTTGTAAAATTAGATAGACAAATAAATCATATTATTAATATATCCGGGTTTTACAGAGTACTGCCGATTTAATTATAGTAAAGATATTCTTTTTCATTTTCATAAGCTAGTTATCCAAAGTTCTGTTAATTAAACACAGTCATGTCGATTTTCTCTCAACACAAGCGTCTGTTGATGGAAAATCACAGCTGATGTCACAAAAATGTCGGGTCAGTCCATTCTACACTATAAAATAACAGAGTCGTGACGTACATCAAAATGACCAAACAGACAAACTCGAGTGGGTCGCCCACGTGTTGCACTATTTCCCTAGAGTGGAATTTGTTCACAAATCTCAGTCATTTATTTATTGTAGTTGATTTCTGATTTATTATTATGACATTTTCCACCCCTGAAGTAAGATTTAATTTTATTGACGGAACTAGAGATATTATTAAGCTGTCGTTTCCGTTTATATTTGAATTATCTGTATTCTGTGGATTTCCAATTATTGTTTGAATTCTATCGGCTATGTTTCTTACTGTGAATGAAAAACTATAAAACATATATTAACAAAGTGCCTTTTTTTTATAAATTTCAAGCCCGGTCTCACATGCTTACTTGTGATAAATTAAATTCATAAAAGCATTGTGCTGAGCTATTCCGCCTTTGTACGAACGGCAACTGAAGCCTGTTCATGTCTCGATTATATACGCATCCAATGTTACAGTAAAAGATATTAGTTTCACGAGTAACGGCAATTTAAATCGACGCAGTATTAGATGTTCATTTCTCATACGTGTGTAAGTCAGACCAATTCTCTATTGCAAATAGTTTACAAAACTCGATACCCGAAGTTTGGTCAAGCGTGAAACTGCAAATTAGGTCCACATGTGGATTGCCATTAGACTGACAGGCGGGTAAACTAATAATCGATTTTTGGCACTTTTGATTATCTCTTAATTTGCAGGTAACGTGTGAAAACCTTGAATTACTTCGGTTTCAGTGGGAGAGTTTATTAATATTTGAACGTGAAATTTGTTGAAAATTTCGGACTGATTTTGGTGTAATTTTTGGGATTCCAATGGGTTTGGCTATTCAAAATTCGGTCCAGACCGGCAATTTATCAGATTTCTGGAGCCCTGAGTGGTAGTCCAGGCATGAGAAATACAGTAATCCATGGTAAGGTGCTCCAGCATCCTATCAAAATCTTGAAAAAGGGCCATACAAGGATCATTCTTGTGAAATTTGGTTGAATTCTGCTCAGTACATTCTGAAGAGAAGATTTTTAAAGTAAAAGTTACAGACGGACAACAGACAAAACACCATACATTTCAGCCCATGGAGCTAAAAAAAAGGAAATAAACTGACCTTTGACAGATCTAGGAACTTCATAACTTGGTTTGTATGGACTAACATCTGAAATGATAAGGAAATTTCCAAATAGATAACATGACTCTAGATTGTCCCATTGAAAAATTAACTCTTTCTTGAAATCAGTGAATACTTTTTTGAGAGTAATTCAATATTGATAAGCCTATAAAAAATGATTGTTTTACCTCCATACTTTCACAAAAAATAAAGTTTAAGGTGACAACTCTTCCAATTATTTCTTTAAGCTGAATTAACTAAATATGAGAAAAAATTATAAGTTGTTTCTAACATTATAGTTTCATAATATTAAAACATAGCAAAAAAATGCCTAACTTACAAACAAGTGTAAAATTGTTTGAATTAATAGAAAGAAAACAAAAACAAAAAGGGCCATGATGGCCCTAGTGTGGTCACCTGACGTACTGCAAAAGTCCGTGTATTGGCAATTTTTTTTATCTTTTTCAAATTTGCTTTTTTGGAGAAGATGATTTTTTAAGATTTTTTTCACAGCCAGATGACACTATACAACAGATGATCACAATAGCTACCCAGAGCATCTCATGCTCAGGTGAGCTAAAAATATATTTCTAAAGAAAAGGATAGGAAGAAAGAGTTAAACTTCAAGAAAACACTGCAAATACTGAAACATAAGTATTAATAATAATAATAATAATAATAATAAAGACTTTATTTAACGAGACAGCACAGTTGGGATTACCCAGTCTTCCCTGTGGGCCTCTAAAATATGTACAGAGATTTAACATGTGACAATGAAACCAGACAAAGACATCAATGATATGAAAAACATCCAAATGTAACATGGTTATGTGAAGTTGTAGACTTTCCTTTGTTGATGTAGTAAAACAATATCTTGAAGTTTTACACTTATACTGATGAGTTTTAATCCATGACAACATAATGATGCTCTCTGATGCCCTGAAGAAATACAATCATGAAAAACTTTGACCAAAAGTTAAAACATCTACAATGTATTTTTGTTTTGTTTTATATCCTCTATAAAATATCCATATCAAAATCTCCATATTAACCCTTGTCATGCTGAATAAAATCCTTATCTAAATTTGCATTAAAATCAAAGGCCTGAAAGCACTGGGAACAAAAGTAAAGGGTCAAAGATTATTTTGAAAATTAATTTTATAGACAACTCTGCCATGGAGGAGACAAACAGGAGGTGCAGACTAAAATCTGACTGCACTTATGTGCAGACTGATCTTTGCTTATTTCTACTGCCAAAACAGGAATGTTATGGGTTCAGCATGACAAGGGTTAAATATACCATTTAAATCTTCAGTTTATAAATGTTTCACAGACAGAACTAGTAAAGCATCTTTATCCCTTCATCAATTATATTCTCATCTTTGTATCAATTAGATGTTAAGCCATTCTATTTCATTTTACAATATTAATTCATCAGGAGTATAATATCAATAACATTAATTAGCACTATTACCCATAACAGGAATAGCGTTAAACACTATTTAAAATATTATAAGAGATATAGATATATATTATACAAAATATTATATGAAATAGAGATACTTTTTATACACAATAATTATCAGTTGCTGTCATGCACAGTCAGTAATGCATCAGACTCCTAGTCTTCAATCATGGGATGCCATAGGTTCGATCCCCTGCGGCAGCACATATCCTTTCTGACATTTTTATCACACCAATGGATCAATAATCATAAACCTAGGAGAGGATATAATGGTAGTACTGGTGCGAGATATACCAGGAAACAATTGTTAGGTGCTCCAGCTGCTGCAATATGACTGAAATACTGTTAAAAGCGGCTTTAAAACCCATTCAATCAATCAATCAATCATAATTATGCATTATCATATTAGAATACATACAGGCCCAAGAGGGTGTAAACCTCTACTGGCACTTTCACTCAAACTAAAGACCCATAAACATCAGAAAGTACTGAAAAATACTGACCTAGGATGAAATTTATCAAAATCCATTTTCTTATGTAACTGATAAGCCATATCAACAAAAGCAATGTTTATCATTGAATAAAATTGTCTCAGAGGAACCTGTTTGGTTAACCAATAAAATATTTGAAAATCATTCGATTCAAATGAGCCCTTTTAGACATGATGTTTTTTTTAAGGAATTCTGATGATTCATATGTTGTAGATAAGCCCCACCAACATAAGCCATTTATACCATCCAATCGATTTCAAGAGTTCAAGTTGTGCTAAAATTTGACTTTTGAATGTGCCTTGACCTTGGATCTACATAATGTTTCAAATAGTATGTATACTTGTGATAGAGAAAAACTGTACCAAATTTTTTTGAAATCCATCTGTAAAAGTAGAAATAATAGCAGCAAAACTTCAGATGGGTGTAAATATACTAATTGACCCGTTCCCTTTCAAAACACCCTTATTTTTACCCCCAAGAAAATAGCCAAGATAACATGGTGGATAATCAAGAAATTGCTTGTAACAAGCACATCAAAATTTTTTTAACCCTTAGGGACATGGAAATTGAAGTTTTTACTGCTTTAAGCTGCAACTGTTTTCAATTTCATAGAGCTAAAATTTTGTCACCTGTGATTGGTTAAGGAAACTATAATAACTATTACAAAACCGAACCTTTCAGAAATGTCAAGAATGGGCATTTTAGGTTTCGCAAAACTAAAGAATAAATCTTGTTATGCCCCTTCTTGATTCTGTCATCCATATTTCCATTTTCTATACATATTTATGTTTTTTCCATCACAGCACACAATTTTACTCATAATCCTAGCCTATACTAAAGACCTATTTTCAATGTTAACTTTCTAACAGCAAAGATAAGAGTTAAAAAGCAATTCTGGAGAAAATCTTTGTCACACTAACATACACACACCATTTTTTTATAAGAAAAATTTCAACTGCCACTTCATCAGACCTACTTGATGTTTCAGAATCAGAATAAGACTCCATGAATAGATAAATGTTCCATGTCATTTGATTTCTCAAACTTTGTTAAGTAAATCTTCAAAATGAATTATATTTTCCTCATTCTTAGAAAAATATCAAATATAACCTGACTTTTTCATATTTGCGGGTTAAAATTCCAAATATGACTAAACTTAAATCATCATTATGATGTCAATAAATCTAAGACTTAGTCCTGTGTAATTAATGTGAATATTTTTTCCCCAGAAGGTAAAAATAAACTTGAAAAATGTAATGACTTTTACGTAAAAGAGGTTAAAATGGCACAACCAAAATGAAAATCATAGGAGTACTAGAATGCTTGTCCTTGGCAACTTGTATTAAGCCCACAAAAATTTGGTATCAAATATATAAGAGTGATCAAGACCAAACTTTGAGCATGTACTATGACCTTGACCAAACACCTATCTGATCTAATTTACTTGAAATGATAATCTAATCATGTTGGAGAGCAATCCTGTAAAATTCTATTATATTCTATCCACAATTGTAGGAGTTATAGTTCGGAAATAATCTTGACCTTTGATCCACCAAGCTCATTTTCAAAACTTGACTTTTAACAGTGACCTTGAAGCTGTCCCAAATTCCTTTTAAATAGTACATGAGCTATCGATACAAAATGCTTACTCTAAGTTAATTCCAAATCCATTAGCAAATGTAGCAGTTGTGCTTCACACATGATAAATATTAACATTTGACCTTTAACCACAACATTGATCTTAAAGCTATCCAAAACATTATCTCAAATGGCACATCTACTCATGACTGTGCAAATATATTTTGCAATCCATTCATAAATGTAGGAGTTGTGTTCTGGATGAATTTGGAAGGATGAACTGTCACACTAACAAACTTGTAAATAAACACCAGCTTGTCATTATGACAACTCTGTCTGGATTACTGAAACTGGGCTCAACAAAAACTGTGTGATCCCAAAGGTATACCATATAGTACTAAATAATTTGCAATGTTACTGAAGGTCAAGGTTAAGGAGTAACAAGGTAACAATGAAGATAAAGGTTAGTATAATGATTTAAGGTAAGCTCTACAGTTGCACCACGATGTCCTCTGTGTAACTTACTGACGCCATCCGGAATATCGGTACCAGCTTTAGAATCAACGGCAGACTTACTCACTATGTCAGACTTAGTCACTACATCAAATTTAGGTGAAACATCAGCATTAGTCCCTACTTCAGCCTTATTCTCAACTGTATTTGTGTCACTTTCAGCAAGCATATTCTTAATGTCTTTATCATCCTCTGATTTAGCTTCTCTTCCACTTGGATGCTTTGCATCCTTTCTCAAAGCTTCAGAATAATTAGTGACTGTAGTCTTCACTTTGTCTGGTTTAGCAAGTTGGAATGCAAAAGGTTTTTTTGAGGTAATTATTGCACTTTCTGATTTTGACCTATGATTTGATGATGATTTGTCCTCCATATGTACAGCTGATGAGTATGAATGTGACTTTTGGATGTAGTCGTTCTGACGTTTGTCACTTGGCACTGTAGACACAATAATAATAACTTATCTGTTAAACTCCTTAATTTCACAAGTATTTAGGTTGTAAAGTGGCTTGTGTTTGCATCTTTCAGTGGTATCTCAAATTTCATATCAAGTGACCTGTGTTTTTAAATCAGTTTTATGATGATATCCTTTAAAAACAAGAGGGCTATTAGCCCTGAAATGCTCACCAGAGTCAGTTGCAACAAATGGCCAAAAAAGCACAACTGACCTAACAAGATAAGACTATATCAAAATTCTGTCTTGCATGTATCAGAGAAATGATATTTGAACCACGTTTTCAGATATTTAATCCATCTATGCTGTATACAGTTATTCAAAGATTTGACCTAGTGAATTTATTTCTAACCCCAAATGACCATAAGTTCAAGATATTCTAATTATCAAAATATCAAGATATTTAATCCTCAAATATAGCTTCTAGAATGCATACAAAGTATTCCAAGATTTGACCTAGTGAAAACCATTTTAAGACCACATGACCTAATATCGCACTTTACTGAGACGTTGTGAAGACAAACATTCTGACCAAATATGAAGGCATTTCAGTAAAAAATGTGCCCTTTGTAGTGCACATAAGGTATTTCTAAGATTTGACCTAGTGACCTACTTTCTGACTCCATATGACCCAACATTGGAAGTGACAGAGAAATTATGAAGACAAACATTCTAAGTTTCAAGAAATTTGAGCTAAAATTGTGACCTTTAGAGTGCACACATGATGTAGACACATGACGGACACAGCTAGAGGACTAAAGCTCACCTTAAACACTGCATGCTCAGGTGGGCTAAAAAAGGTCAAACTGAAGAAGTTAAGGAATTAATTTGTGACAAATTGAGTATATATGGGGCAAACCACAAAACAACACAAGCAAACAACATTTGTGTCACAAATAGCAACATACAGAGGATAATACACACAAACAGATTTGAAATCATTATGATATAATGAACGGCCTTCATGTGGAATCATTACTGCTATTCATAAAAGCAAATACAAAAATTGCAGTTTTTAATTGTAACCTTTTCATTGAACATTGCATTTTTCATAACTGTTTCATAATCAAGTCTTATTTTATAGGTCTGTGGTCTAGTATTAATACACTGGCCTCAGGATCAGAGTCCTGGATTTGAATTCCTTCCAGACCATCAGAATTTTTCTGAATAAGATTCTAAAGGCAGATTGCTCCTCTCCACCAAGGTATAAATAAGTACTTGTGAGGGTTGTAAGCTAATATGCTGTGGCTGCCAGGTGTGCCATATATTAACAGCCAACTTGCAATTCAATGATCAGGGGTTAATGTATAAAGTCGATGGAATATGTTACAAAAACAGACTATAAACTCAGCTTTTTCTAATTTAACATCACAAAATCAAGTGTTGAAAGAATTAAAAGTAGCATGAATAGTCACTATTGATTTTTCCTCCTGATAGAATAAAAGACATGGCAAAATAACTTTTAAGGATCTATAAGTTTTAAGTGTAAAATAAAGCTAAATAATAATTCTGTAGGGCAAGTAAGCTTTATATTTTGGAAATAAAGCTTATCCACACATTGATGATGAACAAACAATTTTCATGCCTGGTAAAGTGAGGTCTTCCTTGACAAGTAGTGCAATAATTACAAACAGTATAGACAAACATTTCAGGCACAACTACGGTATATGATTACAATAATTGACATGCACAAACTACGAACATGCACACTGATTGACATCACTGTCTTCTAACCCTCTACTATTTCATCAAAATTTTGGATTTGTCTAAATTAAAATAAGATAGCACATGACATTATAAAGTAAGTACAACGAAAAAATTAACCATTCTATATGATAGAAAATATTGTGGGAAAAGAAGAAATTGCTTGTTACAAGCAATCTCTTCTTTTTCCACATTGTTTTCTCTAGTATAATACCACATGGACATTAAGATCAGGGATTGTGTAGGAAAGAGTTAATTTCATTGCTAGCCATCCCGATTGACTTCGGACAACACAGTGTGACTATGATAACACACAAATATATAGTGAGGGACATTAACCCAGACGGCATAAATTTTAGATTGGCCAAGATGGAAAGAAGTTGCAGACGACAATTTTAAAGTTTAACAAATTTTGGATTTTTTTCAACTTTATGAAAACATAGTGGTAAATGCAGAAATTGCTTGTGACAATTTCCAAAGCTTTTTTTCTTCGAGGCGTCTAAAAGTGTCAAAGAGTGGGAATGGGTTAAACAAAATTCAAATTGTTGGTGGGCAATCTAAATGTCATTAAAACAGTTTATACAAGCTGTTGTTAACAACATTTAACCCATTACCAGTAAACAAAATTTTAGACTGGTCCAAATTCAAAGATGATGCAGATGACATATCTAGTTGATGAAATTTTTTATTCTTATTACTTTTGGGAGAAAAAAACATTGCTGATAATGAAGTAATTGCTTGTAGCAAGCAATTTCTTCAATTTTTACCAAGATTTCCCATGCTTTTTTTCTATTGGCATCAAAAAGCTTCTTTGTGTGGGAATGGGTTAAGTTACCAACAGACAAAAATGTTTATTATTGCTGAAGGTCATATTTCACTTCTGTTCAGGATTGAAGATTTGAACGAATAAATCATTTTTTTTTGTCTAATGTTAATTTTTGTGAATGACCGCATGCACTGAATCACATACTGTCGTAAGCTTCTAAAACATTGAACTTTAGCCTTAACAAGCTTTTCTTAAAATGCTTTGGTAGCCTACAATACATTTTGTAGATGTATCAATAAATCAATCAATCAGTGTAAAGAGCTAGAAACAATAACTTAACATGCTAATAACTTCTGCCTGTACTCAACCCATTCCAACACAATCCCACTTTTTTACACCCCTCAATAAAATGCTTCGGAAAACATTGTGGCAAATGAAGAAATCGCTTGTTATAAGCAATTTCTTCATTTGCCACTATGTTTTCTACCCCAAAAGTTAAAGAATATTAAAATTTCATCAATTTAAATTGCTGTCTGCACACTCTTTGAATTTGGACGAGTCTTAATTTTGTCAAGTGGGAATGGGTTAAGAATTGCTGTAATAGAATATAACCTTTCACCATTACAAACACTTGAACCATAGAGAGCAGGTACCTACCATCAACAGATTTTGTATCTGTCTTGTCGTCGTCAGTTGGAAACTGGTATGTAGGCTTGTAATTATTTACAGCTGTAAATAGAAATGATAAAGTACATAAATTCCTAGTAACAAGTAAAAATATGTCAGGCTAATTCTGGACCTCAGACAACCTCTGTCTATGAAGTTACAAAAATTAGTTTCCTTCAAGACACGTGATCGAATATGATTATACAAAAAAATTAAGAAGAGAATCAGTTTTAATATGCTACACCTCTTACATTTTAGTTATTTATGAGCCTTACAAAATCAAACTACAGCCAACACACACCATCCAGAAAATCTTCACTTACATGCTGTTGCCAATATTTGACAGTTGATCAAAATTATGTTGATATACAGTTTGTGAGAAATATGGGTGGAAATTTTGAAATCAGATATGGTTATCTGGAAGAATAGACCTTTTCACGGTCTCACAGCGCATGCGTCAAAACGAATCTCGTTAAAGGCGATATTTAGCCGAGACTATGTCACGTGATCGATTGCGGGGAGTCGATAATTCATCACTATATAATCCTATATAAATTGTCTATTTTGAACGAGCAAAAATAAAGGTTAAAAATCAAAATTTTGATGCAAAAAGGGTTTCAATATGTGAGCAGATATATGCAGACTAGTTGTAGCGAGTAATATTGATGATATTATCGTGTATTAGTAACAAAATCAAGTTTAAAATGACCTGGTGTCTAGGCCATATGAATTATTACGTACCTCGAGTTTTGCGAAAATTACCCTTTCATACAATAATATCTCCTACGAAATAAGATATTTTGGACATATTTTTAACCCCCCCCCTCACACACATACAAGGAAGGAAAAGTAAATAGTTATAGTTTGACACTCGACGCAAACACTGAATGATTACGTTGATGAATGGAAAATTCCGCCTTGCAGTATACGGACAAGTGTCAAACATCTTGACAAAAATAACATTCCAATATTAATCCATTCCTAATGATTGAATTTTTTGACTGGTCCAAAAGAAACTGCAGACGACATTTTAGAGCTAATGGAATTTAATTGTTTATTTATTTTCTTTTTTTTTCCTTATGAGACAGGAAAAATATTGTGGTTACCGAAGAAATTACTTTATCCAAGCAATTTCTTCATTTTCCACAATGTTTTCATATGCTTCTTCTCAAATTTACATTCGCAGCGTTCTGGTTGGAGAAGTGTTGGAGGAAAGGAGAAAATATATTCTTTGATTTATATAATCTGCTTTTCGTCTAGATATGCCATATACCGATTAAAAAATGTATATGGAAATTCAAAATTGAGAGCACTATATATTAACGAAAAAGGATTATTACAGAAATCATAATAGTATGATGACGATGTTAATAGTGCGAAGAAAAGAATGAAAAATAGAAATAATCAAATGTAATGATTATAATGGAGTGCTGTTCGGTAAACAGTCTTGATGTAAAGGGTTCCCTTTGGTATATCACATATCTATATGGTGTTATGTGTAGACGGCAACGTGTCACCAAGCATCCAATAAACAACACCGCACACTCTTTATATATATTAGTAAAATTTAGGAATTGATGAAACAATTTTGTCTTTTTATGTTTCAACCGATATGCCGCCAAGTACTGGGCCCTGATCGACGAATCAAAGAATCCGACCAGACGTCGTTTTCAATCGGCAAGGGAATATTATTGCATGGTGTTTATTTATTTATCATTATCATTTCAATCTTTTACCAAAATAAAAATAAATTGAATACGCTTAACAACTTTGAGTGGATACTTTTTGCTGTGGGATATATATTATCCTAAAAAGATGGGTGGAAATGACAATTGTTGCGTGGCAGATTGTAGATCGACAAGGCATAACTCTAATATATCCTTCTATAGAATTCCGAAGAAACCGGAGCCTAGAAGAAAATTATGGATAAAGGCAACTGGAAGAGTCCTCCATATAAGAAATAAATTTGCACCTACGAATAATTCTTCATTTTGTGGTCGACATTTTGTGAATGGGATGAGAAGTGATGATCCAACGTCTGTGGACTTTATCTTCCGGTGACTTTGCCAGTAACATTGAGGCAAAGGAGAGCTACTGTTTCCAGTATGAAATCGTCCAAATATGACGGAGCAGTAGAAACCCTTGTGAAAGAAAACTGTAGCGTGTGTTACACCAAGAAACGCGTTTTGTTGCCAGAAATTGATCTTAGAAATGTGCAGAACGAAGTTCAGATTTCACATGAGCGGTCAGATGAAATGACAGAATGCAAAATGCTGCATTGCCAAATCCCCTGCGAGGTACGATTTCAATTAATATCTAACGTAAGTTTGGTAGGATTTTCCCTGGTATGAAGCAAGGACACGGGAACTGCTTAAATACAAGCTGGTATTTTCCACAGTTTTTTCAATGTGACTGAGTCTCTGGACAAACCCCTCTTCAAAGTATTTAACCAATTCCAACTCAATCCCTCCTTTTTACGCCCCTCAGGAAAAAAGCTTTGGAAAACATTGTGGATAATGAAGAAATTGCTTTTATCATGCAATTTCTTCATTATCCACTATGTTTTCTATCAAAAAAGACGAAAAAAAAAAAATCAAAATTCCATCAACTTGAAATTGTCGTATGCAGCTTCTTTGAATTTGGACCAGTCTAAAATTTTGCGGTGTTGAAATGGGTTAAACACCTTCAACGACTTGTAGGCCCGGACGCTTTCTTTGTCAAACGATTTGTCCCGCGATTCCACTAAATATTTTTTTAATTTTGATATGTCAAAGGCCGGAACATTTTCAAACCATTTTTCCATCTATTGTTCGGATTTGTAAACACTAACTTTACAAAAAGAAACTTGTTTTCTGACATTTTAACACTGTTAAAGTTCGGGGTCGTATCGAGCCTTCTTATTTTCTATTGAGTTTTTCAAACCGGAAGTTAAAACTCCCCGCAACGGGAAAATGTTGTTGTTGTTATTTTTTGAAAGCGTCTAACGGATGTAGACTTTTTAGTCATCTGGCGCTTTGCGTGAAAAGGTCTATTTCAAGAGGTTGCAAAAGATTCCAGTTTGAATTTATTAAAATTAGGTAAAATTTAGTGATACAGTATAATAAAATAAATTATGTTCTCCATTAAGCTCATTCAAACAAGAATTCTGAACAAGAATCATGCATCTGAACATAAATGAAGACTAAAACACCAAAACTCAGCACAATATACACGAAAATTTAGAAAAAAAGTGTGAAAATTGAAATTTCAGAGAAAAGCCCAGCATCCGTATTTTCATCAACCAGTGGCAGGTTTGTAAAGCTTCAAAGGGCCTAAACATACCAATTTAGAGTACCAAAATGACCTAGTGACAAGTGACCTTGTTTTTGACCCCAAGTGACCCAGTTTCACAAACTTGCACCAGATCTAATCAAGACAAACATTCAGACAAATTTTCCTGTGCATGTGCAACACATCTCAGAACCAAACAGAAATCTTTACAAAAAAGAATTTTCAAGTTGATTGTGCTATAAATCTGGCCTCTGGATAGTCTATAAGTATTGACCTAGAGACCTGGTTTTTTTTTACCCCAAGTGACTAAATCTGGAATTTGTCCAAGATTTCATCAACACAAAATAATCTTACCAATCATTTTCAGGTTGTTATAGCTTAAAATAAGCCACCCAGAATGTCTACAAGGTTTTGCTAAGAATTAACCTCTTGACTCTGATTTTGGACCAGTTTCCCGGTTGACTGAACTCAAAATCTGGCCTCTAGAATACTTACAAGGTTTTTTCTAGGAAATGATCTAATGACTTAGTTTTCACCCAATCTTGAATTTGTCCTACATTTGAATAAAGACAAATATTCTGACAAATTTTTAGGTTGACTGAGCTTAAAATAAGGTCTGTAGATTGTCTTCATGGGTTTTCTAAGAATTGACCCTAGTGATCTAGTTTAACCTAAAGTGATTGATTGATTGATTGAATGGGGTTTAAAGCCACTTTTAACAGTATTTCAGTCATATTGCAGAGGCAGGAGCACCTAGCATTGAATTCCTGGTATTTCTCACACCAGTACTACCACAACATCCTTTCCTAGCCTCCTGCTGCTATCCCACTTAGGTTTACGATTATCCATCCATTGTTGAAAGACAAATGTCGGAAAGAATAGGTGCTGCCGCTGGGGATTGAAGATTAGGAGTCTGACACGCTACCAATTGCACTATGACGGCGGCTAAACCTAAAGTGCACCAATCTAAACTAGTCCGGGGTTTCATCAAAATAAAGAACCTGACCATTTTTCAGGCTGATGCCCTATAAATAAAACCTCTAGAGTGTCTACAGGGTATTTGTAAGAAATGACCTAGTTTTTTACCACAAGTCACCGATTTCAATCTCTTGACCATTTTCTTGTTGATTGAGCAAACTCTGTGACCTTTAGAGTGATTACGAGGTACATGACAGACATCAAACAACCATAAAAGCACATCCTAAGCATGCATTGCTCAGCTGAGCTTAAGATGTTTTTAATGAATTCAATACAATCTGAATTCTCTTTGTCATATTGGGCAAATAAAGCTTGTCACTTACATGTTCAAAATGTAGGAGAAGAATTCAAAGTTTTCATTACTTAAAGTCAAGCCATGTAAAATGTATTTATTAAGTCATAATTCAAGAGCATTAAAAACAAATAACTGAGCTGTGTAGAGCTATTAATACCATCCTGGTGCATGTTTACCTATGAACCAGAAAATAACAGAAATAAGTGATGTTTGACAGTTTCTTAAATTTTCAAGAGAGACAATGATGCAAGAATTTTACACCCATTCCAACAGCATTTACGTTCCTTAAACCATTCCCACACAGTGACGCTTTTAAACCCACCTAAATAAAACAGCTCTGGAAAACATTGTGGATAATGAAGAAATTGCTAATAAACAAGCAATTTCTTCATTATCCACAATGTTTCCTACCCCAAAAGACAGAGATCTTTTAAAAAATTTCTTCAACTTAAAATTGTTGTCTGCAACTTCTTTGAATTTGGGCCACTCTAAAATTTGTCATTTGGGAATGGGTTAAGATATTCTTTGCTCATAGGAGTATTTGGCCCATGTTTAAAAGCCTATCATTTTTTTATTAAGAATAATAAAGGATAACACCAAAGGATAATTTCTGTGAAGTTTGGTTGAAACAGAGCATACAAAATTTTGACAATGTCATATACCAATTTATAGAAATAAGCAAAGCCTGTAAGAGCCATGCTTTTCAACAAATCAATACTTTTTTTCCATGAATCAAAAGGATCACCCAAGTATCATTTTTGTGAAACTTGAATAAAGAATTATCCAGCCAGTTTCTGAGAATTTTTTTTTAGAAGTTTTTACTGCATACCATAATGGAAATTAGACATGCCAATAAAAACCATGTAAAAATCTATAAGTTGATTAACAGCTAATAGTTACTGTTGAGAAGGCTTTTTTTAAAGAAAAAGGTTACAGATGGACACAAAACAGATTCAACACATTATAGGTTATAGCCTTCTTGAATTTGGACAGTGAAATCATTGGAATGAAACAAGAACTTGATCAGTAATTCATGGTCACTGACTTGCACAACAAAAATCAGCTTAATATCCAGAACTGCACAGAAAAAAAAACTTGACAAAAAGACAGTCCCATTTGGATTAGCAAATAAGGGAATGAAAAAAAAAAAACAAACAACAAAACTTCAGAGGGATCCCAGAAGTTATTCTAAACTACATAAGGTAATATTCATTTGATCATGTAAATAACTATTTCAATCACCAAAACCTTCAATCCAAAACTACTAATTCTAACAATTAAACATTAAAATACCAGCTTTACAATCTTTGTTCTTGTTTTTCAAAAATAATCTTAAGCTTTCATTTGAGTCCTACCCAAGATCGTCCATAGAAATCGAAAGCAATCACAAATAGGACAGCAAGACAAGAGTAACAATATCCTAAGTTCATTTATCCATGTTCCAGACAAAACCACTTAAGACTAGTTCAAATTGAAAATTGTCACTGACAATGTTTTTAAGTTGATAGTATTCTAAACATTTCAGCTTTCTGTTTAGGAAACATTGCAGAAAATGAGAACTAAATTGTATCCCGTTTCTAGGTTTAGAAGATTAATATGTTATAATCACATCTACAAAATTGTTAATCTTTCAATTAAACCAGCCATATCTTACATACATTTTTATATTCAAACCTTCAATGAAATTCTTGAATTATTTCTGGAGAATTTGGCATGAATTAAAAAAAAAGTCTGATTTCAAAGGAGGCATTCTTCCTCTTTATAAGGTTACAAGCCCAAGTATTTTTACACAGCTCAATGCATCAAGAAAGTATCGAGTTATGAAATCCCTCATCAGCTAGTTAAGAAAAGGTACTGTGATTTTTTGAAGGGAATTTATGATATCATTTGAAGAAAAGGACCAAAAGAGTACAATGTAAGTGCTGCAGGTAACTTTGGACCTTGTACAGTAATACTTGACAGCTGAGATAGCCATTATAAAAGACAGACACATTACTGTATTCAAAACCCATTACCACACAGCAAAATTTTAGACTGGTCATATTCAAAGAAGTTGATAATTTCAAACTGAAAACATTTGTTTATAATGGGGTTTTTTGGGTAGAAAACTAAGTAACAAACAATTTCTTAATTTGCAGTCGTGTTTTTTCTAAAGTTTTTTTCTTTAAGGGTGTCAAAAAAGCAGGATAGTGTGGGAATGGGTTGAATACAATCACAAACAATGTACACTATATGAGGAATGGAAGGAGTGAAATTAGACAAAAATGTTAGACAATCTAGGTGTCAGTTGAAAGATTAGCACCTGTATCCTCAAAAACATCATCAATAAGGTCAGTTACAGCTCCTGTGAAATACATATATACATATACAATACAACACTAGAGTACAATAAACAGACAGCTGGCCAATGAACTCAACTTTGACTTTTATAAAACTATGGCAAAGCAACATGTAACAACAGAGTAAAATGGTTGGTTGGCAACCTAAACCTTGTAACTACAGCTTGAATAAGCTGTAGTTACAACATGTTCAAAGATCACTTCCGGTCTGAATGATTGGCTTGATTTGCAGATTAATTGTTTGATTGATAACTACCATCCGTTAATTGATAATTAGCTATAGTCATTGTAAAACTCTTAACCAGTCAGTTAGTTCTTCAGCCCAGATTGTTTTAGTTGCCCACAAATAATTTCCTTTATATCTATGTTTGACCGAGCAAAATGTTTACAACTTAACACTCTGCAAGCTAATGTGTCCTTTGTTATCCAGACAAACTCTCCTATTTGAATGAAAGGATGCGGACAGTTGTCCATCTTTAAACGAATATTGTCAGCACAAAACTGCCTGAACCCATTACCAGATGACAAAATTTAAGACTGGTCATAATTGAAAGAAGTTACAAACAACATTTCAGAGTGTATGTAATTTTGGATTTGTTCAACTTTCTTGGAAGAAAACATTGTGTAAAATGAAGAAATTTCTTCATTTTACACAATGTTTTCAAAGTTGCTTTTCTTCAGGTTGTCAAAAAGTGTCATTATGTGGGAATGTGTTAACCCATTCCCACATAATGACACATTTGGACACCCCTCAAGAACTAGAGGCGATTGAGGGCCTGTTTTGCTCCACCGGCCTGAATTCACTTATCATTCCAGAGAAATTTGGTTGAAAACCATCCTACATGTCACAAGAATAAGATTTTCAAAATTTCACTATATACCATAATATGGACAAAAGTTTCCAACCCCCTCCATAAAAGCCATAATTTTCATCTAAGCCATATTTTATCAAGGCATCTCACGAAGAGTCACCAAAGGATCATTTTGTTGAAAATTTAGTCGTGTATACCATATATGGAAATTAGCCCAATCCACTGAAGCAATGTTTACAGCCAACAAATTCATTTAGCAATCTAATAAGGGGTCACCAAACGATTAATCCAGTGAAATTTGGTTGAAATCTATCAATTGGTTTTTGAGAAGAAGATTTTCAATGATTCGACAATTTATGGAAATTAGACCCGCCCATTAAAGCCATGTTTTTCTTCCGATCTTTATTCTTTGAGGGAATCTGATAAAGGGTCACTTAAGGATCATTTCTATAAAACTTGGTTGAAAGCCATTCACTGGTTTCTGAGAAGAATAAGATCAAAGTTTTCACCATATATGGAAATTAGCCCCCCCCATTTAAGCTATATTTTTTATCTGATCAAAATTCTTAGAAGGTATCTGATAAAGGGTAACCCAAGGATCATTTCTGTGAAATTTTGTTGAATTCTGTTCAGCTCTTTCTAGGGAGAAGATTTTTAAAGTAAAAGATTACGGACACACGACAGACACAAAGCCATGACAAAAAATGCACACACAACAGACACAAAGCCATGACAAAAAAAAAATGTTTCTACCCAGAAAGATGAACAAATCTAAAATTTCATAAACTTTAAATTGTTGTCTGCAACTCCTTTCAATATGGACAAGTCTGAAATTTTGCCGTCTGGTATTGGGTTAAGATAATATAGTCAATGATCTATGGGTTTAATACCCATAACAGACAATAATAGCATGTGAACCATTTCATTAGCCTATTAAAAAATGACAAAATTTTAGAGAGTTCTAAATTAAAGAAGTTGCAGACAAAAAATTCAAATTGATGAGACTTAAGAAGTCTTTGCAGGTAAAGAGCATTTCTAGGAAAAGAAGAAATTGGTTGTGACAAGCAATTGCTTTCTTTTCCACAATGTTTTCCTGTGCAATTTTCTTAGCGGCTGTCAGGAATGGGCCAAGTCAAAGAAACAGATCAAATAAATATAAAAAATTTCAAATTTGTAAATGAACTTCTGTTTTTATCACTACCAAACTATTGAACACAATAATCTAAGGGAGACAACACTAAATATGACAAACACTCTCTGGCATACCTTCATCTTCTGACACATTTGAGTATAAAAATATTGTCCAATGATATTATTATCTAAACCAGGAAAGAACCTAATTTTGTATTTCTTAACCCTTTCCTATACAAACCCAGGATTTTACAAGCAATTTCTTCTTTTCAAACAATATTTTCTACCATACAGGATGGTTTAATTTTGAACAGCATACAATTTTCAATGTCGTCAGCAACCTCTTTCTAATTCAGACCAGTCTTAAATTCCAAAAACATGAAAGGGTGAAGTCAGAGAGTTGTAAGAGGGAGACTTGCAAATTGTATACATATATTTAGATAATATGACTAGATCATAAGTGTATGTAACAATAGAGTGCATAGATCAAAGGCATTTCTCAGTAACACAATGAATTTAACTCTTTCCTGTTCAATCCCTGGAATTTACATTCCTGTGGCTTTATACTTTGGAAAACATTGAGGAAAAAGAAGAAATTACTTGCAGCAAGCAATATCTTCTTTTTCCATAACATTTACACCCTACTGAATTATTATTTTTAAAAAAAAATCCACTTTAAACCTTTGACTTTAGACAGGTCTAAATTTTTTTTAGTACAGTAAATGGTTAAATGCAAGCAGCAGTGAAGCAACAGTGTATAAGGTAGGAATCATTGATGATACAGAAGCAAATATCTCCACACCCCAAACCACAATTTCAACATTTAAGAATATAAGATTCATTTGCATCACTCATAATTTACTTGCAAATTAATTTGAACTTTTGATATAATTTCACCCTTTCCTAAACAATCCCACTCTGTTTACTCCCCTCTGTAAAGAAAGTTTGAGAAAACACTGGGGGTAACAAAGAAATTGCTTAAAAAATCTTTATTAACCACACATTCTAAATTTTCATTAACCAAAAAATGTTGTCTGCAACTTCTATGAATTCTGACCAGTCTAAAATTATGTCGTATGGGAATGGGTTAATGAGGTAATAGAGTTCATCTTCTTACAATTAATGAAGTAACCAAACTGTATTACACCTTAACCCATTCAAACTCAATCCCTCCTTTCTACGCCCCTCAATGAAAAGGCTTTGGAAAACATCGTGGAAAATGAAGAAATTGCTTGGATCAAGCAATTTCTTCATTATCTACAATGTTTTCTATCCAAAAAGACGAAAAAATTTAAAATTCAATCAACTTGAAATTGTCGTCTGCAGCACCTTTCAATTTGGACCGGTCTAAAATTCCACTGTGTTGGAATGGGTTAAAATATGTAGTTTGAACCTTCTGTATAGAGTATATTGATTAGTATTGAACAGAAAACTATCAAGAGCATATAAATAAAGAGATCATTTCTGCCACTGGGCTTTTTATCAATAGGTACTTTACATACCAATATATTAGATAGAGACATTCTATCCTTTACTTTACCATTACAGAACAATTTCAAATAAGTCACTTAATACATTACCAGACGGCTAAATTTAAGACTGGCAAAAATTGAAAGAAGGTGCAGACGACGATTTAAAGTTTATGAAATTTCGGATTTTTTCAACTTTCCAGGTACATAACATTGAGGAAAATGAAGAAATTGCTTGTCACAAGCAATTTCTTAATTTTCCACAATTTCTTCCAAAGCCTTTTTATCTTTGGGGTGTCTCAAAGCGTCACTGAGTGGGAATGGAATAATACATTACCAAATGACAAAAAAAACTTACTCTGATCTATATTCAAGAATGTTGCAGACATCAATTCCATGTTGACGGATTTTAAAATTCTTTGGCATTTGAGTTCAAAACATAGTGGATAAGTAAGAAATAGCTGTAAACAAGCAATTTCTTCATTTTCCACTTGTTTTCCAAGGCTTTTTTCTAGGGGAGTGTGAAAACCCCAGATTGTGTGGAATTTGGTTAAATGGTTAGTTAATTCAAAAACTAAATTTGCCCCAAAAAGCTGATTTCTAAAAATCTCCTACATTATTCTAGGGGTATAGATATATAATCAACGTAGCCTTTTTTGGTTGAAAATATTTGGCAACAAGATTCTGTCAAAGACAGCCAAACCTCTCCTAACCTGGATTTTATAATCAGCACAAATTAGGCTCTTACTATAATTTTTTGTAATTGTAATATTGTTCTTGCAGTACAATCCATGTCATGAAAGTGTACACAAGCATGGAAAGATATTTTGAAATTCATAAATCCATAAAATATGAAACATCAGCTTTTGACAATCAGCTTTAAACAATGTAAATTTGGTCATTTGACCTTGAATGTTGCTTGAACTATGACCTTGAAGGTAGGTCACCAAATCTTGCACTCTGCACACTGCCTCATTCATTTGCACTAGCATGTCAAACTATTTTGAAATCCATCTATATATATTGAAGATTTGCCCCAAACAAGGTAAATTTTGTCATTAATGGGCTTTAACACCACATTTAACAGTATTTCAGTCATGTTGGCATGGCTAGAGCACCTAACCATGGATTCCTAGTATTTCTCACTACAGTACTACCACCCCATTATTTCTCAGCCTGAAGCTGCTCATCCCAATTAGGTTCATCTTTGATCCCTGAACAGTAACCTTGACCTTGAATGTAGATCAAGAAATCTTGTGCTCTGCACATAGTCTCATTCATTCCAATAACCACTCCTCTATTCTTTGTAATTGGGAATTAATAAGAAAAAATCATCTGCTAGAAACAGTTTCAACCATGTTAAATGCTTGACGTTCCTAATCTCACACAATTTTTACGCCCCTTCAGAGAGCAGCATTGGAAAACACAGCAAAAACTGAAGAAATTACTTGATACAATCATTTCTTCAGTATCCACGATATTTTCTATCCAAAAAGACCAAAAAATTCAAAATTCCATCAACTTGATTTTGTTGTCTGAAGCTTCTTTCAATTTGGACCAGTTTTTAATTTTGTTGTTTGGGAATGGGTTAAATCATGCAAAATGCTGTCTTTGATGAATTCTATCAATGTATATAGATATGTACATGTGGAATTAGTTATCTTAACCCATTCAGTGACACTTTTAGACGCCCCCAAGAAAAAAAGCTTTGGAAAACATTGTGGAAAATGAAGAAATTGCTTGTTACAAGCAATTTCTTCATTATTCACAATGTTTTCTGACCCAAAAGTAAATTAAATCCAAAATTTCATAAGTTTAAAATTGTCGTCTGCAACTCCTTTCAATTTGAACCTGTCTAAAATTTTGATATCTGGTAATGGGTTAACTAAAGGGTTTATTTTCATGCCAGAATAAGAGATATTCTCTTTAGCTTATTTTCATGTTTTTTCACTTACCCTCTTTCTTTTTTGATCTGTGTAAACTTTTATACATTTGTTTATACCAATCATGTTGTTTTTCTTCATCTATATTCTGTCAAATAGAAGGATAAGAATTGACAGTGAACACTTAAAAATTTCAAATAACCCCACTTTTTATGAACTTAAAGAAAAACAAGAGGATCATGATGGTCCTATATCGCTCCCCTGAGTATGATGGCTCAAGGCTTTAAGATATAAACAAAATATTAAAGCCCTACACCTAAATATTTTGGAGAAGATTTTTTACAGATTTTCTCATTTAATCCTATGTATATTGAAGATCCTACCATCTTGAGCTAATTTCCAGAGTACGGTAATTCTTTGAATTGTTTTGGTAGAGGGTCAATAGATGATGATTTATATCAAAGCTCTAAGCCTAATGGTTTATAAGGAAAAGATATCCTTTATTCTTGGATTGCACAGAAAGTGATTTATTTTCAGAAAACGGTAACTATAAATCATTTTAATAAATGGTCAAAAGGTTTTGATACACACCAATATTAAAGCTCTGGGCCTTAACCTTTTACTGTACAATCACTGTTTTTTACGTCTTTGAGATTTTATACTTGAGAAAACATTGTGGGAAAAGAAGAAATTGCTTGTAAGAAGCAATTTCTTCTTTTTCCACAATATTTTCTACCCTACTGAATGGTTATTTTTCAAATTAAATCCACTATAAATTGTCGCCTGCAAAACCTTTGAAATTGAACAGGTCTAAAGAAATTTAAAACAGGAAAGGGTTAAGGTTTGGGAGAAGATTTTCAAAGATTTCCTTCTTTATTTCTATGTAAAATCAGGGTCGTACAGAAAAAGGCTAATTTTCAGAGTATGGTAATTCATTGAAGTATTTTGGCAGAGGGTCAATAGATGATGATTTATACTAAGCTCTAGGTTTTATGGTTTGGGAGAAGAAGATTTTAAAAAAGATGTCCTTATTTATTTTCATATAAATCAGGGATCACACTGAAAAGGGCTAATTTTCAGAGTATGGTAATTCTTTGAAGTGTTTTGGTAGAGGGTCAATAGACAAAATATTAAAGCTGTAGGCCTTATGGTTTGGGAGAAGAAGAATTTCAAAGATTTCCTTCTTTATTTCTATGTAAAATCAGGGACAATATAGAAAAGGGCTAATATTCAAGATATGGTAATTTTTTTAAGAATTTTGGTAGAGGGTCAATCAGTGATGATTTATACCAAATATCAAATCTCCAGGCCTTATGGTTTGGGAGAAGAAGATTTTTAAAGCTTTTTGCCTTGGTTGCCATGGCAACCAAAGTTCTTCATGGAATTCAATTCTTTGAAGTATTTTGAAAGAGCATGACCTCAGGATCATTTCTGTAAAGTTTGGTTGAAATTCCAATGTTAGTTTATGAGGAGAAGATTTTTTTGCGATTATGAATGGACAGATGGACTGATGGCCGGAAGATGAATGATGGCAATAGCTCACCCAGAGCACTTCGTGCTGAGGTAAGCTAAAAAGCTTGAAAAGTATTGTTATTAATTTTACCAGGAAGACAATAATTTTTAAGATTTCATCAACTTGCAATTATTGTCAACAACTTCTTTAAATTTGGACATACATAAAGATTATTGTGTGGTAATGGGTTATTGCTGTGGATTTACATAGATAAATTAATGACATTTAGATAGATACCTGTAACCAGGTCAGCTCAACCAGTAGAGCATTAATTCATTCCCACAGAATGATGCTTTATGATGGCCTTCAATAAAGCGATGGGGATTACATTGTGGAAAATGAAGAAACTGCTTGCACACAATCCCATATTTTTACGCCCCCTCCAGAAATCTGCTTTGGAAAATATTCTGGAAAATGAAGAAATTGCTTGTTAAAAGAAATTTCTTTATTACCCAGAATGTTTTCTGCATCAAAAACAAAGATTTTTACAATCCCTTTGACTAATAATTGTGGTCTGCAACTTCTTTCAATTTGGACCAATATAAAATTTTATCATCTGGTAATTGGTTAAGTCAGTTTTTCGGTCTTAATTTCACATTGTCTTTCAATTAGAACCATAACAAAATTTAATCATCTGGTAATCATCTGGTAATGTGCTAAAAGAACAATACTTACTTGTCTAAATGCCAATGGCATTCCACTTTCTTGATCTAAAGGGCCAATATCTTCATAACGTTTTGGACTGTGTAATACCGTACTTGAAGAATCTTTCTCCTCTGTAGGCACAGCGTAATACGTGTCTGTATGTTTGACATCTCCGTCCATCGTCTCTGATTTACCCAGATAAATAGCACCTTTAGGGATCTTACCTTCTGAAATGATACATGAATAAATACATAACCTCAGTTCTGTATCTTTTACTTTCTCTGTGTAACTCTTCTTTGAGCTTGAACAATATTGTTGGAAAATAAAACAAGAGCACCGCCCACAAGTGTCAACGCTCTGTTGCAGGTGCCTGATAATGCAAAAATTCTAAGTAAAAAAGGGGGCATAATTCCTACAAAAACGCTTTTAGAGTTATCCCCCTTGATAGTCTAGATAGCTCTTGTGATGGTCAATACATCTTCAATAACAACAGAGATATGACCAAGGTTAAAGTTTGCCGAGCTAAAAAAAAAATGCAGCTACTTTTCAAAGGCAAAATCAAACCTGTAAAACTATAGCCAAAGTCATCCAAGGAACCAGGATATCTGTGATGGGGGTATAAACTTATCAATGGATAGGTGGATCAACATAATGTGATGCAATGCTCATTTTACGTAATACGTGTGTCATATATATCATAATTAAATGCAAACTTCATAAATGATTCAAAACGAATAACCTTTTGTACATGTCAGTCAATTAATTAATAGTTTTCATGGCCCTTAAAAATTTTACTCCAATTATTTACAATTCTGCTATATTAACCCATTCCAACTCAAGCCCTCCTTTTTACGCCCCTCAACAAAAAAGCTTTGGAAAACATTGTGGAAAATGAAGAAATTGCTTGTATCAAGCAATTTCTTCATTATCCAAAATGTTTTCTATCAAAAAGACAAAGAAAATTTAAATTCCACCATCTTGAAATTGTCGTCTGCAGCTTCTTTCAATTTGGACCAGTCTAAAATTTTGTTGAGTTGGAATGGGTTAAACCATTCCTGCACAATCCTGCTATTCCATGCCCCTAAAGATAAAAAGCTTTCGAAAACATTGCAGTTAATAGAGAAACTGCTTGTTACAATATTCACAATGTTTTCTACCCCAAAAGACATCATGTCTCTGATTTTGGACCAATCTAACATGAAGTCAGAAAGGATATGAACATTCAACTCTATGTATCATTGTACATACTATACACAAAGCAAGCCTTTGACTGGCTAATCTGAGGATACAATACTGGAGAGCAGCATAAATGGGACAGGTTCTCTAGTCCAAATTTGTGTATACAACAGATTAACCCTTGTCATGCTAAATAACAAGGAAAAAAGTGGAAAATGAAGGAATTGTTTTCTACTGTAAAAGAGCTTGAATTATTGTAGTCAGTTTGTAACATAAGTTGCAATTCAATTCAATATTCTATTGTTGAAAGTCTCAAAATCGACACAATTGTTATATCAATGCAGCATGGGCAATTGTTATTCAAAGCAAAAGCATGTGAAATTAGTCAAAACTATACAGAACTAACAGAAAGTTACTATACACACAAAATACACATTCCTTTCTATCTTATCATGAACTTTATCTTCAGTTGCAACCTATGGAGTATAATTGTTTGTTTCAATGTAAATTCTATTTTTCTTTCATTGAGCAAAAAACGATAGCCATAATTTACGAAAACAATCTTACATGAATACCAAATGATTGTTCTACTTGTTCAATGCAAAAAGAAACAAAATATGAAGAATTCTGGACACAATCTCTCAAAGCTTATCATTCTGAATGAGATTTACATGGCAACCTGATGACATCAACACCACTTTGGTCCCACTAAGATGATAATACTATTCAGTAGTACAGATTGACCAATCGCAGCTGTCAATCAAGGAATATATCAACCAATCAAATTATTTATTTAGCCCAGAATTGAAATTTAACCTCAGACATTGTTTGTTTGGCGACTTAGACATCATAACTACAGCTTATTCAAGGTGTAGTTACGACGTTTAGGTCGCCAACCAACCATATCATTATTTTGTTACATTCTCCTGGCTATGAATTTTGAAAAATAATGCCTTTTAAAGTCGAAGCGGGACTTACTGTTAGAGTCATTGGGAGTGGCCAAAGGAGTAAGTGGGTGGGGCCAGCAATTGGTCAATTGAACAAGAAGGCCATTGGCCCTAATTCTTTCACCTGAGGCAGTGGCACATATGGAGCCTTCACCTGAGGCAGTGGCACATATGGCTGAAAAATCGCGAGTAACCTAATATTTTAACCCAAGGTAAGACCACATTCTGTCAATGATATATCATGAAGAAATAGTATTTAAACAAAGTTTTAAGAGATTTTAAGCTTTATTGTAGCAACTACGCTGTATACAAAGTTATACTTAGGTTTGACCTAGTGACCTCTTTGAACAAAAATAATCCAACAATGAACTTGAGAAAAACATTTTGACCAAACATGAAGGGATTTGGGCTCTTATTTTAGCTTCTAGAGTGTGTATAAAGAATTTCAAGATTTGGCCTAGTGACCTACTTTTTGAAACTTATTGTTTAAATATTGAATTTGACTGGGATGTCATGAAGAAAAACATTGTTGCAAAATATTGAAACATTTGAGGCAAAAATATGACTTTTAGATTGCACACACAGTTTTTCTAAGATTTAACCTAGTGGCCTAGGTTTTGATCCCTCATGACCAAATATCAAACTTGAACAGGTATCAAAAAGACAAACATTTTGACCAAATATTAAGTCATTTGAGGCAAAAATAGGCTCTATAGATTGCACATGAGGTATTCCTAAGATTTGACCAGTAACCTAGATTTTTTACCCCAGGTGACCCAATTGGAACTTGTCTGAGGTTTCATGGAGATTAACATTTGGACCAAACATTGAGGCATTTGAGGCAAAAGTATGCCCTCTAGAGTGCACAGTTTACTCCCTATTTTATCATTTGTTTAGAGGCAAGATCTGGTTTTGATACTGTAGAAGAAAGTAAACACTGAGCTACTACTATTCTTGTATACAGTATCAAACTGTACAAATATGTCCGAAATTGACCAATCACTGGCCCCGCCCACTTAATTTGTTGTCAAAGCCCATTTGACTCCCACACAAAGTCCCGCTTTGATTCTTAACAGTGTTATTTTGAAAAATTTATGGCCAGCAGCATGTAACCAAAAAGTAGAATAATTGGTTCGCAACCTAAATGCTATAACTACAGCTTGAATAAGCTGTAGTTATGACGGTAAAGTCACCAAACCAACAAAAAAGGTTAACAAAAATGGCATAAAATGTTGATGTTGAAATCTCAGGTCCCGCATGAACAAATGGTTTGATTGGTCGGTTGATTCCATGATTGACAGCTGCAATTGGTCAATTGTGAACACATTTAAAGAACCTGTTGCACGTATTTATATTGTTTGTTGATTCTTTAACCCATTCCAACAAAATGACGCTTTTGGTCCCCCTCAAGAAAAGTAATTGGGGAAACATAGTGTAGAATGAAAAAATTGCTTGTAACAAGCAATTTCTTCATTTTACATAATGTTTTCTGTTCAGAAAGTTGAACAAATCTAAAATTTCATCAACTCTAAATTGTCATCTGCAACTCCTTTCTATTTGGACTAGGGTAAAATGTTGCTGTTTGGTAATGGGTTAAAATATATTTATTTTCAAACTGCTACATAGCACACTCTTTAATGCATTCCTAATTAACAAAAATACAGACTGTTTCATATTCAAAGAGATTGCAGTTGACAATTTTAACCCTTTCCTGATCAATCCCCGGGTTTTATGTCCCTTTTGTTTAATATTTGAGAAAACATTGTAGAGAAGAAGAAATAGCTTGTCACAAGCACCTTCTTTTTCAATCATATTTTCTACCCTACTGCATGGTTATTTTCCAAATTAAATCCACTCTAAATTTGCATCTGTAAAACCTAATATTTAGACAGGTCTAAAATTTTGAACAACAGGAAAGGGTTCAATTGACAAAATTTCAAAATTATTTGTCATTCTTGGTAGAAAACAATATGGATAATGAAGAAATTGCTTGTAACAAACATTTTCTTCATTTTCCACAAAGTTTTCTAAAGATTTTTTCTTAGGGGTTTTCAAAAAGCGTCATTGTGTGGGAATGGGTTTAGAGAGTATTTGACACATAGAAATGAGAGTGAGTGCAGTGATGGCTAGAATAAAAGCAGATGGCTATATAACAGTGATGACAACTAAAGAACATGGCTTACCCTCAGTTACCATAATGGGCGCTCCCACAAACTCTATGTCTTTGGGATACCCATTCTCTGAAATAACATGCACACAACATCAAATCAGAATGGTGACTCCCATAAATTTAAACATGCGCACAACATCAAATCAAAATGGTGGTTTTCATAAACTCAATGGGGTACTTAACCCATTCCCACACAATGACACTATTTGACATCTCATGAAAAATAATTGGGAAAACAATGTATAATATGAAGAAATTGCTTGCAACAAGCAATTTCTTCATTTGACACAATGTTTTCAATCAAGAAAATTGAAAAAATCTAACATTTCAGTGACTTTAAATTATTGTCTGCAAGTTTTTTCAATTTGGACAAGCCTAAAATTTTGTTGTTTGGTAATGGGCTTAACATGCACACAATAGAAAATCCAAACAGGAGGTCTTTCAGGCACTCATTCTGAAACACACCAATGATACTACTACCGTATTTAAAATTGATTTTCAAATAAAACGCATGCCTATCAGCTACAGACTAGCAGGTCTGGAGCTCTACAAGCTCTATATAAATTTTTTTCTTGACCCTCTAGCAAAAATGTAAATGGCATACGTATGTATATAATTCATACAGAAATTTAACCCTTTCCCACTCAGTGACGCTTTTAGACGCCCCTAAGGAGAAAAGCTTTTGAAAACATTTGGAAAATGAAGAAATTGCTTGTTACAAGCAATTTCTTCATTTTCCACAATTTTTTCTACCCAGAAAGTTAAAAAATACGAATTTTCATAATCATTCAATAGTTGTCTACAACTTCGTTGAATTTGGGGCAGTCTCAAATTCAGCCGTCTGGTAATGGGTTAAAGGAGATATAAAAAGGTTTCTAATGATCGTGGAACTCTCTCTCAATTTTCAGTCCAAAAGCTTTTATAAAATCCATCTCGAACAAATTTAGCAACAGATGTTTACAATAAAATCCAAGGTACATCACTATTACAACACTAAAATTATTGGTTAATACTGCATTAAATTCATGGCAATGCATACCAAATGAATCATTCAATTCCTTTTAAATCCATTCACATCTTTAAATGACAGATATAAATTCTTTATGACATTTATTGTTAAAATGATTATTTCTCAAACAATTACGGTACTGAATTCTGATTTACTGAATGTAGAAAGTAAGGTGGTCCAAATAAAAAATTATCCAAGATTTCAAGCACTATAAAATTATAGCTGTAAGATAATGGATTGTGAAAACTAAAATTTACAAAAAAGATCTATTCCACTGAAAAAATCATTTATATGGTTCCCCTTAGAGCCGAGACTGCTTTTTAACCAATTCGTGTACAATTATGCTTTTGAGGTCCCAAAGAAAAAAAGTATATTAAAACATTGTGGAAAAATGAAGAAATTTGCTTGATACAGGTAATTCCTTCTGAGACTCAAGCTACTCATCCAACTTAAGTTAACTATCATCTACCAATTGCTGGGTGAAAATGGTATCTGCAGCAACCACAGATCGATCCCAGGACCTCATAATTAGGAGACAGTGGCGCTATCACTGTGCCATGGCCTCGGCTGATTAACAACATATCAAGCACAAGGTATCAAAGTTTTTGTACACTAACAACAATGAGATAAAAGATAGCCAAGGTCACATTATATACATCGCCGAATTTTTCATTAGGCCACCTTTTCTGTGACACAACCTAATTTAGCGAAAAAACTCCAACAATATCCAAAAGGTCAGGTTACCAGGAAATATCTGTGGAAATTTCATTTAAAATTGTCCTAAATGTAGGAAGAAATGTGTAACAATATGTGGAACAACAGACAGATATCGGGACCTAGTAGATGATACTAAAACAAGTCCACCTTCAGCAGGGTATAAGAGTCAGATGACACCAGTTGATGGTTCAGTGTGAAACAGTTGTAACTGCCTGTATGTTTATAGGCAGTTACAACTGTTTCATCCCGAACCATCGACCTCGCGTAGAGGAATAAATACCTTGTTTTCTCTAAAAATAGCTTAGTCCAAAGCTTCTTTCATATTTTGAAAAGTTTAAGTTTTCATGTCAGACAAACTTTCCGACAAGATAAAGGTGATGTATTACTCATCAAATTACATGCTATATCATATTTTATAGTCTTGCATTTATAATATTTTATTTAACATTTAGTCATATACCGTGTCTTTTATTAGCATAAAATATTTTCATTGGGACAAAAATAGAATCACATTAACTTGAAAGATGATGAGAACTTTTCCTCAAAATGATTGAATTGTCGCTCCTGAAATTGAATGTCAATTTCTCAAGAGCACAACAAGCATTACATATTTGTAATTACCTTGCAATAGCACAATTAACCCTTTTCTGAACAATCTCTTGTTTATATGTCCTAGTGATGACAACAGACATTCAATGATCACAAAAGCTCACCAAGAGCACTTTGTGCTCAGGTGAGCTAAAATTTCATCTGCAACTTCTTTCAATTTCAGTAAGTCTGAATTTTTCCCTGTGGTAATAGGTTAACCCATTCCAACACAAGAAAATTTTAGACTGGTCCAAATTGAAAGACGCTGCAGACGACAATTCAAATTTGATGGAATTTTAAATTTGCCAGTATTTTGGGGTAGAAAACATTGTGGATAATGAAGAAATTGCTTGATACAAGCAATTTCTTCATTTTCCACAATGTTTTCCAAAGCTTTTTTCTTGAGGGGCGTAAAAAAGAGGGCTTGAGTTGGAATGGGTTAACCCATTACCACTTGTCAATTCTTTAGACTGGGCCAATTTGAGAGAAGTTGCAGACGACAAAGCTATTGGAATTTTGAAAATCATTGTCTTTTGGAAGAGAAAGCATTGTGAAAATGAAAGGATTGCTTGTAACAAGCAATTTCTTCATTTTTCACAATTTTTTCCACAGATTTTTTCCTGTAGGGCATCCAAAAGCATCATTGTGTAGGAATGGGTTAAAGAAATTCGTTGATCATACTAAAGGGTTGCACTGGTAAATAACAATACAGTCAAACTAAAAAGATTATCTGATTTGAAATTCCAACCTCTTCCATAATACTATAATTGGCTAATCATTTGATCACATGACCACCATGTAATCTTTGCACAATCACTTGGCATAGGTTTTAACTACAACAATGAATATCTATCATTTAATTGTATTCATACTAAGGTATTTAAACCCCACTTCAAAACATGTAAGTATGACTTTTAAAGCCAATGGTCCAGTTTGAGGCAGAATTTGTTTTTAACAAAACATTCAAACAGTATCCATTTAAAGACATGAAGTTTCCTTCTATTACATCTCACTTAAACCAGCAATCATTGAGTTGCGAGTCTTCTGTTGCCCATGGTGCTGATGACAGCAATTACATGCATAGCCAAGGATTTAACCCATTCCCTCACAATGATGCTTTTAAACGCCCCTCAAGATAAATGCTTTAGAAAACATTGTGGACAATGAAGAAATTGATTGTTACAAGCAATTTCTTCATTATCCACAATGTGTTCTACCCCAAAAGGCAAAGATTTTAAAGATTTCATCAACTTAAAATTGTTGTCTGCAACTTCTTTGAATTTGGACTGGTCTAAAATTTCATTGAGTGGAAATGGGTTAACTGATTTTTTACAAGATCCAGCTCGTTTAACCCTTTCCTGGATAAACCCGGGATTTTACGTCACTGTGATTTTATACTTGAGAAAACATTGTGGAAAAAGAAGAAATTGCTTGTAACAAGCAATTTTTCCTTTTCCCACAATATTTTCTACTGTATAGGATGGTCAGATTTCAAATTGCATGCATTTTAATTGTCGTCTGCAACCTCTTTCAAATTGGACAAGTCTAAAATTTCATAAAACAGGAAAGGGTTAAGACCCTTAAGACTTATTTAAGGAAAATAATGTGAACAATTAAGAATACCCTTGTTGCAAGCAATTTCTTCATTTTCCACAATGTTTTCCACCCAGAATGTTGAAAAATTCAAAATTTCATGAATTTCAAATAGTCTTCTGTAACTCCTTTGCAAGCAATTTCTTCATTTTGCACAATGTTTTCCCAATTGTTTTTCTTGAGGGACGTTAAAAAGCATCATTTTGTGGGAATGGGTTCAAGAGATACTGTCAGGGATGCATTACCATTTAACCCATTCCCACACAATGAAGCCTTTTGAAAAACAATTGTGAAAAATTGTGTAAAATGAAGAAATTGTTTGGTACACGTGAACAAGCAAATTCTTCCTTTTCCACAATGTTTTCTTCCCAGGAAGTTTGAAAAACCTAAAATTTCATTATCTTTAAATTGTTGTCTACAGCATCTTTCAATTTGGACTAGTTTAAAATTTTGTCATCTGGTAATGGGTTGAAATGGTTAGGAAAGATCACCTAGCCTGTTCTGGATATGCAAATAGGAACCTGTGTATGACATTTCCCATGATTCCTTGTTCATTCCACAACAGACACTAAGCCACAACTGGACCACTTATAAAAAATGATCGCATAAGATTACTTTTCATTTCAACAATCTTCTGATATTGGCTTTTTGTTTTTTTGTCTTTACTCCAATATACTACATGTGTTGTTTTTTCTGCATTGCAAGTATTGAGCCCTTTAAATGGTTGTAAAAAAATGACAACAAATTCCCTTGGATAAAGTAAAGATAAAGATTAAATTATTTGAGTGTGTTAAAGATAAAAAATATATCTTTACTATCTTATAAGGTCAAACCACAAAACTATCAATATTTAATTCAAATAGGATATTTTACCTGTCAAAATGTGTGTTTTATCCATGTTTATGTTCATACTGCATTGTATTTTACAATAAAACTCAGTTTAAATAAAATAAATCACTATAATTTCCGCGTTCAATTTAAAACTGGTTATTCTTATTTTATTGCCACTTTAACCCCTTGAAACCTACAAATTTATTCAACTTCAATGGGGCACAAAACATGACAAACACTGTCCAAAATTTATCAAAATTTCTTGACTATGACTTGCCAATTTTATAATTCGATCCCAGCAATGTCAAACCCTAGAAAAAGTTTTATTATATAATTTCATTTAATTCACCCATTCCCACAAAATGATGTTTTTTGACACCCCAAGAAAAAAATCTTTGGAAAACATTGTAGATAATGAAGAAATTGATTGTCACAAGCAATTTCTTCATTATCCACAATGTTTTCTACCCCATAAGACAGAGATTTTTTTGAAATTCCATCAACTAAACATTGTTGTTTGTAACTTGTTTGAAATTGGACACGTCTAAATTTTGTCTTGAAATGAAGTTTGATAGTACAGAAAATGGCAGATGATGCTGCATAAAGATTATTCTTTTTTAAATTTTCTTGTTAACATATTTCCTAATCTCAAATTATCCATAATTGATAACCTATACTTTAGGCATCCAGTGTTCAGTTGCCTTATTTGGAAAAGGAAGTCAGAAGGCACTACCTGTTGAAATCAGATAAAATTTGTAATTTGGTTCATAGATCCAACATAATCTACAACATTTGATTTTTTTGTAATTACCCCACCCGCCTTCAAGTCACACAATCATTATGCGTATCTTTGATTAACATCTTATACAATACTCAATTTTGGACAACCATCAGAAAAAATTTAAAATAACCACAAAATCCAACAATTCGAACAAATGCCCTTAACCCATTCAGGCTCAATGACGCTTTTAGAAGCCCCTCAAGAAAGAATGCTTTGGAAAACATTGTGGAAAATGAAGAAATTGCTTGTGACAAGCAATTTCTTCATTTTAAACAATGTTTTCTACCCAGAAATTTAACAAAATTTAAAATTTCATAAACTTTATATTGTCGTCTGCAACTCCTTTTAATTTGGACCAGTCTAAAATTTTGTCATGTGGGAATGGGTTAACCCAATTCCCACACTATGATGCTTTTGAACACCCCTCAAATTGCGGAAAATGAAGACATTGCTTGTTAGAACCTATTTTTTTAATATCCACACTTTTTTCTACCCCAAAAGACATAAATTTCAAGGATTTTATCAGCTTAAAATTTTCATCTTCAACATCTTTGGATTCTATGAATTAAGACTATTCTAAAATTTTATCATGTGGGAATGGGTTAAATTGCTGTCAAATAATAGTCAATTACTCCTTTTCTCTTGATATTTTCTAATGAGTATTTTATTCATATCATGTCAAAACTTGGGATTGTGTGGTAATGAGGTGATAAGGTAACTTGATCATTCTGCCATGTAGGCAGTAAAAGATACTTGCAAATGAGATTTGTTTGTTTGAATATACTTATAACAGTATATTTCAATTTTGTTGCGGTAGCTGTGGCACCTAACAATAGATTCCTGGGAAATCTTACACCAGTACTACCACTACATCCTTTCTAAGCCTCCAGCTACTCATCCCACTTAGCTGAAGCTCCTACCTATTGGTAAGAGACAAATGTCCAAAAAGGATATTTAATATGACTGGGGATCCAACCTTGGACCTCATTATTGAGAGTCTAGCACCCTACCAACTGAACTATGGCAACAGGTTGTAAATCAGAGTGAAAAATACAAACTACTAAGACTGAATCAGGCTAAGACCAATCTTCTTAACTCATTCCCACACAATAAAGTTTTAGACCAGTCCAAATTCAAAGAAGTTGCAGATGACAACTTAAGGTTTATGAAACCATTCAAATTATTGTCTTTTAGGGTAGAAAATACTGTGGATAATGAAGAAATTGCTTGTAACAACTAACAAGCAATTTTTTCATTTTCCACAATGTTTTCCAAAGCTCTCATATTGAGGGACGTTTAAAAAGTTATTGAGTGGGAATGGGTTAATGGGAGTTTAACCCATTACCACACAATAATTCTTAATGACACTCTGAAGAAAATTTAGATCATAGAAAACTTTGAGGGTATAAGGAGAAATTGCTTCTTTGATTTTAGATCCAAAAGTTTTCTCCCCTATTTGACATCTATTTTCGAATTTGAAAAGGCATCTCCGACTTCTTTCAATTTAGACCAGTCTAAAATTTTGTCATCTGGTATTGGGTTAATATAACTGCACTCCTTCAGATAATTGGTTTTTTAATTTATATTTATGCAAATTCCTATAAAACCCACAAACTAATGCTTCTAGACACACATTCTAAAAAAGGTTTCGAAAAACATAGTTCGAAAATGAAGAAATTAACAGTATTTTTTTCATTACTCCCACAATATTTGAACCAAAAAATTTAAAATTTCATAATCTAAAAATTGTAGTCTTCAACATTTTTGGTTTTGGACCAGTCTAAAACATTGATGTCACTTCCCACATGTCACATTCCCCCTCAGTGACGCTTTCAGATGCCCCCAAGAAAAAAAGCTTTGGAAAACATTGTGGAAAATGAAGAAATTGCTTGTCACAAGCAATTTCTTCATTTTCCACAATGTTTTCTTCCCAGAAAGTTGAAAAAATCCAAAATTTGATAAACTTTGAATTGTCGTCTGCAACTTCTTTCAATATGGGCCAGTCTAAAATTTTGCAGTCTGGAAATGGGTTAATGAGTTAAATCTGACACACAACCTTTTTTTATACCCATATCAACACACTGATTATGATGCTTTTTGATGCCCCTCAAGAAAAAAGCTTTGAAAAACATTGTGGAAAAAGAAGAAATTGCTTGTTACATTATCCACAATGTTTTCTACCTAAAAAGTCAAAGATTTGATCTAAATTCCTTTTTATAAAACTTGTCGTCTGCAACTTCTTTGGATTTGGACCACTCTAAGATTTGATCAACTATAGTAATGGGTTTAATTTGGTCCTCCTTCAAATTTGGGGTCTAGTCATTGATGCTTGTCATGGAAAACTGTGGGAAAAGATGAAATTGCTTGTAACAAGCAATTTCTTCTTTTCTCACAATGTTTTCTCCCTTACTTTGCTATCATTTTCCAAATATAGCCCAATTTAAAATGTCAAACTGCAACTTCTTTCCAATTGGACCAGTCTAAAATTGTGTTGTCTAGTAATGGGTTAAATAATCTCATATTCCACATTTAGCAAGTTAGGGTTAGTATTAACAAAAGAAAAGAGATGTGTGATAATTTTTCACATTAGGGCCCTAATATTCTGACAGTGAAGAATGTATTTTCATTCATTTAAAGGTGTTTTTTGTGACATGTGACATGGTTTCGAGGACACATACAAATGCTTGACCTAGAAAGATATTTTGTACAGATATAATGTTACATTTTCTGAATAGTCGGTTATATTTCATCATGTGAAAAGGATTACATTTGATAGACTACAACTACATAAACAACAGACAAAATTGTCACAAAACCAGGTTTTCAATGGCTTCATCAAAATCCTTCAAGAATTGTAGCAGAAGTTGTGCACACAAGATTTTTGACAATAAGTCATCTTTTTCCATGACCGATGATTGAATCCTAAAACTCTGATTACATAATTCATTTAATTTGTACCAATCATAATAGAAAATTCCTGGAAATTACTTAAAACTTAAATGAATTAACATACATGAAGAAAATTGATTGAAATTCATTTAGTATTTTCCCAGATCATTTTTTAAAAAAAATATATGAGCACAAATTCCCAACTTCTTTCATTTTGGACCAGTCTAAAATTTTGTTGTCTGGTGATAGGTTATTGGACATGTCATAATAGTACAGGTGGCCTTCAGCCTGTGAGCTCAGGATAATTTTTCAAAATGACTACTTAATCCAATCCTACATGATTCACCTTAATTTGGGAAAACATTGTGGAAAATGAAGAAATTGCTTGTTACACAATGTTTTCTTATATTATGTTTTTTCTGTCCTAATTGTCCAAGATTTCTAAACTTCAAGCAACTATGAATTGTCATCTGCAATTTCTTTAAATTTGGATTAGTCTGAAATTGAGTTGTCTGATAATGGGTTATGAAGGTTGAAACAGCACTAAAATATCCCAGTGATCCAGCAATTATAATTCTTATAATCAGTAAATCTATTATGTAAAAGTATGCCTAAGGAATTGTGTCAAACCAATATTTGCCTACAAGTTTATAATTAGCATGATAATTCTAATTCTAGTTTTATTCACAACTGCCCAACCCTACATAATCCTTTAAGCAATAAATTAAAAAGGTGCTCCAATTCAATATTCAATCTTAGCGAGCAATAGTGGACTTACTAGTGTAACATGTAACCTTCAAATGACTAAATAACTTTAATGATATTTCCTAAAATTGACATTTTACCATATGAAATAGTTTAACATGTAGCCTTCAAAATGATTAAATAACTTTAATGATATTTCCTTAAATTGAAATTTTACCATATGAAAGAGTTTAACATGTAACATTCAGAATGATTAAATAACTTTAATGATATTTCCTTAAATTGAAATTTTACCCAATTAAATAGTGTAACATGTAACCTTCATAATGACACAATAACCATAATGATATTTCCTTAAATTGAAATTTTACCCAATGAAATAGTGTAACATGTAACCTTCAGAATGATTAAATAACTTAAATGATATTTCCTTAAATTGAAATTTTACCCAATGAAAACAAACAAAAGATTGCTGAATGTAACATATGGTACACCAGTGGCTATTCTTTTTAACTAGAGGCCCTTGAGCGCCTGATTTGCTCCACCGGCCTGAATTTACTAATCATTACTGAGAAATTGGGTTGAAAACCATCCTGCAGTTTGCAAGAGTAATATTATCAAAATTTCACTATATACCATATATGGAGACAAGTCCCCCCAAATAAAAGCCATAATTTTCATCTGAGCCATATTTTATAAAAGAATCTGACAGAGTCACCAAAGAATTGTTCGAAACTTATTTAATCATTTGTAATCACTGTATACCATATATGGAAATTAGCCCTATCCATTTAAGCCAATCAATTCTTATTTTAGCAAAATCTTAAAAGGGTCACCAAAGGATCATTCCTGAGAAATTTGGTTGAAACCCATCCAATGGTTTCTGAGATGAAGACTTGTAAAGGTTTCACCATATATGGAAATTAGCCTCGCCCATTTAAGCCATATTTTTCATCTGATCAAAATACTTTCAAGGAATCTGATAAGGGATCACCCAATGATCATTCCTGTAAATTTTGTTTGAAATCCATCAATTGGTTCCAGAGAAGAAGATTTTTGAAGGTTTCACCATATACGGAAATTAAACCCCGCCCAATTAAAGCCATGTTTTTCATCCGATCAAAACTATTTGAAAGAATCTGATAAAGGATCACCCAAGGATCATTTCTTTGAAATTTGGTTGAATTCTGTTCAGCACTTTCTGAGGAGAAGATTTTTAATTCAAAATTACATGGACAGACAACGGACACAACGCCATGTCAATAGCTTACTGGCTTTCAGCCAGTGGGGCTCAAAACCCAAATCAAATCCATTTTAACAATGCATCAATTTCAATAGCTGGTTACTGTTTCTTAAGATTGTCCTGTTAAAATGTTGTACATGAATTAATATATTGAATGAAAAGACTTACATGGTGTTTTTCAAACCTTGTCATGCTAAATAAAATTCTTTTACAGAATGGCATTAAAGGGCTGTGAGCACTGATAGACTCTGGTGAAGGTAAACATTTCTTAATTGAGTTTGTAGACAACACTTAAAATATCCAAAGTTAGACTAAGATTAGAGTACACTTGTTTTTAGGCCATTTTAAGTTTATACCTCCGCCATATTCCAGGTTCTGCACAACAAAGGTTCTTTTTGTCAAAAATCTTTTTGTCTTTAGTTAGTAATGCTAGTACAGGTTGTTTGGATTTTTATGTTTCGATTAAGAATTGCAATTACTAGTCTAATAGCAATCTTGAAAATGTTTCAGAGGTGAATTTCTTTCGTTAAGATTCTTATTTAGATTTTTAAGCTAGAGTGTTCTTTAGATTAAGACTAGAGAGGCTAAATAAGAATACTTTAATAAGGAATTTCAGCGCACTTGAGATTGGTTTAACCCATTACCAGACGACAGAATTTTACACTTGTCCAAACTGAAAGGAGTTGCAGATGACAATTTAAAGGTTATGAAATTTTAGATTTCTTCAACTTTCTGGGGGGGAAAACATTGTGTAAAATGAAGAAATTGCTTGTTTTCCCAAATATTTTTTTTGAGGGGGGGGGGGGGCGCGTCCAAAAGCGTCACTGTGTGGGAATGGGTTAAACAAGTAGCCTTGACAATGACGAATGCTTTCCCTCAAAATAACAACAAAGTATTGACATTTTGGGCAAAAACTGGAAAGCACAATTTATTTTCCAGAACACCTAGTTTATGATAACTTACAATCAAATTTTACAACAAACACATATTTAAGGATGGATACATAAACATGTATAGCTATAAAATGTGATATAGATGGAGAAATTGATGCAATATCCTAAACATTTTATAGGTTATCAATACTGTTTACAGGCTATGATTCAAACTTTATCTAAAGAAGAAATTAAAATGTATGCTTGAATTGAATTCAAACAAAGCTAACAAAACACATACTCTAGAAATCTAGTAACTTGGATCCATATTTAACCCTTCTCATGCTGAACCTGGAATATTCTGGTTTCGGCACAAGGTGTAGACCAAGATCAGCCTGCACATAAGTGCAGTCTGATCTTGGTCTTCACCCCCTGCTTGTACTTTTCCTGCCAGAGTTAATCATGAAATTGATTTCTAAAAGGAATATTGATTTTTGAACATTAAGTTCTATCAGTGCTTTCAGCCCTTAGATTTTACAGCAATTCAGTAAGGTAATTCATACAGCATGACAAAGGTTAATGTGGTTTAAACCATTCTTACATAAGCTTTTTGACGAGGAGATGCAATATAAATTTTATTACAGAAAACAATATGAGAAAAAGAGAAACTCCCTTTTCTTCTTTTCTCACAATACTTCATACACGAAGTGAAATTTTTCTTTACAATTTAAACTCATTTTATCTGTAATCTGGATCCTTGATCAATTTGAACTGGTCTAAATAAATGTCTAGTATTGGGATACAGAAGTATTCTTCGCCAATCTAGACAATAATTATCATGAATCAAGAATAGCTATTCTGCAAAATATCTATAATATGCATACATACATGCAGTCATTATTCTGCAAAATATTTGCAAATTAACCCTTGTCATGCCAATTAAAATCCTCACCTAATTTTGAATTAAAAATGAAAGGCCTGAAAGCCCAGAAGCACTATTTAACCCTTTCCTGTTTTTTGAAATTTTAGCCTAGTCCAAATTGAAAGAGGTTGCACACGACAATGAAAACTGGATGCCATTTGAAATGAAACCATCCTATGTGGTAGAAAATATTGTGGAGAAAGGAGAAATTGCTTGTTACAAGCAATTTCTTCTTTTTCAACAATGTTTTCTTGAGTAAAAAATCACAGGAACGTAAAAGCCCGTATTTGAACAGGGAAGGGTTAAGGGTAAGAATTTATTTTGAGTATTAATTCTATAAACAACTCTTGGTTATAGGAGTCAGACAGGAGGTACAGACTAAGATCAGCTTGCAGATATGTGTAGGCTGATCTCTGTCTATACCTCCTGCCAAAACAGGAATATTCGAGGTTCAGCATGGCAAGGGTTAACATATGTGAGCAGTACTAGAGAAAAGTAAACTAACCTTCAGTTTTCATTTAATCTTTTTGAAAGTTAACTCCTTTCACATGCAAAATGTTTCACTGAAACTTTTCCTTAGATCTATAATATTTATAATGCTCACTATGACAAACCTAGAATAATCAGAAATCTATTCAAAATATCACATTAAAACTCCTTTAACCCATTCCAACTCAATCCCTCCTTTTTTACGCCCTTCAAGAAAATAGCTTTGGAAAACATTGTGGAAAATGAAGAAATTGCTTGATACAAGCAATTTCTTCATTATCCACAATGTTTTCTATCCAAAAAGGTGAAAAAATTTAAAATTCCATCAACTTGAAATTGTCGTCTGCATCTTCTTTCAATTTGGACCAGTCTAAAATTTTGTCAAGTTGGAATGGGTTAAGTGTTCCAAATATTGATATAATCCCTTAACCAGTAGCCTCCATCTTAGTATGAGTTATAACCTAGTCTTATCTACGTAATCTATCCAAACAAAATTGTTAAATGCTATCAACACCTAAATTATTAAACCTCATTATTCAGCGATTAACTTTTCAAACCAAACAATTCCTGTGGTCAGATAACCTTGTAAATACACAATAGGTTGTTCAGTGACTTAGAGATCTGTCCTTCAAAAGGAATTTTTGGTGACAACCCAATGTCAATAGTAGAGGGTTAAAGATTGCTGGAGCTAATTTTATCTATACATAAATACACAAATAGTTATTAAGGGAGAACACTCTGTATGGTTTAAATGAAAACTACATACATATGTATAACTAAACAAATTTAAATTTCAACTTAAAATCAATACTGTTGTCAGACAGTTTTGGAACATAAAAATACCTATACCAGCAAACATTTTGTAATTTAATCCATTCCCAAACAAATTGGATGCACCCCAAGAAATAAACTTTGGAAAACATTGTTGAAAATACTGAAATACTCATTACAAGCAATTTCTTCATTATACACAATGTTTTCTACTACTAAAGACAAACATTTTTAACATTACAGTAACATATAACTGTTGTCTGCCCTTTCTATGACTTTCGACCAGACTGAAATGTTGTTGTCTGGTAATGCGTTAAAGGAGTTAAATGTGTTTAATTTCTTTCTTTATATTATATTGGCATTTGGAAGCACCTTATTCTTAAGGCATTCATTCACAAGATGCAAAGAGCATGAGAAGCAATAGTAGAGTCTAACTTAATCTACTGCAAAGGTATTTGAAAAAAACAAGAGGACCATGATGGTCCTATATCGCTCCCCTGAGTATGATTGCTCAAGGCTTTCTGATATACATGTAATATTAAAACTATCAAAGCCCTACACCTTATCATTTTGGAGAAGAAGATTTTTTAAAGATTTTCTTCTTTAATACTAGGTATAGTGAAAACCCAACCATGTTGAGCTAATTTCAAGAGTACTGTAATTCTTTGAAGTAATAAAGTAGAGGGTCAATAGGCATTTATCAAAGCTCTAGGCCTAATGGTTTAGAAGGAGGACATTTTTTATGATTCCTTCTCTATTCCTTTCTGGAATTGCACAGAATAGATCTGATTTTCAGAATACAGTAATTCTTTAAAGTATTTTAGTACAGGGTCAATAGGTATTGTTACACACCAAATATCAAATCTCTCGTATTAATGGTTTGAGAGAAGAAGATTTTTAAAGATTTCCTTCTTTAGATCTATGTACAATCAGGAATCGCACAGAAAAGGGCTAATTTTCTGAATACAGTAATTCTTTGAAGTATTTTGGTAGAGGGTCAATAGATGATAGTTTATACAAAATATCAAAGCTCTAGGCCTCATGGTTTGGGAGAAGATTTTTTTAAGTTTTCCTTCTTTATTTCTATATAAAATCAGGGATCATACATGAAAAGGGATAATTATCAAAACACAGTAATTATTTGAAGTATTTTGGTAGAGGGTCAAAAGATGATGATGTTTAACAAATATCAAAGCTCTAGGCCTTATGGTTTTGGAGAAGATGATTTTTAAAGATTTCCTTCTTTATTTCTATGTAAAATCAGGAATCGCACAGAAAAGGGCTAATTTTCAGAATGCGATAATTCTTTGAAGTATTTTGGTATAGAGTCAATAGATGTTGATTTACACCAAATATCAAAGCTCTAGGCCTTATGGTTTGGGAGAAGAAGATTTATAAAGTTTTCCTTCTTTATTTCTATGATATAGATGATGATTTATACCAAATATCAAAGCTCTAGGCCTTACGGCTTGGGAGGAGAAGATTTTCTAAGTTTTTTCACTCCGTTGCAATGGCAACCAGAGTTCTTCATGGATTTCAATTCTTTGAAGTATTTTGAAAGAGCATGACCTAAGGATCATTTCTGTGAAGTTTGGTTGAAATTCAATGGTGAGTTTAGGAGGAGAAGATTTTTTTTGCAATTGTGAATGGAAGGACGCTGGATGATGACCGATCACAATAGCTCCCCCAGAGCACTTTGTGCTCAAGTGAGCTAAAAACATGATAAAAATCCTGTTAACCTTGACATTTGTCCTTGAACAGGAGTAAAACCTAACCTCTGGAAATCAACATGTGAAATATCTAGGTCTTATCACTTACCACAAAGTGTATTGACAATTTGAGTATCTTATCCCATGCCCACACAATCCTGTTTTTTACATCCTTCTTGAAAACATTACTGAAAATGAAGAAATTGCTTGTAACAAGCAATTTCTTTGTTATCTACAATGTTTTCTACCCCAGAAGACAAAGATTTTTAAAATTCCTCCTACTTGTGATTTTCTTGTGATTTTCTTCTGTATTCTCTATGAATACGGCCCAGTTTAAAATATTGTCATCTGCTATTGTTTATTGTGGTATTGTTCTATTGTTAATAGACTTCAGGTAAGTGAGAAGAAAATTAACATCATTAGTTTCTACATGAGGTATTCACCATAGCCAGTGCTGGACTAAGATTAGCTATCTAAGAGCTCATGTTATTATCTAGCTGTTACCATGACAACCTTACCTTGACTTTGACCTTGACCTTGAAATGCTTGGTATCTAGGGTCAGGTCTAGAATCTATATAATTGCTACCCTGTGGTCCATCATCTAGAAGAACGATTACATTTACAGTTATCATGTACCATCTTTAACCCATTCCCAAACAACAAAATTTTAGACTGGTCCAAATTCAAAGAGGCCGTAGATGACAGAACAAAGTTGGTTTGAATTAAGAATTAATGTGAGGTAGAAAACCTTGTGGAAAAAAGAAGACATTGCTTGTCACAAGCAATTTCATATTTTGTCACAATGTTTTTCATAGCTATATGTCCCCAACATGCTAAGTTCAAACTACTTCTAATAAATAATTTATTTCTACAATAACCCAATACCACACAATCCAAACTTTTGAAAGTAGTGTGACAAAGGGAAATGATGTGTGGTTCTCCCCAAGTTTCCTACATGGTTTTATTTTTATCATTCAATCTAAATATGATTTACTTATTGATCACAATCTCTTTCAATTTGGACAAGTCTAAAAAGTTGTAGTCTGGTAATGACTTAAGTTTTACTTCATTTCTATATCAGTCATTCAGTTTTTAATTATCCTGAAATATTATAAATGGCTTACAAGCTCTGATTACATATTATCAAAATATGCATTTACAGAGTTTTTGTTACTTAAAAACAGGGTAAAAATTCTTGGACCAATCTCAAAACAGAAAGAACTCTTATAAGTTCATTTGAAATATTTATAAATATATATATTATGAATAAAAACTTATCTAACCACAAATGACCACAAATGTACTTTTTATCTGGTTAATGAGCTAAGAAGATATTTTGTTTTAGAAATATAAGCAATATATCTATTGACTTAATCCTACATTTTTAGGCAATCCATTACCACATAATCTTACGTTTTACGCACTTAGAGAAATTACTTATGTCAAGCTTGTGCTCTTTGAGTTGTCATCTGCAACCTCTTTTGACTAGTCTAAAATTTTAGAGTTTGGCAATGGTTTGACTTTTTTAAATTTCAGTGATTGGTCATACTTTAAAAAAGAAAAAGTAAAATTTGTCCAAACAAATGAATTTTAGTAAAAGAAGTAAAGTCCATTTAATCCAAAAATTAAGAAGTAAATACTTTTGTGCAAGACTGTTGCACATGAATAAAGTAAATTCTAAATCAGAGCAAACAAATTTGTAAACCGGAAATCTAACTATAATCCCTCAATAATGCTGATTGAAATATTGTTATTGTAGAATAAAGATTTGTCTTATCCTAAAATAATATTATCCTGCCTGTAATCAATATTTATTCAGAATGATTATTTATATAAGGTTTAGAGTTGGAATCAACGAGATAGAATTGGGTGAATATTTAAGACAATTACATAGAATTACTTAAAAAAGAAAAAGAAAAACAGAAACAAACAACAACAACAACAGCAACAACAGCAAAAAAAAAAAAAAAACACACACAAGAAGACCATGATGATCCTATATAACTCCCCTGAGTATGATGGCTGAAGGCTTTATGATATAAACAAAATATCAAAGTCCTACCCTAATTGTTTTGGAGAAGAAATTTTTTTTAAAGATTTTTCTCTTTTAATCTTAGGTATATTGTAGATCAAACCATATAGCTGTAATTTCTAGACTACAGTAATTCTTTGAAGTATTTTGATAATAATAGGCATTGATGCATACCAAACATCAAAGCTCTTTGCATAATAGTTAAGAAGAAGAAGATTTTCAAAGATATCCTTCTTTATTCCTTTCTTAATTCAGAGATTGCACAGAAAAGGGCTTATTTTCAGAAAACTGTAATTCTATGAAGTATTTTGGTAAAGGGTCAATAGGTATTGATACAAACCAAATATTATAGCTCTATGCCATATGGTTTGGGAGAAGAAGATTTTCAAGATTTCCTTCTTTATTTCTATGTTAAATCAGGGATCACACAGAAAAGGGCTAATTTTCATAATATGGTAATTCTTTGAAGTATTTAGGTAGAAGTTCATTACATGATGATTTATACCAAATATTAAAGCTCTAGGCCTTATTGTTTGGGAGAAGAAGATTTTCAAAGATTTTCTAATTTATTCCTATGTAAAATCAGGGATTGCACAGAAACAGGCTAATTTTCAGAGTGCAGTAATTTTATGGAGTATTTTGGTAGAGGGTCAATAGATGATGATTTATACCAAACAAGAAAGCTCTGGGCATTACAATGATTGGGAGGAAAAGATATTTAAGTTTTTTCACCCAGTTTCCATTGTTTGGGAGAAGAAGATTTTCAAAGATTTCCTAATTTATTCCTATGTAAAATCAGGGATTGCACAGAAACAGGCTAATTTTCAGAGTGCAGTAATTTTATGGAGTAATTTGGTAGAGGGTCAATAGATGATGATTTATACCAAACAAGAAAGCTCTGGGCATTACAATGATTGGGAGGAAAAGATATTTAAGTTTTTTTCACCCAGTTTCCATGGCAACCAAAGTTCTTTATGGCTTTCAATTCTTTAAAGTATTTTGAAAAGCATGAACTAAGGATTATTTCTGTGAAGTTAGGTTGAAATTCAATGGTTAGTTTAGGCGATGATTTTTTTGCAATTGTGAACGGATAAATGGATAGACACAGCATGATGACTGATCACAATAGGTCACCAAGAGCACAAAGTGCTCTGGATGAACTAAATAGAATGTAAACAAACAATTTAATATGAATTAGGACATTTAAGAATTTCATTTCTATTTAGCATGAAAATATGAAGATATGCTTATTTAGAAAGTGGTCCTTCAGTAATTTGGTTTAATCGTGTAAAGGTTTAGTAAATAAGTAAAATTCTTATAACGATTCATATCAACATCACTGCAACATCATGCAAACAATATGAAGTGCAAAAGAAAAGTAATTTAATTTGTCTCATTCCAGTAGTGTATGAAATGTAATTTAATAGCATCATTAATAGGTTGGCAATTTCTTAATTGCTTTTTCTGGGCTTAGTATAGGCAAATAACCATGCTGTACTGAAAGACATTAATTTCTTTACTCTTTGTATACATCACACTTAGATACAATTGGTGCAGTCACTTGATTGATTGATTGAATTTGGTTTCACGCCACTTTTAACAGTATTTCAGTCATATTGCGGTGGCTGGAGCACCTAACAAAGGATTCCACTACATCCTCCAGCTGCTATCCCACTTAGGTTTACAATTATCCACCCATTGGTGAGAGACAATTGTCAGAAAGTATATGTGCCTCAAACCCATGACATCCCACTATTGAAGATTAGGAGTCTGATGCACTATGGACTGCGCTATGATGGAGGCTGCAGTCACTTGAACAAATAGATTTCTTTCTTGATTGTTTTTCTTAATCATCTCATATTTACCAAACTGTTTCAGAGAATATGTATTCATTATCAAGATCCAGCAGGACATTTACACACAACGACAGGAAAGCCCTTTGCCTTGCAAAAAGTGATTAAAGGTCAATCAAGGAAAATTTATGTAAAATTTGGTAAATCCGCCAGATTCTTTTTTAGAAAAGATTTTCACATTTTGACATATATGGAACCAAGCCCAAAAAACCCATGTTTTCCTTCTGATCAAAATTCCATGAAGGAATCTGATAAATGGTCTGCAAAGGATCATTTGTGTGAAATTTAGTTTAAATTGAGTCAGCACTGTCTTAGCAGAAGAAAAAGTATTATGTGATGGCCTTCAGCTAGTGGAAATATTAATCAGAGCCCTTGAGCCCTGAATTAGTCAAACAGCCTGACCATAATTATTATGAAGATATTTCTTCTAACAATAGAGGTTTCTCATTTTAGAAAGAATTACTTAAATTAACTTAACTTTCTGTTTTGTAACAAATGTACTCAGTCAAGCAGTATAAATCTCAATTGCATTAACATACAATCAATACAAGCATACTGATATTCAGCCCAATCTCAAAACTAATAATGCTGTGGCCAATAATGGTGCAGCTGGTAGCGCGACAGACTCCTAATCAAGGGGAGCTGGATCAAAGGAAGACTTGTAAAGCATGTTATGGTAGTACTGGTGTGAAAAATAATAGGAATCCATTGTTAGGTGCTCCAGCCGCCACCATATGACTGAAATACTGTTAAAAGTGGCATTAAACCCATTCAAACAAATCAAATCAAAAGCAATAAAATAGAGCTATCCCAAAACTTGGAAAAATGCATTGGCACATTATCATAAGGATTTCACATGTAAAGTTTCATCCCATTGGCCAAAGGGTTGTGGAGATATGGAGGTGGACAGAATGATTGAAAGATAGAATACATATGGACAGACAGATGATGCAGCGGCTATATGCTCTCCCTTCAGAGAGCATAACAAGCCCCTACCATAAAAGTACTGCTTTTCATCCTTTCAAATTTTATTGTTATCATGCAAAGTGGTTTCTAGGGAGAAGAATTTCAAAGTTTTCACTTTATACCATATATGAGAATTGGCCTAAGACATAAAGCCAAGTTTTTTAGCAATCAATTTTTTTGAAGGAATCTAATAAAGGGTCATCCAATGATAATTCTTGTAAAATTTGATTTAAATTCATCCCATAGATCATCCTTTCTTAACCCTTTCCCATTCAAATACGGAATTTTACGTCCCTGTGATTTAATACTTGAGAAAACATTGTGGAAAAAGAAAAAATTGCTTGTGACCAGCGATTTCTCCTTTTCCCACAATATTTTCTACCTAATAGGATGGGTTCATTTCATATAGCATCCAGTTGTCATTGTCGTCTGCAACCTCTTTCAATTTGGACTAGTCTAAAATTCCAAAAGGGGAAAGGGTTAAAGAAAGGGTTTTGGATGCAAACATTGATACACATCTGACACAACAGCATGACAATAGAACCAGTGGTCTTCACCAGTGAAGCTAACATACAAACAAAACTTTCTGTTTATGTTGTGTGATCTAAATAATCTTTGAATCTCTAGAAATCTTATTTTATAATGGAAGTTTCATAGAACACTATTTCTTTAAATGCTGTAAATTGATAAACCTGCTTTGAAATCTTTGCTAAAATGTAATCTACAACTTAATTTTCCAGATTCCAAGCTACAAATAAATAGTGCCATAGTCACAATTTACACTGTCACATACTTGCTTTTTAAAGAAGGTAGCTATAGAGGTATAAGGGTTAGAGTTCATGGATACACCATGGAGAACATCTAGCCAAGACAAGAAATTTTACGACAAGCCCACTTTCTGTGATGCAGTCTAAAATGGCAAACACCTGACAATATACCAAAGGGCAGGTGACAGGGAACATTCTGTCAGAATTTCATTCAAAGTTGTCCATAAATGTAGGAAGAGAAGTGTTAAAGGTATGGATGTACATACAGACACATGTCAGGTCAGACTGACAGAGAAGATGATGCCAATATACATCCAACTTCAGAATCTTTTAGAAGCATCTTTTGAAAACCATTTAATACTTATGCTATGGCTATTTGGGAGTTTCAATGTTACCTCTGATATATTAAAGTTGAAGTTCTGGAATGACATTTTTTAGTTAGGTCTCAAACCCTTTAAATGGCATTCTGACTTGTACAAAATATGTGTTTAGTAAGATGATGTCTACAATCAATGACTATTTACTTTGAATTTTCAAATGCTTTGGTTCATTGATTTTCATAGCAAAATATAAATTTTGTGGGAAACCATAAAGACTTGAAATCATTACAAAAATCATTTGAAACAAAAGCATGATTTTTTTTTTATTAAATATCAGATAAAAGTTGCAATTATTCAATACTTATATAGCTAAAATGAAGAAAAGAGAAGAAAATGTCCAACCATATATTGATACTGACCTCTATTTTTCTGTAACAATGTTATATACGGACTCTGAGAGTGGGGTAATCGACTAGGTTCATCTTTCATATGGAGTAGACTTGTTGAAACATGGGATGAACTTGTGTCAGGTTCTGTTGGTTTCTGACTGTATGGCTGACTAACTGACGGTTGTTTATCGGATGATGGAAGGGTTGAGTCTGGATGCGATGACATAGGCTGGTATGTGAAGGACTGTGTGGGTAGTGATGAGAAGGAGTCTTTATTGTCTGATCGTGATGGCTCCCATGCAAAGCTTTCCAATGGTTTGGGAGACCTTTTTGATGGAGATTCTGGTTTGGTTATCTGTAAAAGTGAGAAAAGGCATTAATAACATTGCTACCAACAAGAAATATGTGTGTCAAAACTCACTGAGTTTATCCTGCTTGCCCTACCAAGTAAACTACAATGAAAATGAAATTCTCCCCCAACGGAACATATTTTATAACCATCATATAGCACACATAGTTGAACCTTGATACCAAGTTTCGAGTGAATGCTATGAATAGTTCCTGAGAAAAATGCAATGAACATATACAACTATACCAGGCAATGTCTAAAAATAAAGTAAGTCACAAAACTGGAATTGGATACTTTGCATGCCTTAAATTTCAATAAGCACCATCAAGCACCCCTTGTTGAACCTCAACACACAAATTGGTGCTATCAATAGTTGCTGAGAACAATGCAGCAAAAGATATACCACTGTACCGGACAATGTCCCAAGTTGTAAACAGGAAGTAGACAACTTGCTGACTTTAATTTGTTAAGCACTATATAAAACCCCTAGCTGAACCTTCATACGAAGTTAAAGTTGATGCTAGTTACCAAAGTTATCTGCTAATTTTCTCAAAAGAAAGTTTTTACAGATCTCCTTCTTTATTTGTATATCATTTGAAACCTTTTTATGTTATGATTTGTGGCATTTTTTAAACCAATTACCACAAAATACCCCTTTTTGATGCCCATCAGGAAAAAAGTTTTGGAAAACATTGTGGAAATAAAGAAATTGCTTGTTTTTTCATTATCAACAAAGTTTTCTATCTTAAAAGACTTTTTACATTCCATCAATTAACAGTAGGCACTTGAGTGCCTGATTTGCTCCACTAGCTTGAATTTACTTATCATACCTGAGAAATTTGGTAGAAAACCATCCTGCAGTTTGCAAAAATAAAACTTTCAAAATTTCACTATATACCATATATGGACACAAGCCCCCCCCCCCCCTAAAAGCCATTATTTTCATACGAGCCATATTTTATGAAGGATTGATTGATTGAATGGGGTTTAGCCACTTTTTACAGTATTTCAGTCATATTTCAGCAGCTGGAGCACCTAAAAATGGATTACCGGTATTTCTCACACCAATTCTACTACTACATTCTTTCCTAGCCTCCAGCTGCTATCCCACTTAGGATTACGATTATCCATCCATTGGAGAAGAGACAAATGTCGGAAAGAATAAGGAGATCGAACCCATGACATCCCATTATTGAAGATTAGGAGTCTGACGCACTACTGACTGGGCTATGACAGCGGCTATTTTATGAAGGAATCTGACAAAGAGTCACCAAAGGATGATTTTGTTAAATTTTGTTAAAAAACTTAAAATCCTATGTAATCTGAGAAGATTGTTGATAGGTTTTCACTGTTTACCATATATGGAAATTAGCCTATCTGTTAAGCAAAGTTAACAGCCAAATGGTTTCTGAGATAAAGATTTTCAAAGCTATCACCATATATAGCAATTAGCCACACCTTTTAAAGGCCTTGTTTTATGTCCTGCCACACCTTTTAAAGGCCTTGTTTTATGTCCTATCAAAAATAAACATTGTCGCAAAGCAGAATAATACCCCCTAACAGCGCTTGTCCATATACAAGTGCTATCTGCAAAAGAGCAGTAACAAAAATGCACATTTTTAATTAAAGGGCCATAGATCAGTCAAAATCAATGGACCATAACCAAAATAGGATATGCACATGTCTGACTTGTACCGAGTGTTTCTGTAAAATTTGAATCGAATCCGTCCAATGGTTGCTGAGAAATTGAGCGGACATGATTGAATCAAATCTGTCCAATTGTTGCCAAAAAAATTGAGCTGACACGAAAATGCTACAGACAGACAGACGGACCGATGGACTACCGGACCGACAAGCCGACTCCTATATACCCCCCTAACAAAGTTAAGAGGGGTATAATTATTTGAAGGAATCTGATAAAGGGTCATCCAAGAATTAATCCAGAGAAATTTGGTTGAAATCCATCCATTGCTTTCTGAAAAGAAGATTTTTAAAGTTTTCACCATATATGTAAATTAGCCCTGCTCATTAAAGCCTTCTTATTCATCCCATCAAAATTCTTTGAAGGAATTTGATAAGGGGTCACACAATAAGCATTCCTGTAAAACTTTGTTGAAATCCATCATTTGATTTCTTAGAAGAAGATTTTTAAAGATTTCACCATGTGGAAATTAGCCCTGCTCATTAAAGCCTGATTATTCATCCAATCAAAATTCTTTGAAGGAATCTGATAAAGGGCCACCCAGTGATCATTCCTGTAAAGTATGGTTGAAATCCATTAATTGGTTTCTGAAAAGAAGATTTTTAAGGTTTCACCATATATGTAAATTAGCTCACCCCATTAAGGCCAACTTTTTCATCTAATAAAAATTCTTTGAAGGACTCTGATAAAGGGCCACCAAAGGATCATTTCTGTGAAATTTGGTTGAACTTTGTTCAATACTTTTTGTGGAGAAGATTTTTAAATTAAAAGTTTACGGACGGTTGCACAGAAGGATGGACACACAAATGCATGGACACACGATGGACACAATACCATGACAAAAACTTGCTGGCTTTCAGCCAGTGGAGAAAAAAATTGTCATTTGTAACTTCATTCAATTTGAACCAGTCTAAAATTTTGTCATCTGGTAATTGGTTAAAGTCTTGTGACTGAAGTGCATAAAAAACAGGGCTTCAGTGGGAACTGGTTAAGTAGTTTGTCCATAATAAACTTTTGAATATTTCATTCTTTGTTTCTGTGCAAATTAGGCTGCCCCAAAGAAATTTATTTACCAATTTTAATAGAGGGTCTGCCACCATTTTCAGACAGAAAAATCTTAGCACTTTCCCTGAATATAGTTTTGTTCATACTACTGGTATTTAAATTTTAGTTCAATGGGGCATGGTTGATTTTAACCCAGGGGTATTAATTTGCTGCACTTTATAAAAAATCACCTGGTAATGATGCCACTCAGTAAGTATGAGTACCCCAAGGACAAAGATGTTCAAAGTTGCTTCATTTGATCATTTTCAAAACATTGGACTGGCATTGGGCTGTTTTAATCCCATGGACATAATACTAACAAGTTTATTGGATAATTTTAATAAACTTGGTAGAGAACAACCTAGTAATGCTTTGTATGAAATATGTATACCCTTAGGCTTATATTTTTTGACAAAATGACATATCTGACTATTTGATAAAATTTCCATTTCTCTGTTGCCATGACAACCAGTTTTCATGGAACATAATTCTTTTCACATCTTATGTACAACTTATTATTGAACATTCCTGCTAAGTTTCAGCTTAACAGCCTACTAGTACATGTATAGGATTTTTTTTTTTAGAAATTGTGGACAGGCAGATGGTGGGCAATCACCTATCAAAATAGCTCAACTCACAAATCATGTACAATTTAGGATATTTCTAACCATAAGAGGAAAGAAGTATTGAAAATTGTTGTCAAAGTACTGTGTATTTTACCTGAGATTTGGTTTCTGGTGGTGGTTTATTAAAGTCTGGTTGAATGGGTCTGTACTCCTTCTTCTGGTAGCCTGGGGATCCTCCTCCAGGGGTCCATACAGACGGGACATTTTTCAGTGTAGGAGACCCAGCCTGTTTGGGCTTATCAACTACAGGGGGTGGAGGAGAATGCTGCATACCAGGACTCCAAACTGAAATTATGAAATACAACATATAGCATGCAGGACAGACAGAAAGACAGACAGATTGACAATGGTAAATAAATATGCCACTGGTCCCTCCATTAGGCACATAATAGCACATATTAGTCTTTTGACAAAAGCATAAACATATGGTTTCCCTTGAATAGAGTTTTTAGTTTTCTATCAAAGACTTCCCAAGTCCTTGTTAATCCACTGACACTTAAAAAAATATTTTGAGTCCCCTGTCAAATAATACTATAGAAAATGTGGAAAAGGGAGAAATAGTTGTAACAAGCCATATCTCCTTTTAGCACAATTTTTCTACCACATTCAGTCATTATTTTTCAAATTGCAAACACTTTCAAATGTCATCTGCAACTTCTTCGAATTTAGTCCAGTCCAATAATTTGTCATTTGAGAATTGTTAACCCATTACCAGACAGCAAACATTTAGACTGGTCCAATTTGAATGGAGTTGCAGAAGACAATTAAAAGTTTATAAGATTTTGGATTTGTTCAACTTTCTTGGTAGTAAACAGTGTGTCAAATGAAGAAAAAGCTTGTTTCAAGCAATGTCTTCATTTTACGCAATGTTTTCCTAATTGTTTTTTTCTTGAGGGGGTTCCAAAAGCATCATTGTGTGGGAATGGGTTAAACAAACTGAAATTATCAATTGTTTAATGAGGATAATTAATATTCATACACATTGCAATTTAAATTACAGAAGATATTGATTATTATTTAAATTTCAGACTACTACCTAAATCCATGATATTTATTTTAGTTCAATTGTCTAGGGTTTACCTCTGACTCAATATTTGTTTAGACAATGAGATTGTACACAACAATGTTTTATGTAACATGACATACCAAGACATCAAAACATGAACTTGTCAAAATCTAGCTCCTCAGTCAGATATCGGGCTATCTTATCTAACAGCAGACTGATTTATAGCTAAAAAATAATTCAATCAATGCCAACATAGACTGCCTACAGGTTTTTTTGGCCATACAATTAATGCAGCATCAATCCTGAAGACTTGTCTCCCTTTCAGTCTATTTAAACAATTTTAACTACACAGTTCTGTGTTTTTCCTTCATAATACATTGAAATAACTGTACTCATGGATAGTAAATAGGGAATTTCTCGCCGTGTCCTCTCCCATTACTTTTTTCCCATTTGCAAACAACGGAAGTCTAAAAATTCCTATGCTAAAGAGCAATCTAAGTTTTCTTTCCTCTGCTACAGTGTTAAGGATTCTATACCAGGAAAATGATCTAATATCCAGTAATGGTCTGGTATAGATCAAAACTCCCTCAATATTTGTTATAGAAGTTTATTAATCCCAGACACATTGAATTATTCTTCTACTTCATCTCCTATTTTGTGTTATAACCCTTTAAGAACTGTCAATGTCCTTAACCCATTTCCAAACAACCCCACTTTTAGACTCCCCTCAATAAAACTCCTTTGGAAAACATTTTGGACCAAGAAGAAATTGCTTGTAACAAGTAAATTCTTCAATGTCCACAATGTTTTCTACCCTAAAAGACAAAGATTTTCTAAATTCCAACAAGTTGAAATTGTCATGTGCAATTTCTTTCAGTTTGGAGGTCTAAAATTATGTCATCTGTTTTAGATTCACAGCCATGGCAAATACAGTCCTCTAAACAAACCACCTTTTTCAGAATTAAGGAATTCTCACGATGGACAATTATGAAAAGTGATGCAAAAGCTAGTTGAGGCTCAGTGCTAGTTGGGGTTTCCAATTTTTAACAATATTATAGTAGGATGGGAATTTTATTTTTAGTTTAAGTCTAAAAATTGTCGATTCTGAACTATTCTTGCATTGACTGAATCATTGATAAGCTTTCAGATATGTGCAGTCTGATCTTTGTCTACTCAAAGTCTTTGTCTTCTAAACATCTGGGTAAGCAGAAAGTTTAGAAGAACAATTACTTGTTCAATTAGAAGGTGATTGATCATTGAAGTATAATTCTAACAGCCTAGACGCCCTCAAATGCAATGAGGACTGAATATCAACAAATCATTATGATAATAAAAGCTATTCAATCTGATAATTCTGATAAATGTATCATATTATGAATCTCATATCAAAACTTTTTTCTTAAAATATTTTGAGTGTATAAGTGTAATAAGCAAGGAAACTGATTTCTCACAAATAACAAGCTTGACTCTACAGAAAGAGATGTCCTGGGGCACTTACGAAAATTCCATTGGCTTAACCCTTTCCTGTTTTACAAAATTTTACACCTGTCTAAATTAAAGGTTCTGCAGACAAAAATTTAATTTGGATTTAAATTGAAAAATATAAGCATTATTGGCAGGCTCATATAGGATACAATTATGTGATGGAAAAAGAAAATGTTCTCTGTCACCTGGGTCAAATTGGAAATAGACTAAGTCAAAAAAAAACTCAGACTCAAAAAAAAATTTTTAACATTGTGACAGAGGCCAACTTTAGTGAAAGTAGGTAAAACAAGAAGGCCAGAATGGCCCTAAAATCGCTCACCTGACTAATGTAAGATGATTCAAAAGTTTGCCAACACTTTTGAAAAGGGTCACCCAAGGAATATTCATTTAAGTTTAGTTGAAATTGGCCCAATGGTTACTGAGGAGATGTTTAAAAATTTCAAAGTAAAAAAACTGCCCCGCCCTGCCACGCCCATATTCTGGCGTAAATCAAAATTCTGCAAACACCTTTTGAATAGGGTCACCAAAGGAACATTCATGCCAAGTTTTGTTGAAATTGGCCCAATGATTACTGAGAGAAGATATTTAAAGATTTCTAAATAAAAAAACTGCCACAACCTGCCACGCCCATATTTGGGCGTCAATCAAATTTCACAAACAACTTTTTAAAAAGGTTCACCCAAGGAACATTCATGCCAAGGTTTGTTGAAATTGGCCCAATGCTTACTAAGGAGAAGATATTTAAAGATTTCTAAATAAAAACGGCCATGCCCATATTTGGGCGTCAATCAAATTTCCTAAACACAATTTGAAAAGGGTCACCCAAGGAACATTCATGCCAAGTTTGGTTGAAATTTGCCCAATGGTTACTGAGGAGATGTTTAAAGATTTCAAAGTCAAAAACTGCCACGCCAGGCCACGCCCTTATTTGGGCATCAATCAAAATTCTAGAACAACTTTTGAAAAGGGTCACCCAAGGAACATTCATGCCAAGTTTTCTTGAAATTGGCCCAATTCTTCCTGAGGAGAAGATATTTAAAAATTTCTAAATAAAAACAGCCATTCCCATATTTGGGCGTCAATCAAATTTCCTAAACACGATTTGAAAAGGGTCACCCAAGGAACATTCATGCCAAGTTTGGATGAAATTGGCCAAATGGTTACTTAGGAGAAGATGTTTAAAGATTTCAAAGCCAAAAACTGCCACGCGCAGCCACGCCCATATTTGGGCATTAATCAAATTTCCTAAACATGATTTGAAAAGGGTCACCCAAGGAACATTCATACCAAATTTGGTAGAAATTGGCCCAATAGTTACTGAGGAGAAGATGTTTAAAGATTTCAAACAAAAAAACTGCCAGGCCCATATTTGGGCGTGAAAGATAATTCTGTGAACAACTTTTGAAAGGTCACCCAAGGAACATTCATGCCAAGTTTGGTTAAAATTTGCCGAATAGTTACTGCGGAGAAGATTTTTAAAGATTTCAAAGTCAAAAACTGCCCCTGGCCACGCCCATATTTGGGCATAAATCAAAATTCTGTGAACAACTTTTGAAAAGGGTCACCCAAGGAACATTCATGCAAAGTTTGGTTGAAATTGGCCCAATGCTTACTGAGGAGAAGATGTTTAAAGATTTCAAAGTTAAAAACTGCCACACCCATATTTGGGCATATATCAAAATTTCGAGAACAACTTTTAAAAGGGTCTCCCAAGGAACATTCATGCCAAGTTTGGTTGAAATTTGCCCAATAGTTACTGAGGAGAAGATGTTTAAAGATTACAAAGTCAAAAACTGCCAGGCCCGTACTTGGGCGTGAAACAAAATTCTGTGAACAACTTTTGAAAAGGGTCACCCAAGGAACATTCATGCAAAGTTTGGTTGAAATTGGCCCAATGCTTACTGAGGAGAAGATGTTTAAAGATTTCAAACAAAAAAACTGCCACGCCCTGCCACCCCATATTTGTGGGTCAATCAAAATTCTGCAAACAACTTTTGAAAAGGGTCACCCAAGGAACATTCATGCCAAGTTTGGATGAAATTGGCCCAATAGTTACTGAGAAGATGTTTATAGATTTCAAAGTCAAAAACTGCCACGCCCTGCCATGCCCATATTTGGGGTCAATCAAAAATCTGCGAACAACTTTTGAGTAGGGTCACCCAAGGAACATTCCTACCAAGTTTGGTTGAATTCCGCCCAGTGGTTACTGAGGAGAAGATGTTTAAGAAATGTTGACGCCTTCCAACACAAGACACGACAGACAAAAGGTGATACCAAAAGCTCACCTTGAGCACGTTGTGCTCAGGTGAGTTAAAAATAAAGAGAAATAATTAAATCTAGCCACTGCATACTATAAGGGAAATTGTGACTTGTAAAAATGCTCAAAATTATAACAGAATTTGACCCCTAAACATGACATTTACCTAAAAACTATGATGTCCTCATTTCATCAAGGACTATCCCCTTGCAAAGTTTGATTGAAATTGGATAAAAATTTGCGACCTGTAGACAGGAAACAAGCTTATAATAATTCATATTGAACTTTGTTACCTCAAAATCAACATTTCCTTATCTCACCAAGGGCAAGTTTGAAAGAGATTGGATGAGAATAATGACTTCTAGAGAGGCCATAAGCTTGTAATAAAATTTGACATAAAGACTTTAAAATTTGACATGGTGACCTTAAAATCAATAGCTTTTTTGTCTTACTAAGGATCACAAATATGTAAAGTTTGAAAGAGATCAGATGAAAAATATGACATGGTACTATATCCCCCTCAACTAAGTTGTGGTGGAATACTTAACATGTTTAACACACTGTCAGTAATAAATCAAAGATTACAGTTGTAAGCCAAATAACTGCTTGAAAGTTGAAAGAAGATCATATTTATACATTGTACTAAGGTGATTTAAAAATATATTCCATATACCTGGGTTGAGTCCGGCTACCAGACTCATCTTAAGGGAATTGAATCTTGGCTGGACAAGAATGTCAATTTAGTCCATTGGCCATAAAAAAAACATATTCAAGGAAAAGGTTTATATATTCAAGGTCCAAATAAAATGGCCTCAGCCAATCTAGCTTAATATACTTATTTGATGGATAAGTTGTGGTATCCGAGATCATCAGCTTTCCAAAAAGCAGTACCAAGTTTGATAGAAGCTAATCTTTCACTGTTCATTAGAAGCCAGTCTTTCACTGTTCTTTAGCTCTAACTTCAGTGTGAGTACCAGTATATTCTTATAACAATATTAGCAGATAAGGATGCACATCTCAACTAGATTTGCTGCAAAACAGATTTATACCCAGATCAGCATTTAGGCACTTGAAACAAATTGTGACCTTGTCCTTTGACCTTTGTTCCTCAAAAAAAAAAAATTAAAATAAAAAAATAAAAAGGCATCCCCTTGGGATAAAGTTTCGAGGTCCTAGGTAAAATAATTTATGAAGCAGAGCACAGAACCAGTTTTCATTTAAAGTTCAACATGACCCAAAATCATTAGGGCACTTCCTTGTATGATTGGAAACAACTGTATGAAGTTTCATGGTTGTATGGTGATTGGTTCTTGAGGGTCATAAAAATCAGAATTATGTTGTAATGGTTGTAAACAATGGCTTAACATACCTGTTTTTTGTGGACTGGATTTCACTGACTGTATGCCATTCATCTTGGGATCTGAGGAATCTGGAAAAAGCAAAGCAAACAAACTTCAATAAGGGATAACAGCCAGCACAGAAAATGATACTTGAAACATGGAGGACAAATAAGCATGATAAATAAGAAGCAACAGAGTTGCTGATATTTAACATCAAACATTAGCACCAGCTATTTAAAAGGGGTTTCAAATTTGAAACAATTACCAATATTGTAAATTTTGCATGAACTTGCTTTTTCAAAGGCATATCAGAGCCTTTAAGTCTAATTAGATACACACAATAACACTGCATGAGGAAGCCATTGACACACAGTATTACAGTAACAAGTGTCTAGCTAATAGCAAGTGGGATAGAAAAAAAATTGATTGATGCTTACCCCCCTTGATTGTATATATTGCTCTTTTGATAGAATATATATTCTAAAATGGAGACAAATCGTGCTGAATATATATATTGATATAATTTCAAACTTTGTTAAATCAAGATCTACAGCTATTTTCAAAACAGGAATATTCTGGAATCAGCAAGATAAGGGTATCACAATATATCAAATATTTAACATGATAACGACAGTGTCACTGCTAATGCTAAAGCAATACCTTAGGTTTTTATTGACAACATCATTCTATGCTAGAAATGACTCATCTAGATATCTTTCAGACAAAAATTTACACATTAGGGAGCCAAAAATTTAGCGAGGCTGGCACTGATACATGTATTAGAAAGTTCAAAGTTAAATTTTAGAAAGAGGAGTTCTCTTACTGGATGCCATGACTATTTGTTATAAATTATTGAAATGTGTAGTCTGCATAAATAATTCATCATGTTCTATGGAGCTTATAATTTTCATCAATAAGTTGTACAGTCTTATTGCTTCCTCTTATGGGGTGCTTGTTGCCAAAGACATACATTACCAATCAACAAAATTTCAGACTTGTCCAGTTTGAAAAAAAAATATAGATGACAATATTAAATTCATGAAATTTTACAATTTTTTGGGGAAGGGGGAGAAGAGAAACTGTAGGAAATGAAGAAATTGATGATTACCAGTGATTTCTTCATTTTCAACTTTGTTTTCCTGACCCTCTTTCTTTAGGTGTGTTAGAAATTGATCTGTGTGAGAATGAGTCAACACTTTTATCAGACAAAAGTTTTGACCAACGTGAAACAGAATGCTGAAGACGAGTGTTGGTATTTAAATTGTAAATATATAAACATGTGGGAAAAAAATACAAAAATGGTCCTGTATCTGACAGTATCCGAGTTACAAAAGTTAACCAGAATTATGGAAATGATATGTTCATTGATCCTAAATCATTACCCTGTGGGAGAATGCTCAATAAGCACTACTGACCTAGTTTTTTACCCTCAAAGTGACTCAAGATCATACTTGTATAATATACCTTAGTAAAAAATATTCTGACTAAGTTTCAAGACATTTTACACAAAGATATACCTTCTAGATTGCAAAGAAGGTCTATGTAATATTTGAACAAGTAATCTATTTTTTGATTAATGTTCTACTTTTGGACCTTAGGAGACCCTTCAATGTTGCAATGGAGACAACCATATGTCCAAATATTAGGATACTTGAGCAAAAAGTTAGAAATTTTACAAGCAGCCTTGGACTTGACAAAACCTAATATTCAGATGTACAAAGTATCATGTAGAAACCATTCTATCAAGACATTTAAATTCAATAACACACAGTACTCATCAAGGGGAACAACTGTGCAAAGGTATATTGAAATCCATCTATTAATGTAGAAGATATGCTCCAAACAAGAAATGGAAACACACACACAGACACATACTAACCCTACCACCCAAAAAACACACACACTCAAACACTGACAGAGGTATCTGTATAATTATGCTCATCCCCATTACATGCCAGGGGGCATAAAAATGTGGCTTAAAGCCTGCATCCAAGTTATTTCTAAGAGTTGACATAGGGTTTGACCTCTAAATGACCCAAACTTGTCTAAGATATTAGAAAAAAAATTAAACAAGAGGGCCGTTGGCCCTGGGGCGCTCACCTGAGATAAAGGCTCTTTTTCTTTCAACAGTCTAATTTCATGTTAAGGTTAAGATTATGAAACAAGTGGGCCACAATTACATATAAAGACTATGAACCTGGGAATCTAAAAGTCCAAATTCCAAATTCCAAGGCTTTAGTGCCAATTTGAAAGAAGGAAAAAACTTTTTCCATGGGTTATAATTTCAGAAATAAGAAAGAAGTCTGTGAACTGATGCTTCATGCCTATAACCCCCCCCCCCCCCCTGGGTCTGCCCTTGGAGACCCGAGGATCATGATTTTAGCTTTTTTGTAAGAGGTCAATATACTGATGCCTCATGCAAAATATCAAGGCTCTATGCCTTCTGGGTCAGGAGGAGAAGATTCTTAAAGATTATTTTGAAATTTCACTTTTGTTGCCATGGCAACCAGAATTTTTAACAGATTTCAATTCTTTTAGCATATTTTAAGGGGGACCACCTAAGGAACATTTCTGCAAAATTTGGTTCAAATTGGCCCTGTGAATTGGGAGGAGATGTCATTTAAAAAATTGTTCTTTATTTCTATGTAAACCCCAACCCCCTGGGGCTCCGCCCCTGGGGACCCGAGGATCATGATTTTAGCTATTTTGAAAGAGGTCAATATACTGATGCTTCATGCAAAATATCAAGGCTCTATGCCTTCTGGGTCAGATGGAGAAGATTTTTAAAGATTATTTTAAAATTTCTCTTTTGTTGCCATGGCAACCAGAGTTTTTTAACGGATTTCAATTCTTTTAGCTATTTTTGAAGGGGACCACCTAAGCAACATTTCTGCCAAATTTGGTTCAAATCGGCCCAGTGGTTTGAGAGGAGATGTCATTTAAAAAATCGTTCTTTATTTCTATATAAACCCCACCCCCCTGGGGCTCAGCCCCTGGGGACCTGAGGATCATGATTTTAGCTATTTTGAAAGAGGTCAATATACTGATGCTTCATGCAAAATATCAAGGCCCTATGCCTTCTGGGTCAGAAGGAGAAGATTTTTAAAGATTATTTTAAAATTTCACTTTTGTTGCCATGGCAACCAGAGTTTTTAACGGATTTCAATTCTTTTAGCTATTTTTGAAGGGGACCACCTAAGGAACATTTCTGCCAAATTTGGTTCAAATAGGCCCAGTGGTTTAGGAGGAGATGTCGTTTAAAGAAATTGTTGAAGGACGACGCACGGCGGACGGACGCCGGACAAAAGGCGATCACAATAGCTCACTTGAGCACTACGTGCTCAGGTAAGCTAAAAACTATGATGCATAGAGGTATATTAGTCAGATTTGTTTGGCGACCTACTTTTTAACCCCAGCTGACCAAATATCAAACTTACCTGTTTCAAATTGCTCTAGTTATATTGGAATCTATCCATAATTGAGGAAGCTATGCTCCGGACATGCTTAATTTTTACAAACAACCTTGAGCAGTGACCTTGATCTTGGAGCTATCTGCATCATTTTTTAAAAGGAAATCTAATCATGATAGAGAACAATTTTGCCATTTTATGTTAAAACCATCCAACCTTGAACTGTGACCTTGACTCTATCTTAAACAAAATTACAGATGGACAGAAGGACAAAGCAGCTGCTATATGCTCACCCTTTGGGTAGCATAAAAATAATGCATATTCATGTACATATTAAAATAAGCCCTGCGAATGAAATTCATGTTTTTTGTCAGAAAAAATTCTACAAGGAATCTGATTAGTGATGGTCACATTCTATGAAATTTGATTTATTTCATCCAGGAGTTTCCTCAGGAAAAGTTTTTATAAGAAAACCTCATAGATGCGCACACAACAGACAATAGCACCAGAGGTATTTTGGCAGTAAAATTAGACATCTTATTGACACATGAAATTTAGAAAGTTTTCAACTCACCCATAGTATCAAAGCTTGATAGACTAGAATCCCTGTCATCACTGAACACATCCCCAACTGAAATACAACAAAAGATACATCACTAAATCTTGCTTTTCCTATGTTGTACAGACAAACAAGCCCTGCATTCAGGATGACAAAAAAAAGATGGTGCCCTACTGTGCATGTGTACAGTGGTAAAAATCAAATTTCAAGAGAGAAAACATACTGGTATTTTATCATCCTAAATAGTTTACACAAGTATTACCACAAAGCCTGCTTTTTCACCCCTTAATTACACACATACTCCAAACTTTGCGGGAAAAGGAAATATTGTCAGCAACTTTTCCCATTTGGACCAGCCTTATTTTTTTATCATGTGGCAATGGACTAACTATAAGTGTTAGTTCACATGTCCTAGTGGAAATGAACACATTAGAAACAAATGCACTGCCAATTTATATTTTTATATTTCATTATATTAAAACACTTAACCCTTTCCTGTATAATACCCTGATTTTACGTCCCTGAGATTTCATACCTAAGAAACGGTGTTTTGTTTTATACCCAAGAGCTTGTCTCAAGCAATTTCTTCTATTACCACAATATTTTACCCCATAGGGGTATTACTTTTCAAATTGCACTCAAATTTAATTGACGTCAGCAACTTCTTTAACCCATTCCCACTCAGTGACGCCTTTAGATGCCCCCAAGGAAAGAGGCATTGGAAAACATAGTGGAAAATGAAGAAATTGCTTGTCACAAGCGATTTCTTCATTTTCCACAATGTTTTCTACCCAGAAAGTTGAAAAAGTAAAAAAATTTATTAACTGTAAGTTGTCATCTGCAACTTCTTTCATTTTTGGCCAGTCTAAAATTTCACTGTCTGGTAATGGGTTAAAATTGGACTAGACTAAAATCTTATTGTCTTGTAATAGGTTAAAACACAAAAATAATTATAACCGTAATGATGATAAAATATGTAATATTACCATTTCACTAAGCAATTAAATATTCAACCCATTACCTAATGACATTAGACTGATAAAAAATTCAAAGAAATTGCAGATTACAATTTGTTGACTGGTAATGGATTTATGTTATCAAGAATTTCATCCTAATTTCACCATAGATTCATTTCCTATTACTCCCATGTTCAATCTTCAATGCAGAACTGTAAATTACATGAACAACAAACATGGGTGGCACAATTTGAATGAGGAGATAATAAGTTGAATGGAAAGAATTTCTTATCTCCCCAGGTTGGATTACAATGTTACCAGAAATAGATCCAATATTCAGGAGACTACTGGTTTTTAACATTTTTCTAGGGTAGACTAAATTGGAAAGTTTATCTTCAAGCAGCTTCAATGTTTAACAATGATTCATCATTCATACTAGACTGGCTACCTAACTCTTCTTAAAGGGAGTTGAATCTCTACAAGGTTAGGCAAGGATGTCAGCTAACTCCCTTGTCTATAAAAAGAAGTTTTTGTTTAGCACCAGTCACAAATATTAACTTTGCCTGACCGATTTCCACTCAATGACACTTTTTGACACCCCTCACGAAAAACAATTGGAAACATGCACATTGTATACAATGAAAAAATAGCTTGTAACAAGCAATATCTTCATTTTACACAATATTTTCTACCTGTTAAGTTGAAAAAATCTAAAATTTCATTTCTTCAAATTGTTGTCTGCAACTCCGCTCAATTTGGACCAGTATAAAATTGTGCTGTCTGGTAATGGGTTAAAGAAACATACATGAGGAAAAGACTTTCTACATTAAAAGTCCCAACAAAAATGAATGCAGCCAGTAAACATTAACCCATTCCAAAACAATCCTGCTTTTTAACACCCCTTTGAAAAATGCCTTGGAAAAAAATGAAGAAATTGTTTCTTCATTTTCCACAATGTTTTTTATGCAAAAAGTCGGAAAAAAACTAAAACTTCATAAACTTGTAAATAGTTGTCTCCAACTCCTTTCAATGTAGCTGAGTCCATTTCAATTGGTCAGCGCGAATCAGTTGTAACTGCCTATTAACATATGTTTCATGCTGACCGATCGATTTGGTAATGGGTTAAATTTGACATAGCTTTTACAAACTTGATCGTCAGATTCAAAAACTGCCAACAACATCACACTTTCTACAGTTCAGTGTATAAATATTGGATTGGTTTAATCTAATACCAGATGACAAATTTTAGACAGGTCTAAATTTAAAGTAATTTCACATGACAATTTCAAGTTGATGGAGTTTCAAAATATTTGTTTTTTGGGGTAGAAAACATTATGGAAAATGGATAAATTGCTTGTAACAAGCAATTTCTTCATTTTCCTCGATGTTTCTTAAGCCTTTTTATGACAGGCATCAAAAATGGGCATTGTGTGGGAATGGATTAAAAGCATGTGGTTTGACACCAGTGCATCTTGCTATTATTGCTTCATACTATTTCCAAACAAGCACATCAGGATCCAGTCTAATCCAGCATGCAGCCAAGTCATCACAGCAAAAGCCTTATAGAAAAACAGTATGATCAACATGGTTGATTGATTGATTGAATATGGTTTAACGCCACTTTTAACAGTATTGCAGTCATATCGTAATGGCTGGAGCATCTAACGATGAATCCCTGGTATTTCTAACACCAGTACTACCGCTACATCCTTCCCTAGCCTCCAGCTGCTATCCCACTTAGGTTTAAGATTATTTACCCATTAGTGAGAGCCAAAGTCAGAAAGGATATGTGCTGCCGCCAGGGATCAAACCCATGACATCCCATGACAGAATATCGGGAGTCTAATGCATGATCAACATGGCAAGATCCTCATGAATGGTATCATGATAAATGTTGCTATTACAATTTTATGAAGGATTTTCTTAGAGACAAGGCTTACACTTGCAATCCCATTATAAACAGTCCATATAGCATCTTGGACCAAGGTGCTGAGATTCAAAGGAGCTTCACAGATATCAACAATATCCCAGTCCAAATGACAAAATTGAAGAAAATTGAGAGATCTTGCAGACGACAATTTTCAGTTGATGGAATTTAACAATTCTCTATCTTTTGGGTTGTAACAAGCAATTTCTTCATTCTCCATGATGCTTTCGAAAGCTTTTTATTCTGGGGCATAAAAGGCGAGATTGTGTGGGAATGGGTTACGCAAAATATGAATGTGAAGATAAACTACCTGTCAGAACGAGCTCTCTATATGTCTAACAAGGAAAAGCAAAAAGACTCTATAGACACTATCACAATGATTTGCACTCCAAAAGCTTTTTAATGATCCTCCAGATGTCCATTTATAAATTTAATTCTACAACTAGTATAATAAAATGGCTTCCTTTATTACAGATATTGATCTGGAAGAATTTCTGATAGCTCAATACAATGTAATTAAAGAGAAAGGAGACAGTGGCTTATCTACCAGTAATTGTCACTAATCCAATACTCTTTCTCCCCAAAATTGGCATGGTACTTATAAACCCATTATCAGACAACAAAATTTTAGACCGGTCCAAATTCAAAGGAGTTGCAGACATCCATTTCAAGTTTAGGATGTTTTAGATTTTTCAACTTTCTGGGTAGAAAACATTGTTTTCTTCATTTTCATCAAATTTTCCCCAATTGCTTTTCTTGAGGGGCGTCCAAAAGTGTCACTGTGAGGGAATGGGTTGTCATGCTGAATAATAACCTCTACAGAATCGAATTAAAATCAAAAGGCTGAAAGCACTGGAATCACTAATTATGAATTAACCCTTGTCATGCTGTATAAATAAACTTGCTGAATTGCTGTCAATTCAAAGGGCTGAAAGCACTGATAGAACTTGTTGTTCAAAAATCAATATTTTTTGTTAGAAATCAATTTCATAAACAACTCTGGCAGGTAAATTTCAAGCAGAAGGTGTAGACCAAGATCAGACTGCACTTATCTGCAGGCTGATCTTTGTCTATACCTCCTGCCCAAACCAGAATATTCCGGGTTCAGCATGACAAGGGTTAATATTGATTTTGAGATAAAATTTTATAACAGCTTTAACTTAACCCATAACCAAATATCAAAATTTTGGACCGGTCCAAATAGAAATGTGTTGCAGCTGATATTTTCAAGTTGATGAAAATGAGAAAATCTTTTTCCTTCTGAGTAGATCAATGTCTTCAATATCCACAACATTTTCTTCACAAAAAGACAAAAACAAAAAATATTTTTGAGCTCAAAACTGCTGTCTGGAACTTCCTTAAATTTGGACCAGTCTAAAATTATGTTATGTTGTAATGGGTTAATGATCCAATCATTGTTTATAGATGTGTTTGTGAGATAGTATTGTAATTCAGTGACGTTAATGACTGACCCAATGGGCCAATACAGACTTGTATTTAAAACCTAATATAGCATTAAATTGACTGCATCTATAATTAGATGGATTACCAATCTAGCTTTATAAAGTGGTAGAGTATTTAACTCTTTCCTGTACAATCACTGGGTTTTACATTCTTGTGATTTTATACTTGATGAAACATTGTGGGAAAAGAAGAAATGGCTTGTAACAAGCAATTTCTTCTTTTACCACAATATTTTCTACGCTACTATGTGGTTATTTTTCAAAATAAATCCACTATAAATTTTCATCTGCAAAACCTTTGAATTTGGACAGGTCTAAAATTTTGCGAAACAGGAAAGGGTTAAACCTTGACCCCCAACCTATCGACAGAGACCTTGATGCAGGCTGTTCTGATTAAACAAGTATCAAAACAACCAAATTTTAGACTAGTCAAATTGGGGGAAGTTCACACAACAATTCCTTGTTGATGAAATCTTTAAAAGTTTTTGCCTTTTTGGGTAGAAAACATTGTGGAAAATGATGAAATTAGATTTTCTACAATTTTTCCCAAAGCTATTTTCTTGAGGAGGCGTAAAAAGCAGAATTGTGTGGGAATGGGTTAACCAATTATCAGGCAAACAGATTTTTTGATTGATCCGAACTGAAAGAATATTGTAGTAAACTTGACTAGATTTTTGTTTTTCTGGATCATTTCCTTCAGACTATAATTTATTTAACCTTTTCCCATTTTGGGAAATTTTAGACCTGTCCAAATTCAAAGGTTTTGCAGACGATATTTTAAAGTGGATTTAATTTGAATAATAACCATTCAATAGGGTAGAAAACATTGTGGAAAAAGAAGAAATTGCTTGTTACAAGCAATTTCTTCTTTTACCACAATTTTTTCTCAAGTACAAAATAACAGCAACATAAAATCCCGTGTTTGTACAGGAAAGGGTTAAAATCATAAAATTAAAAGAAAACAACATTCAGTGGCTACAACTTATGGTAAGTTTTTAAAAAGATACACAATAAAATCTTCACGTCAGTTTTTAGCATTTTTTGAGGGAAATACAGTATGAATTAAAGATATATAACACCCTGAAAAAGTTATGAGGTTAACCATATATGGCTGCAGTAAATCATCGCCTTATTTCCGTGCCATTGATTTTTGCTTGGAACAACTCCTTCACGTATGTTAAGACACCGGCTCATATGGGTTGATTTTCACATTATCAATATCAACTTAGTGCCAAGAAACTAATAGACTTCAGCTCGACTTCCGACTCCCTTCATAAGTTCTAGAGCGTTTTATTGACATAGGAATCATCCTTCAATAAGACTAAAACAATCAAGTAAGGTCCTTAAACATCAGGAATTTTTAAAATAAATTCTTCAGTGACACTTTTAAATGCCCCCAAGGAAAAAAGCTGTGGAAAACATTGTGAAAAATAAAGAAATTGCTTGTTACATTGTTCTTTTTCTACCCAGAAAGTTGAAAAACCCTAAATAAAATAAACTTTAAATCATCGTCTGCAGCTTCTTTCAATTTGGGCCAGTTTAAAACTTTGTCCTCTGGTAATGGGTTAAATAGAAACAAATTACACTATTGTCTGTTAGCCATGGCAGTTTGTAAGTCAGATTTAGGAGTTTCTTCAATTATTCAAAGATCTTCTTTTGTAGATATGTTTACATCAAAAATTATTTGTAAGGCTAAAACTCTAAGATAGGTACTGCACATTGACTTAAACCCATTACCACATAATCACAGTAATTTTATGTTCTGAAGCAGTAATAATTCAAAACTGTTGTGAAAAAAAAAATAGCCCCATATCTCACAATGTTTCAACCCAGTATGATGTTTCTTAATAAATTTTTTCACAAAATTTCTCTTTGAAATGTCGTTTAAAACATCTTGCACCTTATACCAGTCCAAAGTTTTATCACATGGTAATGGGTTAAGCAAATGGCTTTATTCATTTAGAAAAATACGACTCTATAAAGACAGTAATCTAGGCTTCATTTTCAACTTATCATCTAAGACCAGACTTTCTTATTGTTTAACCCCAGAGACATTATGAAAGCTTGGATATCAGACTTGATCCCAAAATAGATCAGCTCCTGACACATTCTCAGTAAATCTTTCAATTACTACTGATTTTAATTGGTGCAACCTTCTGCTTGTATCAAATAAATGCCAAGAAAATTAAAATTTTAAACTATTACCAGACAGCAAAATTTCACACCAATCCAAATTTAAAGGAGTTGCAGACAACAATTCTAAGTTTGTGAAATTTCAGATTCTGTCAACTTTCTGGATATAAAAACATTGTGTAAAATTAAGCAATTGTTTGTTTCAAGCAATTCCTTAATTTTACACAAATTAAGGAAAAATTTTACACAATTTTTCCAAATTGTTTTTCTAGAGGCGTCTAAAGCGTCACTGCTTGGGGATGGGTTAAGAGGACTAATCTACAACACTACAACACTAGAATTCAATTAGAAAAGCTTACTTGGCAATTGATTACTGAAATGCATTGCAATCTTTTGTTGAAATTAATCAGAAATTGCTATTAAAAGGAGCCACCCATATTTGCTCTTTAAATATGTTTGTGAATAGTCATTTTCAATGTAAAGCAGTGAATTGTTACAAGAAATTTCTTCATTTACCCACAATGTTTCTACCCAGACAATTGAAAAATCTAAAATTTCATAAACTTAAAATTGTTGTCTGCAACTCCTTCAATTTTGACCTGTCTAGAAATTTGTTGTGTGGTAATGGGTTAAGAGGATTTCATATTATATTTATCTTTTACTAAATATTTTGTTGCAAGCAATTTTTTTATTTTCGTTAATGTTTCTCAATTTCTATTCTTCATTGAAAAGCATAAATGGTGGGAATAACCCATTCCCATATATTCCTCCTTTTTTTGCCCCTCAGGTAAAAAGCTTTGGAAAACACTGTGAATTAAAATGAAAAAAAATCTTGAAACGAGCAATTTCTTCATTATCAAATATTTTCTATCCTAAAAGACAAAAAAAATACAAATCCCATCATCTTAAAATCGTCGTCTGCAGCTTCTTTTAATATCGATCAGTTGAAAATCTTGTTGTTTGGGAATCGGTTAAACTGGCTGTAACACTGAGATCCTGCTGAGTTCATGTGTTGTTCAATAGGACAGAAATAGACAAACAAAGAGCAATGAAAGCAATTCTATTAACTAACCAATTACTGAATAGTTTACTGCATTGGATCAGAGATAATTAATTAAATACAAACCCCAAGGGACACAAATTGTCTTAAATATTTTAATCAAAAACTATTTATGGCAGAATTTTTGTCTGATAATTTAAGTTAACAATAAGCATAGCTAATATGAATCTTGATTTTTTTTGTTTGTGTGAAAGGTCCCTGATGTTTGCTTGTTTTTTGGTTTTTTTTTTTTTTTTTTTTTTTTTTGGTTTGAAAGGTCTCACATGTTTGCTTGTTACTTTTTGGTTTGAAAGGTTCCTGGTGTTTGCTTGTTATTTTTTGTTTTGAAAGGTCCTGGATGTTTGTTATTTTTTAGTTTGAAAGGTCCCAAATGTTAACTATAAGCATAGCTAATATGAATGTTGATTTGTTTTGTTTGAAAGGTCGCTAAAGTTTGCTTTTTATTTTTTTGTTTGAAATGTCCCTGATGTTTGCTTGTTATTTTTTGTTTGAAAGGTCTCCAATGTTTGCTTGTCATTTTTAGTTTGAAAGGTCGCTAAAGTTTACTTGTTATTTTTGGGTTTGAAAAGTACCAGATGTTTGCTTGTTATTGAGCCAACAAAATTTATGAAAAGAGACTATATCTGGTTCTTGATCTAGTCATAAGAAGATAATTTACAGTGCATGGAGGAAGCCCTCAAACAAGGAAACAAGGGTAAATTGAAAAAATAAATCATTGTCATGCTGGAGCCAGAATATTCCTGTTTTGGCAGGAGGTATAGACAAAGATCAGCCTGCACATAAGTGCAGCTTGATCTTGGTTTACAACTCCTGGTTGTCTCCTTTAAGCCAGAGTTTTTAAGATAGTTATTTCTTAAATGAAATATTTGCCCTAAATAAGACATGCCAGTACTACCAGTCCTTTGATTTCAATGCAACTCTGTATAGGATTTGTATTCAGCATGACAAAGGTTAACATGGAACCACCAGGTAAATATATTTGAAAGATGAAGCAACAAATTGAATCCATTCCCACAATGACATTTTTTTTTAAAAGAGCTTTGAAAACATTGTAGAAATTGCAGAATTGCTTTTGACAAGCAATTTTTTCTTTATCCATAGTGTTTTCTATCCCCCCAAAAAACAGAAACAAGAAGGCCGTTGGCCCTAGGGTGCTCACCTGAGATAAAGGCTCTTTTCTTTCAACAATCTAATTTCATGTTAAGGTTAGGATTATGATACAAGTGGGCCATACTTTATGCATATAAAGACTATGTACCAGGGGATCCAAAATTCTAAATTACAAATTCAAAGCCTTTAGGGCAAATGTGAAAGAGGGAGAAAACCTCTTCCTTCCTCTGGATCCATGTATTATAATTTCAGAAATAAGAAAGAAGTCAGTGAACTGATGCTTCATGCATATAACATCCCCCCCGCCCCTGGGGATCCGAGGATCATGATTTCAGCTATTTTGAAAGAGGTCAATTTACTGATGCTTCATGCAATACATATAAAGGCTTTACTCCTTCTGGATCAGGAGGAGAAATTTTAGAGATGATTTCAAAATTTCACTTTTGTTGCCATGGCAATCAGAGTTTTAAACAGATTTCAATTCTATAAGCTGTTTTTAAAGGGGACCATCTAAGGAACGTTTCTATCAAATTTGGTTCAAATTGGCCCTGTGGTTTGGAGGGAGATGTCGTTTAAAAATCTTTTAAAAATTGTTCTTTATTCTACATAAGCCCCGCCCCCTGGGGCTCCCCAAAGAGGGACCCGAGGATCATGATTTTAGCTATTTTGTAAGAGGTCAATATACTAATGCTTCATTCACAATATTCGCCTTCTGAATAAGGAGGAGAAGATTATTTTAAAATTTCACTTTTGTTGCCATGGCAACCAGAGTTTTAAACGGATTTCAATTCTTTTAGCTATATTTGAAGGGGACCACCTAAAGATTGTTTCTGCCAAATTTGGTTCAAATTAGGCAAGTGGTGTGGGAGGAGATGTCGTTCTTTATTTCTACATAAGCCCCATCCCCTTGGGGCTTCGCATCTGGGGACCCCGAGGATCATGATTTTGCTTTGAAAGAGGTCTATATACTGATGCTTCATGCAAAATATCAAGGCTCTACACCGTCTGGGTCAGGGGGAGAAGATTATTTTAAAATTTCACTTTTGTTGCCATGGCAAACAGAGTTTTAAAAGGATTTCAATTCTTTTAGCTATTTATAGAGGGAACCACCTATGGAACATTTCTGCCAAATTAGGTTCAAATTGGGCCAGTGGTTTTGGAGGAGATTTTGTTTAAAGAAATTGTTGACGGACGACAGACAACTGCTGGACAAATGGTGATTACAATATCTCTCTTGAGTACTTGGAGCTAAAAAATCCTAAATTTCATCAACTTAAATTTGTCATCTGCAACATCTTTGAATTTGGACAAATTAATACAAAATAGTTCATACCATGGTCATCAGTAACAATTATAATGATCACTGCAACCATTGCAAAAGTGCATTTGATATCTTTTCACAAAACACACAAAAAGAACCATACATCTTCTTTCCAGATACCCTATATGTAACTAGATAATTCATGAGTCATATCATTATGCTTGTATCATTTTTACGACATGAATTGTCTACAATTTAGTTGCAACAGAACTGATTTTAATACTTCAAACAACTAGTTACAGTATACAACTGTGGTTAATAGTTCCTGGCAGTCTTAGATAGTCCAAGACAGTCATTGATGGTCCTGATAGTCATTGATAGTCCCTGACAACCATTGAGTCATTGATAGTCCCTGATAGTCTTTGATATTCTTGACAGACCCTGAAAGTCATTGAGAGTCCCTGACAGACACTAATAGGCCATGTCAGACATCATTAGTCCCTGGCAGACACTGATAGGCCATGGCTGACATTGATAGTTGCTTACAGACTGACAGGGCATGACAGACACTGATAGTCCTTGACAGACATTGATAGTCCCTGACAGACACTGACTGTCCCTGACAGACACTGAAAGGCTATGACAGACATTGATAGTTGCTGACAGACTGATAGTCCCTGACAGACATTGATAGTCCCTGACAGACACTGACTGTCCCTGACAGACACTGACTGTCCCTGACAGACACTGATAGGCTATGACAGACATTGATAGTCACTGACAGACACAAATAATCCCAGATGGTCACTGTTAGTCCCTGATAAACAATTATATTCCCTGATACTTATTGATAGTCTCTGATAGTCATTGATGGTCCCTTATAGTCCTTACAGACACTGATTCTCCCTAATAGTCATTGATAGTCCCTGACAGACATTGATAGTCCGTGAAAGACATTGACAGACACAAACAGACATTGATAAAATCTTTTTCAATCTACAAAATGAACCCTTTGTTAAAGTTTTTAGATTTCACCTTTAGCCAATGCACTATGAGTGAAATCTTAATCAGTAGTTACTTAATGATAGCACATCATAATCATTATATCTGCATGCAAGTTTAAAGGGAACAATATCATAAACCGGATGTTAATATTTTACACAAATGTTACCTGTAATCAATTATGATAACACCTGGTGCCAGTTTAAACATGGAAACAATGAAAACTTAAATCCTGCTTCAAAGCAAGTACATCACTTACATTTAATACATTGGTTAAATTTTGCATTTATTCACTTAACCCATTCCCATATAATTCCTGGTTTTAACTTTCCTTAATTTTATACTTGAGAAAAATTGTGGAAAAGAAGAAATTGCTTGTAATGAGCAATTTCTTCATTTTCCACAATATTTTCTAACCTATTCAATTATTACTTTTCAAATAAAATGGATTCAATATTGTTGTCTGCTAATCCTTTGAATTTGGGAAGGTCTAAAAAAATTGCAAAACAGGAAAGGGTTAGTGTGTTTGTCTGCAAATATGTATGCATAATTTTTTATACTGTACATGCGCCATATTATACACAGAACTGTTACCAAACATCTCAAAATTCACTGATCAACCCATTTCTATTTAATGAATTTTTATGCAACCCAAGAAAAAGCTGTGGAAAAAAGAAACATCTTCTTTCCCACAATATTTTCTACCCAGAAAAAACAAATAAACAAAAAAATATGTACAATTTCATCAATTTAAAAATTCTTTCAAAACTGGACCATTCTAAATTTTGTCCATTATTGGCTAAACCCTTTCTTTTACAATCCCTATTTCTAATTCCCTATAATGATATGCTTGTGCCAAGTGATTTCTTCTTTTACCACAATATTTAATATCATATAGGATGGTGTATTTTTGAATTGTACTTACTTTATGATGTCATCTGTTATCTTACTACAATTATATTCATTTGGATTTATCAATGTTGTTTTGTAATTTTACATCAAGATGATTCCATTTCTAAGGGGGGAGGGGTCCCTTTATACCCCAAATAATAAGACTTCTACTCCTTAACCCATTCCACTAAAAAAAAATAAAAAATAAAACATTTTGGTAAACTCTTTGATACAAGCAATTTCTTCCTTATCCACTATGTTTTCTACCCCAAAAGACAGGGACTTTTGAAATTTCATCAACAAACACTGTTGTCTGCAATATCTTGAGCTTAGACCAGTCAAAAGTTTTGCCATCTGGTAATGGATTGAGCTACAGGCAATGTACTACCCACAACAATCTGTCAAAGCTTATTTTCAGGACACTAATAGTCCCTGGTCCCTGACAGACAATGATAATCCTTGACAGTCATTGGACACTGATAGTCCCTGACAGACAATGATAATCCTTGACAGTCATTGGACACTGATAGTCCCTGACAGACAATGATAATCCCTGACAGTCATTGGACACTGATAGTCCCTGACAGACAATGATAATCCTTGACAGTCATTGGACACTGATAGTCCCTGACAGACAATGATAATCCTTGACAGTCATTGGACACTGATAGTCCCTGACAGACTATGATAATCCTTGACAGTCATTGGACACTGATAGTCCCTGACAGACAATGATAATCCCTGACAGTCATTGGACACTGATAGTCCCTGACAGACAATGATAATCCTTGACAGTCATTGGACACTGATAGTCCCTGACAGACAATGATAATCCTTGACAGTCATTGGACACTGATAGTCCCTGACAGACAATGATAATCCTTGACAGTCATTGGACACTGATAATCCCTGACAGACAATGATAATCCCTGTCAGTCATTGGACACTGTTAGTCCCTGACAGACAATGTACTACCGACGACAATCTGTTAAAGCTTATTTTCAGGACACCGATAGTCCCTGACAGACAATCATAATCCTTGACAGTCATTGGACACTGATAGTCCCTGACAGACAATCATAATCCTTGACATTCATTCGACACTGATAGTCCCTGATGGTCATTGATAGTCCCTGAATTTTTAACCCTTATCTTGCTGAATAAAATCTTTTTCAGAATTGCATTAAAATCATACGGCTGAAACCATCTAAAGCATTAGCCTAGGATCAATGTTTCTTTTGAATAATAATTTTTATAAATGCATGACTCTAGCTTGAAAGAGACTAACAGGTGGTGTAGACCAAGATCAGTTACACAAAAATGCAGGCTGATCTTTATCTTAACCTCCTTCCAGCAGAATAAGGTTTAAACAAGGAAATTTAAAGCAAGGGGAAGACATAAAAATCATCACCATATTATTAGAGCAACTAATTCTGCCCATCAATTAATATTTCTGTCTTACGGTTTTGTTGCAAGTTTAGACAAGGATAAGCCAGCAATTACACACAGTCTGATCTTGGTCTGCACTACCAGAGTGTACCATTATAAATATGGGGAATTTATGGGAACTTAGATAGTAGCGTATGGATCGTGAAGAGCAAGATAAGGGTTACAAGATTACAGAAGCTTCATGTCAATATTTGATTAAAACCAGTTCCAGCCTATCTCTTATGTATATAAATGTGTAACAGACCTTGGACTTAACATCACAGCTTTTTACTGTTTTTTTTTCTTTCTGAGAATCTCTAATGCTCTCTTGTGGCTGTGCAAGCCTGTGGAGTTACCAATATATCACATAGATGTACAATAGAACCTTGTTAATTCCAATGACACTGGTTCGCAGGTATGTGTGCGTTCGTATTCTTTACACGGACCCAATCTTTATCATTCTTAAGTTTTGTTAGAAAACTCTGTCTAATTCGAACGTCAGTGGTTCGTAGTTCGAAGGCCATTTCAAGTCCCGAAAGTATTATCATAACACAATCTTCTATGTTTAATTCGTAGGTGTGATAAACTTATCGTCACAAATCACCACCTACCTTGATTTTCACACCTGCTGATCTATATGACAAATAATGTGTTATCATATACCTTTCGTTAAAAGGGGCTGTTTGGTTTGTAAGGTGGGTAATTAACCGAATAAAAATCAACGTAATTATTGCCGAAAATTCACTTTATATTGACACATCCCCATTAGTATCAGTAATATTGGTCATTTAGAAATTCTAACTACTTTATTTTAATCTGCAGTTGCTTTCTTTACAATCGTCGGTCCTTAATGATAATAGAATATTCAGAGTGATTTTATCCAATGTATTGTAGAAGGAAATCACTCTGATGGGAGGTAGAAATTTGATACAAACATTGTGTTTAAAAATGCCAAAAATTAACACAGAGATAACAGCATAAAAATACAAGACAAGTAATTTTTAATTTATGTTTTCCTCAATTAATATCTGCGGGTCTTGTTTAGAAAAAAATAACTAATTTAAAATCAATTCATAAATGGGGGACAGAACAAGACCGTTTAAGACTCCATGCATCTGAAACAGCCGACCACATGCCCTTCGTTTTGTTTGTACTATGCTTAATTTGTATAAATTTCATCAGTCCCTTGCGCTACGAACTACCGAGGTTTTACTGTATATGCTAGCAAGAAATCTGTGAGTCAAAGCTCACTGAGTATATCCCAGCTTACAATACCAATTAAACTACTGTGAAAACTAAATTCTCCTCCAAATCATGCATGTTCAGTAATTGCCATAATAATAATTATAATAAAAATAATAAAGTCTTTATTTAACAAGGCAACAGAGTTGGGTTTATGTAGAACACCTAACTGATTCTCTATTTCAATTGGATGTTATGTATAGGAGCTGACAAAAGTGTGCGAAAATATACCACTTGACAAGGCAATGTTCAAAAATAATACTAGGCAATATCAAAAAATCAATATCAAAAAATCAACTGGTTTAAATCAAAGGACTGAAAGTCCTGAGAGCGGTTTTGCTGGCTTATCAGTAACCGCACTCAACTATGCCAACATGTATCATCAAGAACAGTAAATAAATCGTACACCTAAGTCGGATGAGCAGCTTGAGGCTCGATAAGGATGTAGTGGTAGTACTGGTGTGAGAACTACCAGGAATCCATGGTTAGGAGCTCCAGCCGCCCCGATATAACTGAAATACTATTAAAAGTTGTGTTAAAACCCCATTCAATAAATCATGACCCTTTTACTGTTTACCTACATTGCTCTTTTGATTTAATCACGTTTTTTTTTTTTTTTATATTATTTCATTTTATTAAATGATAAAAGGTAAAGCAATCAAAGCTAAAATTCAATTCTTTTTGCGTTGAGCAGATTATTTTTACGATTGAAGTACTAAAAGTCCATTTCAAAGATATGGTCGAATTCAATTGTGATTTAATTGTTGGAGTTAAATAGGTGCTTGAATTGGGACTATAACAGGGTCGTAACTTGTAACATATATGTACTGCGTATACAGGGTGTAAATTTGCTCAGTCCTGCCAGGTCAAAACTAACAGACAGGATTAGGAGTTTGTTTACATGCATTCTTCTACTCCACTAACAACTGACCTAGATTCTATCTTGAAACGCGAGGAAATTATTTCTCTCATTTAGACATTTCATTAGACAATTTACTATGGATATATTAAGTTAAAGTTTTAAAACCATTTTCCTTGATATTTGTGACTAAAAGGAGGCTGTTGACATTCAGCGAATAAGTTACTTTCTTCATCAGCAGCGAAACAAGATGGAGGTGATCACATAGACTTTCACTTCAAGTTTATGAGCATGCGTGGAAATGTGTGGAAATGCTTTAAAAATTGTTTCTGGTTGATCAATGTGAAATACCTATTTTGTCCTTCAGAACCGCTAAAAAATATGTCTAAAACATACTGACCTAGATATGGAAAGAGCAATGTATGACATCTAGTCGAGTCTTATACCCAGTATCAAGTGGATGCTATTCACGAGAAATTGCTTAGAAAAATGCGACAGAAATATACTAATATGCCAAACAAGGTTAGAAAATTGGCCAAGTTGTAAAACAAGAAGTTGATAACTTGCAGACCTAAATTTTGTAAGCTCCATGTAAGCCTTTAGTTGAACTTCCATATAATGCTATTGACGAAAAATTGCTTAGAAAAATGCGACAAAAATATACTAATATGCCAAACAAGGTCAGAAAATTGGCTAAGTTGTAAAACAAGAAGTTGATAACTTGCAAACCTAAATTTGGTAAGCTCCATGTAAGCCTTTAGTTGAACTTCCATGTTAAGTTCTACTGTAGGCTGTTTATGGTTGCTGAGAAAAATGGGAGAAAAAATATTGCTTAGAGGTAAACCAAATTATCTCCCTCTTCTTCCAAGAAACAGCGTTACAATACTCAAATGACAGGTTGAAACATTGAGAATCAAATACATTGTACCTTTGTTTAAGAAGAACCAGATAGAATACAAGAATTCATGCATCATTACTTTTCAAATAGACAGCAAGAGTTCTTCAAGATTTTAAATTTGTCAAGGCACTTTTCTATTTCTACACTTAACCCCAAACAAGCCCTCCACCCCTCATGATAAAAAACTCTGGACTACTTTGTGGAAATGAAGAAATTGCTTATTACAATTACTTGTCTAAAATTTTGTTGTGTGGGAATGGGTTAACCAATTATTGAATGTCGGTCAAAAACTGGTGTTATTCAGTATAGTTAAAATTGTTCATAGACATACCATAATTATGCAGTTTCTGAATATTTTGAGAGCCTACCTGGTCTGAACACCTCCTACTAAATAATCCTTTGAAATCTCCTCAAGTCAAATATTCAATAAACTCTATTTAAAGTCCATGTGGAATGAAGTTCTATTTATTATGGTCTTTACATGTTTCAGAAAAAAACATCTCATCAACAAAGATTACATATTATAAAGAATAAATATACACACAAAGCAGTACAATAACAATGTAACAGCAAGTTGTACAAAAGTTAGGAATTAACGTTAATTTTGGTGATAATAAAGTAAGAAACTTAATCTAAGAACCACTTTGTTGGCTTCTTTAAAAACAAAACTGTGTAGACATTCTGACAGATGCAGAATGTTTATAGTAAATCCAATACTTCACTACTGTTATGTAGAAGAGAGGATGGGGTTAACCCAACTACAGAGAGTGATGTGAAGTACTGGACAAATTATTGTCTAACATGCCAATATAGATTTTGCAACAAATATAGCTTTATCCCAGTTAACTGCTTTTCCACAACAAAATATCATTTAAATCCCATCTCAAGAAACAGAAACTATGAATTTCATTACAAATCAATAGTAATTATACCACCGTTACCAGTAAAATTTGTAGTTTATGTCAAAACGGACTGCATCTTAGATCCAAAAGGACTGCATCTTGCATCCAAAAAGGATTGTAGCTCCAAAAGGACTGTAGCTTACTTCCAAAAGGACTGTAACTTACATCCAAAAGAACAGCATCTTGCGTCCAAAAAGGACAGGATCTAACGTCCAAAAGGACTGTAGCTTATATCTAAAAGGACTGTAGCTTATATCTAAAAGGACTGTAGTTTAATCAGTCCAAGCAGGGTCCTATAAACATGAATTTCAGTATAAACATGAAAACCCAAAATAAGGTATGAAGAAATATTTTAACCCTTGTCATGCTGTATAAATTACCTTACTGAATTGCTTTCAAATTAAAGGACTGAAAGCACTGATACATCCTGTTGTTCAAAAATCAATATTTCTTTTAGAACTCAACCTCATAAACAACTCAGGAAGGAAAAGTATGAGCAGGGGTGTAGACTAAGATCAGCCTGCACATAAGTGCAGTCTGATCTTAGTCTACACCTCCTGCCAAAACCGGAACATTCCGGGTTCAGCATGACAAGGGTTAAAGTTGGTTTAAATCACCAGAGTAACTTTAGAAGGTTATTTCTTCAATCCATTTCTTGCTGATCCAGGGACACTTGCAGTCAACATAGAAGCAGTTCAGCCTGCATATACATACAATCTGATCTTTGCCTATGCTGCATGCTTGTCATTTTCGGTAATATTTTAGTCACTATGGAAACATGCAAACACATAAACATAAGCAAAGCAGAACTTTACTAGCTTTTGCATTCTGCAGAACTATGACAGATACATCAAATATTGTCATCTATTGATCTGATTCCAGGAAACCGGCCTGACAAGTACATGACCACCAATGAAATATTCCATTAATCTAATTTGTAGTGGAAGTGTTATCCTCCCAGGGAACATAACCTCAATTTCCTGAACTAAAATACTTCTAATGTAGTAGTCCTTTTTTCTTAACCAAAGTTGCCTTTAACTGTCCACTCTTGCTTAAATAGATTGAGGGTTATTGGCCCTAAAGTGATCATCTGAGTCGATGAGTGCAGAAGTAAAAATGCCTAAGTAATCTAATTTTGGCAAATGGGACCCATGATCAAATCTTGTCTAGAAATCAAGAGAAAACATTCAAAATATTTGTGCAAGAATTGTAGAATGTAAATTACAACGCTTCTTTAGGTTAGACTTTAGACAAATATCAAGTTAATTGAGCCAAATATGCGGCCTCCAGGGTGCTTTAAAGGTATTTCTATAATTTGACCTGGTGACCTACTTTTTCACCCAAAGCCAAAATTGTGGTCTCTAGCATACACACTAAGTTTTTCTACCTTATGACTTAGTGACCTAATTTTAGAGCCCTTGTGACCAAAATTGGAAACTCAGGTATTTTAGGACAAATATTCCAACCAAATATAAACTATTTGAGCTTGAAATATACCTTCTAGAGTGCCCACAATCTATTTCTAAGTTTTGACTTAATGACCCCATTTGACCAAATATCGAATTTGGCCACAATATCATGCAGACAGACATTCTGGCCAAATATCAATGCATTATCAATGCATTTGAGGTAAAATGTTCCCTCTAACGTGCACACAAGCCGCCTTCATAGCGCAGTTGGTAGCCCATCAGACCCCTAATCTTCAATCATGGAATGTCATGTGTTCTATCCCTGGCGATGGCACATATCCTTTCCAACATTTGTCCCCATCAATGGCTGGATAATCGCTAACCTAAGTGGGATAGCAGCTGGAGGCTAGGAAAGGATGTGGTAGTACTGGTGTGAGAAATACCAGCAATCCATTGTTAGGTGCTCCAGCCATCCCAATATGACTGAAATACTGTTAAAAGTGGCGTTAAAACCCCATTCAATCAATCAAGCTAAAAAGCACACAAGGTTATTTCTAAGATTTGACCTAGTGACCTAGTTTTTTATTCCATTTTCCGTAGCTTATTCGAAAGAGATATTAAGCAGAAAATCATTCCAAGTATCAAGACATTTAAGTAAAAATTGTGATTTCTAGAATGCACAAGAGGTTGTTATAACATGTGACCTAATTTTTACCCAAAATGACAAAATGTTAAATTTGTCAGAGGTTTCATGGAGACAAACATTCTTTCCAAGTTTCAAGACATTTGAGCTAAAATTGTGGCCTGTGGAGTGCACACAAGATGTTGTCACACATTGGATGGCAGAAGATGGACAATGGACACAGCTAGATTCCAAAGCTCACCTTGAGCACTTCACACTCAGGTGAGCTATCAAAGAAGCCATCAGGTACAAAGAGAAAAAGCTTTTTATCATTCTGAACCTACTTCTACCTTCAGATTGGTTTATACCATATAATCTCACATCTTTAGGTGCAAAAGAAAATTGGCCCTGGAAAACACAGTGAGAAAAGGAGAAATTGTTTAAACGAGCAATTTCTCCTTTTTTCACAATGTTTTCTGCTCTGGTAGATATTATCTTATTCTAACACACTTTGAACTGTTCACTGCAATATCTTTCAATTTATACCCATGTTAAATTTTGTTGTGGGGTAATAGTTTAAAAGTTGTTCATTACAATTGATAGTCATTAAAGTAAATTATGAATTAGATATTGTTAAACAATATCAAAACTAGAGGTGTGTCAGCGCCTGTATCGCTCCACATGCCTGAATGTACTGCAAAAAGTGTTTTTCGGGAATTGACTCAATGACCCCATTTGATATAAACTGAAATGTCTTTGCCATACCTGGCAAATAAATCTGGTGACTAAAATCTTTAAAATAGTTCCTGAGAAGCCTTTCAAAGTTTTCACTGTTTTACAACAGTCAAGTCAGGTTGTGAAAAACTCATTTACTAGTTTAGATTTGATTTAATTTGAATGAAGTTTTACGCCGCTTTCAACAATCTTTCAGTTATATTGCCGCAGCTGGAGCACCTAACAATGGAATTCTGTAATTTCTCACACTAGTACTACCATTACATCCTTTCCTAGCCTCCAGCTGCTATCCCACATAGGTCTATGATTATCGACCCAATGGTTAGAGACAAATAGTCGGAAAGGATGAGTGCCGCCGTCGGGGATCGAACCTGGGACCTCTAGATTCACAGTCCGATGGCTACCAACTGTGCTATGACGGCGGCCCTTTACTAATTTAAATGATGAATGCACTACGAAAACAATTCCCTGACAATAGACCACTGGCCTCTGGCCAGTGAAGCTAAAAATGTGTGATGAATATGTACTAAGAATAGCAAAAAGAAGTTTGGCTTTGTTCTTTTTTATTGCATGCATTTTTATCACATAAATTAAACATAAAATTAGGAATGACACAAAGGGTGCACATGCACAAAGTAATTTCTAAACAAGAACAAGTATCTATCTTGAAATATAGATAGGCTTTTTAACCTTTGCCATGCTGAACCCAGAAATTTCTTGTTTTGGTAGGAGGTATAGATAGAGACTGCCTGCACATATGTGCAGTCTGACCTTAGGCTACAACATATGTTTGTCACCTTTAAACCAATGTTTGTTATCAAAATCAATTTCCTAAAGAAATATTGGTATAGAATGAAGACAATTGGTGCTTTCTGCCCTTTGATTTTACAGCAATCCTCAAAAGGGTATTCATTCAGCATGACAAGGTTTAACATGACAAGTCTCTCAGCTATAGTGTAAGCTATTACACATCTCGCATTCTTCACAGGGTTAGGGGACTGGACAATACAACAGCTATATTAGTTGTATCAGGACATGTGGTTATTGTTGCTCACTGATCTAACCATGCCAAGTATGACAGGGGATTTACCTTTCCTTGGCCTTGGTTCATGATGTACCTTGACTGGCACAAATCCCCTTGCAGCTTGTTCAGCATCATGATTATTATCATTTTGTGAAAGATGCGAGACCTCAATCGGTCTAAATTCCTTTTTCTTCACACCAGGGGATGTAGGAGACCATGCATATTCTGGGTTAGTCATGCCAGATGCTTGTTTCCATGGTTGTCGAGGTGTACTAGCAGTAACTTGTCGCCAGGATGGTTGAGATCTGCCCCTACCTCCCTCAATATCACTATAGCTGCCATCATGTTCATGACTAAAACTGTGTGAAAACTTGGCACGAGGCTTGTTTCTAAATGAAGGCAGAGTTGTATAGCCCCCTGTATCACTTTCAAATCCTGAAGTAGGTTTTGGTGTAAATTGTTTGCCAGCAGAGCTCTTCTTTATTGGCAGTGTTTTATACGAGCCTGCTTGATTTCTCATCTCCCAGTCCTTCTTTCTCTGTTCCCAGTCCTGTTTTGCCTTCTCTACATCAAACTGCCTCTCAATAGCTTCTTGATTACTTGCAGCTAGTGTTTTACTCAAAGCTTCATCAACCCTTCCCTTTTGAGGAGACACAACTTTTTGTGGTGTTATAATTTCATCCTCCACAGATGCCTGTTTAGCAAAAGGTTTCTTTTCACTAGGATATTTAGATTTAGTGTCTGGTTTTGATTTTTGATTATACACTGGCACTTGTTTTATTGCATCAAATATCACATTGTTTATATCCCTCTCTAAGTCTATTCTACGCCTCTCTAGGTCTGCCTTCTTTTTATCCTGTTCAGACGGACCTTGATTACTAACCTCTGATTTAGATGGTGATATAAATGATCTTGTACCGATAGAAGCCTGTCTAACCTCTATTGGTATTTGTCTTCCAGCGTAGTTCACCAGTCCACCCTGACGTTCAGGTGACTGGGGAACGGAAGACTGACTACGAGGACTCTCTCGTTGTACAGGAACTTCCTGTAACCTTGTTTGCTTTCTCGGTGACCTTTCAAGGGTACTCTGTCTGGAGTCGTGATCCCTTGCTTCATCTTGGAAAGCCTTGTTTAAATTCCTTAAACCTTCTTGTATACCTTCAAAAACTATTGGAATTTCTCTAGGAAGGTCTTGTTCTTTATGATCGAAATCACTAGAAAGGGGCTGGTAGGACCTAGGGGAATCTGCACTGTAACTCCTTGTAGGAGGAGTGCTGTAGTAGGGTGGGCGGGAACTAGACTCTACACGTATTGGTAAGGACCTCCCACCTGCATCTTCTGCACTGTGACTCCTCCCCTGTATCCCTGCTGGCTGGGTGGGTGTGGTTTGTTGCCAAGGTCTGGGATGGTCAAAGTCATCAGTGTCTGATGTAAAATAAAACAAAATGAGGATTGAGAAAACATTTGTGGTTTGATAAAACATTTATGGTAAAAGTTTGTTGTAAACAAAAGCCCATGCAGCATCTAGAAGGACAGTTAGGTGAAAGCTGAGGGAAGTGTCAAGGTAACCGGGAGATGGTGCATTATGATTAATGCTTATATTTTATTTTTAAATTGCTTCTTGTTTGATCCAAACAGATGGAAAAATTCTTAATAAAGTTAAGAAATTGCCTCAAAAGGCCTCAAAAGGCTTAAAGAGTTGACACTTTGCTTGATTTATAATGGTTGTTTAAATGCACATTGTTTAAATACAATGGCCATTCAAATAAAACATGCCAATAATTAAAAGATTTGCAACAAGATTTTTATCACAAGATTAGCAAAAAGAGAGAACATTCCTAAATTAAAGCTATAAAAGGCAGTACTTTAAAACTAAGTTAAGAAAGAAAGGTCATACAGAGATCATGCACTCAAAAGCATTATATTCAAAATGATCTTTTCAAAATACAATTCATTAGTATTATTGATTCAAAGGTTAGTTGCCTTCAATTCGAAGATTCATATATCATGCCAAGTTTCCATAAATAAGTATCAGGGATGCTGCTTAAATCAAAGATCATACTTTTCCTAATTTTAAACCAAGAATCATTCCAATAAAGAAGTAGAGTTGTTTGGATTAATTTTTGAGAATCCTTTTGTATGCCAAGTCTCGACTTTTCTATCAATGTAACTTTTTCCATTTCAAGCCATCAAAACCATACAGATTTTTGAAATAAAATCATACATGTGAAAGAAACAAAAAAATATATTTCAAAGTATTATCTATGAGAGCTGTCAATAATAAGCCAGAGATTTTAGGTTTTTTTACCCATTCCCAAATAACAAAAGTTTTGACTGAACCATATTGATAGAGGTTGCAAACAACAAAACAAAGTTGGTTTAAAATGAAAAATGAGGACCAAATTAGATAGAAAAGATTGCAAGAAAAGAAGAAATTGCTTGTCACAAGCTGTTTCCTCTTTTCTCACATTCCAATAGCTATATTTCTTCAGCACATAAAAATATGGGATTGTATGGTAATGAATTAAAAAGTGATTGAGAACAAGGGACGGAGAAAAAGATAAATTCTACCTCTAAACAATAACGTAATTTGCTTTAACACATTACCAGACAAAATATTAGACTGGCAAAAAATTGAAAAAAAGTTACATACAATAATTCAAAGTTGATGAAATTTTCAAAGTCATTATCTTAAAGGGTAGAAAACAAATGTGGTTAATGAAGAAAATGCTTGTGATAAGCAATTTCCTCATTTTCTACAATATTTTCAATAGAGCTTTTTTTCTTGAGTTGTGTAAAAGAGCAGGATTGTGTAGGTATGGGCTAAAAACTAGTAAAATTTGTCATCTGGATTATAGTATGTATCAATACAGCCACTTTCTTGTAACAGCAAGAAAATCATACTTAAATGTTACTACGCCAAACAAAGTTGAGCCAGTTTCAATTATTTACCTGAAGCCATGTCTGTCGAAGTTGTCTTTAAACATGCTTTCTTCCATAAATTTCTTTCTGGTATGAAGTGATAATGTCTCTTAAATGGGTGGTAGCCTTATCCTAATGAAATCCCTCTCGTTATGTCATTTTCAGAACATAATTATTATCATTATATTGGATCTTATCTAATATTATCCTGACCTCTATCATTTAAATCACCCCTTGTCATGATGAACCTAGAATATTCCTGCTTTGGCAGGAGATAAAGAAAATGATCAGGCTGCATATATGTGCAGTCTGATCTTAGTCTACACCAACTGCTATTCCCCTGTAAACAAGAATTTTTTTAAGACAAATTTTCATCCGAAATGTTAACCTACAATTTGTGCTTCTAGTACTTTCAGCACTTTGATTTTAAGGAAAATCTATTGAGGATATATAATTCAGCATGACAATGGTTAAAACTACCAGTACATTCTTTTCCCTCAGTAAAGCATGGGTTACCTTTGGAACCTGTATGACGAATATCTTATGGTTCAGCGTGAAACAGTTGCAACTGCCTACATTGTTTTTAGGCAATTTTGTGTTGAACCATAGTATTGCTTTTTCTTCCTACTGTACAAAATTATAAAATCTGTTATATGTGATTTCAGTTATATCACATATAACTAGTAGGGTGCTATTTAATGTTGTCTTTGACTAGAATTGTGTATGTTTGAGACTTGCACATACTGTGAGCCTATAGGTGCTTTTCAAATATTTCTTTTGTACAAGATTACATTTACTTTGTTTCTGTTTTTTTTATTTTGATCCTTGATTTTTTTATCTAATCTGTTCACTCAAACTAGTATCAGGTCAATGAATTCAGGTTATTTCACAACATAAACAGCCTAAATATTCTAAGGTCAACAATTGATTTTTTTTTTCAAATAGAAGATATTCTTTTTGTTATATTTCATCTTTGCTAAAAGATTAGATGTTCAATCAGAAGAAGAGATCTAATTGTAACAAGCAATTTCTTCATTATCCACAATGCTTTCTAACCAAAAAGATAAAGAATTTTAAAATTTCATCAACTAAAAATTATAACCAGTCTAAAATTTTGTAGTATGGGAATTGACTAAGACAAACGTTTAACAATTTTAAGGCTTCAAATCCGAGACAAAACTGTATGACATGATGACAATAAAAAATGTATACATCATATAAACATGACAGAACACATAGAACAATCAATATTCATAATATCAACAAAAACCTTCCAAAAAGTATACACAATATTAGAAAACGTCTGAAAATCATCAAAATCCAAATGTAAAAGGAATCTTCTTTTACTTGCACCGAAAACACATGTACTAACAGTGTGATAGACAACTGTGAAACTTCAATATTCTTTTTCTTCATTTCAAATTAATTATAGTTTTGTCTATCAAGAATTAAGGATTGAGCACGTAACTATTTTGTATGCATGTGCACAAAGAAGATCCTCATACTCAAAACTACTAAAATACTTGCTTTGTATTGCTTGATTGTATTGAAATATAAGAAATAGAAAATAAATATCATTTGTTTTCATTGAGATATGACCCTAAAAACTTTGCATTGCATATTCATACATTGGGATGAAGGTTTTGGGTTCATAACAACAAAAAATATTCCCTTCATCTTGTAGTTGAAAACAAAAAATATCTTCATATCTAAAGAGAAGATTAATTGCATTTGGTGTTCAATTGGGTAAAAATTGAGTCAAAGAATTCTAGGAGAATGTTATTGTAAAGCAAGATTCCTTCTACTAGTTTTTGTCCACAAGAATGCAGTATCAATAAAGAAACCATTAGACCAGTTACATTTAACCAACATCAAACTGGCAGAAAAAAAAATGTTATTGACATGTCCATTTAAGTATGTAACATCAACAGATTCAAAAGAGATGGTTCGCACTCCAAACTGTGTAGACAAGGGTCAGTCAACTCAACTGGCATCATGCTATGTTTAATACCTGCAACCTCTTGGTCTGATAGTTTACGTCTTTGTCGATGGTATAATAACATCCCTTTAGATTTTTTCGGCACCTGTACAGGTCTTGACCTTCTCCCTGGCAGTGTGTAGACTGGTCCTGATTCTTCCCCACTACTGGGGGAAAAATCCCTTCTTGTGTATACCTTACGAGAAAGCAAGGGTGAGGGTGGCCCCTTTGGTAAATCTCGAGGAATTTCTTGTTGAAGAAATGGTGTTGGCTTGAAGTGTTTTGGAAATCGAGGTCTCTGTGGTGGGGTGGAGGCACAGGAGGACGGTGGTGTTGTCGACCAGTAATGTGGCAGCTCCTCATTTGACAGACTGGTAATGGAATTTTTCTGGAGATTTTGAGCTGTGTAAAAAGATCAACAATTAGACACCCTTAAATAACGACAGATAAAAGTGAGGGTGTTTTAAATTGAATCACAGATAAGGAAAGATACAAACAAATTCATACAGTAGTAAATTACATTTTATTGCAAGGCTTATCAGATTTGCATTTCTGGAATCTGTAATATTCATGGTTTTTGCTATAAATAACCAACAGTTTCTGAGCCCTACCTATGAGTAATACAACAGTGCATCTTCTTCTGCTCCAATCATTGAATAAACTATTCCGGATTAACCCATTCCCACTCAGTGACACCTTTAAATACCCTAAGGAAAAAAAAGTTGGAAAACATTGTGGAAATGAAGAAATTGCTTGTAACAAGCAATTTCTTCTTTTTCCACAATGTTTTTTACCAAAAAAAATGAAAAAATCCAAATTTTCATACACTTTAAATTGTCGTCTGCAACTTCTTTCAGTTTGGGCTAGTCTAAAATTTTGCTGTCTGGTAATGGGTTAACAGATCATGGCTGTCAATCAAACAAGCAATTTACAAATAAAATCATCATCTAAACCAGAAGTGAACTTTGAACTCTGACATTGGCTGACTATTATGTGAAACATTTTCGTTGCTTTTGCGAATTAATCATCATAACTACAGCTTATTCAAGCTGTAGTTAGGACGTTTAGGTTACATATTAATGGCCATATAATTTCAAAACTATATATTTTGTAAAATAATGCAGTTCAATATCTACGTGGAACTTCCAGTCAGATGTCAGTGGGCGTGGCTGTATCCAGAAAATATTATCACCATTAAACAGGTACAAATCAACCAGTTATCCTTGTCTTCAATTTTATAATGTAATACTTCATATGATTGAAACAAGATTGACAAAGATGGATTTTCTTCAGAAATAAAGAAATAAGACAAGGTGTTGTATAAAACAGCCTGGTATTTTAACTGATGCCCATTAACAAGTTTCACAAAATCTTCATGCTGAAGAAAATGAGCTGTTGAAAAAAATGTGAGGAAAGAGAAATTCCTTGTAACAAGCACTGTGACCTTTTCTCACAGTATTTCTACCCTATATGGCACTTATTAGTTTCATTATACCTAATTTGAAAGGTTGTCTGCAACTTCTTTCAATTTGGATCACTCTAGAACTTTTGTCTGGTAACAAAATATCCAAAACCACATAATCAAGCATAGTGGTATCCAAGTGGCAATAGTATTATTCCTATGTGATTAAATGTGATGTTTATTATTCAAATTTTTAATATAACCATATAGGTAGGATTATTCTTAACCTTGTCATGCTGTATAAAAATACCTTACTGAATTGATGTAAAATAAAAGTGCTGAAAGCACTGATAGAACTTGTTCAATAATCAATATATCCTTTAGAAATCGATTTCATAAACAACTCTAGCAGGAATAAGTACAAGTAGGAGGTGTAGACCAAGATCAGACTGCACTTATGTACGGGCTGATCTTGGTCTATACCTCCTGCAAAAACTGTAATATTCAGGGTTCAGCATGACAAGGGTTAACAATGTTGTGACAATTTCTTTATTTAAAAATATAAAATCATCTATTTAGTTTAGATGCATGAACAGAATACAAGAAACCTAATGATGATTGATAGTGAGCAATGGTGAAGGGTGCAGGGAAGGGGGATAACACCCCTAAAAACAGTTTCTAAAATGTTACTTTCCTACAAAGTTTTCAAATGCCTACTTTCTGAGTATTGCTTAAAAACAAAATTCTTTGTAAATGAATTACAATTAATATTATTGCATGACCCTTCCCTGAACAAATCCTGGATTTTATGTCACTGTGATTTTATACTGAAAACATGAAAACAAGCAATTTCTCCTTTTCCCACAATATTTTCTACCATATAGGATGGTTTCATTTCAAATTGCATCCACTTTTCATTGTAGTCTGCAACCCCTCTGTCAGTTTGGACTAGTATAAAATTAAACAACAAAAATAAAAACAGGTAAGGGATAGTGGGACAGTTTCACTGTTACTGGGATCTACACATTTTATATATGTAATATTAACTTAAAATACTGTTAAAAATTGTATAAATATAGGCCGACGTCAAGAATATGTTCAGCAAACTGTTTAGCCTCTTTCAATACGACACATATTTATCATTATTATTTCTATTATTATTGTAGGGTGATATTATAAGATTCATGACTATCATTACAGTAATGGTTTTTTCTACATGCAAAACAACTAAACATCTTTCAAACAGGAGAGGTAAAGATAGAACTTCAAGGGCACTTGTCAATTGTCAAAAGAAAGGAAATTCTTAAAATAGGAGAAAAAAGACTAACAAGCATGGTGAAAATTGCATGCAATGATATATCAAATCATGCACATTCTGAAAATGACTATACCAGAATCATTGTACCTTTAAGGCAAGTTCTTTGTAAATGATTTATGCATGTTTATTTGTGTTGATTTCAATTCCACATCAAACTTCTCAACTTGCTTATTCAAAGGGAGACAATCAACAATTCCAATAAATATCCTCTTTTAAATAAGTAGGACTACTAAACCCATTCTCACACACTTAATACTACTTTTTACCCCCACCCCTCCTTGAAAAAACTTAAGAATGAAGATATCGTTTATTATGTCTTCAATATATCCACAGCGTTTTCTAATCTAAAAGACAAAGATTTGTTACATCTCACCAACCTGAACTTGTTGTCTGTAACATCTTTCAAGTTGGATTAGTCTAAACTTTTGGTCATGTGGTAATGGGTTAAGTCACTTTAAATATTCAAATGTGTTTCACATCCTTTCATACGGTATCAATATATTAAATCCTAAAGATTTCTTTAAAGAAGACAATTTCAATGTTTTGATACACATATATTTCAAGCTGACAAGGTGATTTGCCGTTCAATGAGTCAATCTCCATGCAAGATCACACATTACCGAATGCTCTACGAGCCGTTCTAGGCGACAAAGGCGGGATTTTCAGGGTGGATTGATACACTACTGGACTTGTGGGGGCTGTTCTATACTTTCTAAGGAGGTCAGGACTGGCTGGTGCAGTTCTGGAACGAACTGTTGACAAAAAGTGGCAACTGATGTTTATGTCAAATTTCACACACATTTGACGTAACAAGAGGGCCGTTGGCCCTGGGGCGCTCACCTGAGATAAAGGCTCCTTTTCTACAGTCTAATTTCATATTAAGGTTAGGATTATGAAACAAGTGGGCCACAATTACATATAAACACTATGAACTTGGGGATCCAAGTCTAAATTACAAATTCAAAGGCTTTAGTGCTGATTTGAAAGAAGGAAAAAACTTTTTCCATGGGTTATAATTTCAGAAATAAGAAAGAAGTCTGTGAACTGATGCTTCATGCCTATACCCCCCCCCCCCCGGGTCGGCCCCTGGAGACCCGAGGATCATGATTCTAGCTATTTTGTAAGCGATCAATATACTGATGCTTCATGAAAAATATATAGGCTCTACGTCTTCTGGGTCAGGAGGAAAAGATTCTTAAAGATTATTTTGAAATTTCACTTTTGTTGCCATGGCAACCAGGGTTTAAAATGGATTTCAATTCTTTTAGCTAATTTTAAGGGGGACCATCTAAGGTACATTTCTGCCAAATTTTGTTCAAATTTGCCCAGTAGTTTGGGTAGAGTTGTGATTTATAAAATCGTTCCTTATTTCAATATAACACCCCCCCCCCAAGGACCCAAGGATCCTGATTTTAGCTATTTTGAAAGAGGTCAATATACTGATGCTTCATGCAAAATATCAAGGCTCTACGTCTTCTGGGTCAGGAGGAGAAGATTTTTAAAGATTATTTTAAAATTTCACTTTTGTTGCCATGGCAACCAGAGTTTTTAATGGATTTCAATTCTTTTAGCTATATTTGAAGGGGACCATCTAAGCAACATTTCTGCCAAATTTGGTTCAAATTGGCCCAGTGGTTTGGGAGGAGATGTCATTTACAAAATCGTTCTTTATTTCTATATAACCCCCCCCCCCCGGGGCTCTGCCCCTGGGGACCCGAGGATCATGATTTTAGCTATTTTGAAAGAGGTCAATATACTGATGCTTCATGCAAAATATCAAGGCTCTAGGCCTGCTGGGTCAGGAGAAGAAGATTTTAAAGATTATTTTAAAATTTCACTTTTGTTGCCATGGCAACCAGAGTTTTTAACAGATTTCAATCCTTTAGCTATTTTTGAAGGGGACCACCTAAGGAACATTTCTGCCAAATTTGGTTCAAATTGGCCCAGTGGTTTGGGAGGAGATGTCGTTTAAAGAAATTGTTGACGGACGACGCACGACAGACGCCGGACGGACGCCGGACAAAAGACGATCACAATAGCTCACTTGAGCACTACGTGCTCAGGTGAGCTAAAAATATACAATCACTTTAATTTCATTTATGTGATTTGGTATTTCATTTTGTCTTTGAAAACACAATCATGTTAACCCATTACCAGACAACAAAATTTTAGAGTGGTCCAAACTGAATGGAGATGCAGATGAGAATTTAAGGTTTATGAAATTTTAGGTTTTTCCAACTTTCTTGGTAGAAAACATTGTGGAAAATGAATAAATTGGTTGTTACAAGCAATTTCTTCATTTTTAACAGTATTTCCCAAATTTTAATTCCTATTGAGCATCAAAAGCGTCATTGTTTGGTTATGGGTTATTACTTCAGGTTGTGTCCCTCAGCTCAATACACCATCTTACTTTTGCTGTGAGATTTCAGGGTCCATAATTAGTGTACATCTCAGAATCTATACAGTGTTTATTCTCACTATTCACAACAAAACATTCTATGCAAAGAATTAAAAGAAATGAAATTCTCCTGGATCAACTTGGGTCCATATATCACCAACCAGTCAAAATCTACATAATCTTCTTTAATGCTTTTCAGTAGATGATAGATATGTATGTTATCACTAGTCTGATAATTTGTTCGAAAGATTGCAAAATCATCAAAATGTTAAACTCACTATTTTTCAAGACTTAGTCCTGCTTTCAATCCAATCTGCACTACTGAATGTCATCTAAGCAGGACCAAAGACACTTATAATGTCAATTATAAGGTTGTCATGTAATTCACATTATAGATGACATATTTTAATAGATCTTGTCTGAGAAAAATAATACCTAATGACTCCTTTTTACATTAACCCATTACCAAGAGACGAAAATTTTAGACTGGTCCCAATTGAAAGAAGATGCAGACGACAATTATAAGTTTATCAAAATTTTAATAATCTTTTTCTTCTTAGGTTGAAACAATGTGGATAGAGATTAAATTACTTGTAACAAGCAATTTCTTCATTTTTCATGATGTTTTCAAAAAAGAATTTCTTGAGGGGCGTCCAAAGGGTTATTGTGTGGTAATGGGTAAAGAAATAGAATAATCATTTATTGTCCATATAAGATTAAAAGACAAAAATCTTAAATTTTGTTAACAAAGCCACTGGATAAAAACATGGCTTTTGTTGTTCACCCAATAAAAGATAAATTGAGGTCACACTGAAACAAACAATAATTATCCTCTATATCAGACTGGCTAGTGAGCATAGATCCAGGACTTATATGTAACATTTCAATATTGCAAAAAGAATTGAACAACTATATAAGCTATATAAGAGTACAAGTATATATGGCAGGGTTTTCTAAAAGCTGTACAACACAACATGAATGAACATTTTGGACAGTATATAGTGTACATATGCAACACAACAATACCTTATATATAACAATCACAATACCAACTTTCAAAGAAGAATAAGTATACATAAATATAATGTGTGTGTGTCTGGAATATCTTTCTTTCAGCAATTTTTTCCCTGCAACTTCAACAACATAAAATTACTGAATGAAGTGACCCTTTTAATTTTCTTCAATTATTTTTATTTCCAAAGAGTATACCAGTACAATTAAAGAGGTCAGATCAATGCTATTCCAAGCCCATACAAAACACACTGATACCAATGCTGACATCCATGGGTTGTCACAATAGCTATTCTGAGACTTTGGCTTTACCCATAGAAATAAAGAAATATAAAATTCTACAAACTGAAATTGTTATCAGCAACTTCTTTCAATTCGGACCAGTCTAAATTTTTGTAAACTGGTAATGAGTTAAAAATAGCATTGCAAGTGACTATGTAACCACATTTTCCTCTGTATGTATCCTACAGTATATACTGATCTTGTATGACAGGACAGACTTTAATCCTTTCCTGTTTAATCCCTGGTTTCTACGTCCCTGTGTTTTTAACATTTCGTCGACTAAAAATTGTTATCTACAACTTCTTTCATTTAGAACTAGCCTAAAAATTTGTTGTGTGGTATGGGTTGATTGTCAGAAAATGATTGAGAATATATGATTGGATGAGGTAAAGAGAAAATATGTCCCAACATTTCTTTCTTTGTCTTGCCTGAGGATAAACTAGCAGTATTTCTCTAGTCAAAAGGAAGAACTAAATTTTCTGCAAATCAAGGAAGACAACTCTATAGCTAAATAACAAGAGTGTTGAGAGAGTTACCTTTCTTGGTATTGACGGTGACAGTCATTGGAGAGGTTGTTTGTGCTGTGGATATATCTGATATGGAGGATGGAGAAGTCTTGTTAAACAACACAGGCTTGTACTGGCGGGACTGAGGTGCCCCTGAAATACAAAACAAAAGTCAATTACAAAACAAACAAAAAAAATTAGAATTATCTAAATGAGATTGACAAAAGCACCTGGTTTAAAAGATGATGTAAATTGTGAAGTAGGAGAAGAATTGATTATTAAAAGATAACAAAATTCTAGAATAGACTAGATTCAAATATGTTGCTTTACCAATTACCTGACAACACAAAGTTAGACTACTGCTAACTGAAAAAGTTCTAGTCCTTTCCAAAACCATCCCACTGTTCCATGACAATGTTTCCACTGTTTCTTTGGGGGAAAGCAGGGATAATTCTGGCTCAGAATATCGTGCGAACACAAGTTGTTAGGGAATGGTTTAACAAAATCCCAAATTTTTCATTATCTTCAATGTTTTCTACCCTAAAAAAAAGTTTTCAAAATTTCAACCAATATAAATTGTAGTCTGCAACTTCTTTCAATATGGACCAGTCTAAATTTCTATTGTGTGGGAATGGCTCAAGTATGGTACTACAGACATGCAGAGCCTCCATTTCATTTTGCAGAAGTAAGGTATAATACATATGAACATTGGCAGGCTTACCTTTTCTGATTGGAATAATAATCATCTTAATCTAAACTTGCCAGATCACAAGATTAACAAAAGAGTACAATCTTAATTCAAACTCTATTTCCAGATCATAATATTGACAAATCAGTAAATCTTAAATGAGTGAACCCCTGCATATAATTTCCATGACATTCTCTAGTATACATGCAGCAGATCACAACAACATCCATAGACCTATACAAACACCAGTCTCTCGTTTATCAATTACAGGTAATTAGGTACTATCACTTATGGCTCATAACTAACTACTGGTAAGTCCATGTGTTCCACTGTCATTATTCATTGGAATAACCCATAACCAAACGGCAAAATTTTAGACCGTTCAAAATTGAATGAAGTTGAAGACAATAATTAAAAAATTATGAAAGTATTAGATTTTTGCAGATTTCTGGGTAGAAGACATTGTGTCATAAAAAATTTGCTTGATCCCAACTTTTTACTTGAAGGGTGTCACAAAAGCGTCATTGTGTTGGAATGAGTTAATAAAATATTCTCTCTGCAAGAATGCTTATCTAAGCAGAGTTGTCACCATATATCTCTAAGATGGGCTAAACAAGAGGGCCGTTGGTCCTGGGGCGCTCACCTGAGATAAAGGCTCTTTTTCTTTCAACAGTCTAATTTCATGTTACAAGTTCATGATACAAGTGAGCCATACTTACATATATAGACTGTGTACCTAGAGATCCAAAAGTCTGAATTACAAATTCCAATTTCAAATGCTGCGGCAAACAGAGTTTTTGATGAAATTAATTTCTTTTAACAACTTTTGAAGAACTTCACCCAAGGAACATCCCTGCAAAGTTTCAGCTTGATTGGCCTACTGGTTTTGGAGAAGAAGATTTTTAATGATATTTAAAGAATTACTCAAGATTCCCATTTTCATATGCCGCGGCAAACAGAGTTTTTGACGGAATTAAATTCTTTTAACAACTTTTGAAGAACTTCACCCAAGGAACATCCCTGCAAAGTTTCAGCTTGATTGGCCCACTGGTTTAGGAGGAGAAGATTTTTAAAGAAATTATGGACGGACGGTCAGACGGACAGACGGACGAACGGACGACAGACAATGACCGATCACAATAGCTCACCTCGCACTTTGTGCTCAGGTGAGCTAAAAATTGATAGAGAACCATGTGATTAAGCCACATGTGAAATATAAATGCCTTTGGCCTTGTAGTTTCTGTGAAAAAATTTCACAGATTTACTAAAATTTCCCATTTTCAAATGCCAGGGCAATCACAGTTTTTCACGGAATAAAATTCTTTTAACAACTTTCATAGACATTCACCAAAGGAACATCCCTGCAAAGTTTAAGCTTGATTGGCCTACTTGTTTAGGACGAGAATATTTTTTAAAGAAATTGTGGACAGACAGAGAGACGGATGACGAACCGATCACAAAAGCTCACCTCGCACTTTGTGCTCAGCTGAGCTAAAACACAAAGGTTACTCTATGTACATCTCTGTTATAGCATGGAGAGGAAAAAGAACTTCAACACTAACACATGAGAAAATGTTATAAAACAAGTTTCCAAAATGTTACACCGTTTCCTGGACGAGTGCCACCACGTAGAGTCGGATATCAGATTCTTTTTATCTTGAATCATTTAAGTTTCTAAATAGGTGCCTTGTACATCGATTTCAAAAAGCTTGCAAACAGTATTCACTTGCTTGCTTCACTTTATCTCTGTTTTTACCTATTTCCATAAGACAAAATTTAGACTGTTCCAAACTGAAAGGAGTAGCAGACGACAATTTAAAGCTTGTTACAAGCAATTTCTTCATTTTACACAATCTTTTCCTAATTATTTACCTGAGGGACATCAAAATGCATCATTGTATGGGAATGGGTTAACTAGCCACACACAATGTGTCATTTACTATTTTAACAAGAAACTTGTCTAGGGACATGTCTAAGCCTGCTTCATAATTGACCTTGGGCTTTGAGTATGACCTGAAAATATCATTCAAATGACACAACTTCTCATTATGGAGAATTATTGTGCAAAATCATTTCAAAATCCATGTGCAGTACTCCAGACAAACTCAATTCAAATGTTTTATCTGAAGCTGTGACCTTCATCAATCTGAAAATTTGTTTCAAATGGCTCATTTACTCATGATTTAAACCAGTTGTGCCAAATTATTTTGAGTTCCATTTACAAATATGGGAGTAATGCTCTGGTCGAATCAGGGTGGACAGACTAACCCATGTTCACTGCTTTGTCATATTGACAACTATATCTTGCACTACACAAGGAGACTCAATAAAAAGGCGCTTAAAAGTGTGGCTTTCATCCATTAGATCTTTTTTTCTCTTTGTCAAGCATGAGTATACATGTACCATTTTTAAATACTAACTGCTTGTTCCCCAACTAATATGATAACCCTTGCTAGGAAACAATGGTGAGATTAAGAGTCTTAATTGTCTTCTTTATTTATCACATTGTGAAATATTCAATCATCCATGACCAAGAGATAGATAGATAGATTGATTAAATGGGGTGTAACACCACTTTTAACAGTATTTCAGTCATATCGCAGCAGCTTGAGCACCTAACTGTGGATTCCTGATGTTTCTCACACCAGCACTCTCACTGCATCCTTTCTGAGGCATGTCTATCTGACTATCCAAGTATCACCAAATTCAACTCCTTACAACGGCTGAGATGAAAATATATATCAGCTAGTCTCTTATTTAGTTTTACAGTTCTTCCATGACGGAAATTTCTGACTCATATACTCAAAAATGTTACCTGTAATTTCCTTTGAAATATTTAGAAACAAATGAATGAAATCACTGGTCCATCTATTAATGTACCATAGTTAGCATTGTAACTACTGGTATAATTGCATAAGCTAATTTAGAATGGATTGTGCATCATACAGAAAACTATATGTCTCAAGGTGCAAGTGGTGCAGCAGGCTCACACAATATTATCTGAAATAAAACATTTTTTAATACTATATTGTCTGATTGATGTCCCTGTTATGCTGGCAGGGGTCTTGTTTCTTATACAAGATTTATAATTACACTAAGGCAAATACTTGAAAGTCTAACTTCCAGAATACCTTTAGTTAAACATTTGAAAGACACTTTCTGTAATTAACCCTTGTCATACTGAATAAAATCCTTTCCAGGATCTCATTAAAATCCATGAAGCATATTATTGCTGGTTAACCCATTACCAGATGGCAGAATTTTAGACTGGTCCAAATTGAAAGGAATTGCAACAACATGTTAAAGTTTATGGAATTTTACATTTTTCAACTTTCTAGATAGAAAACATTGTGTAAAATGAAGAAATTGCTTGTTACAAGCAATTTCTTCATTTTACACATCGTTTCCTGATTGTTTTCTTATGGGGCATCCAAAAGCGTCACTGTTTAGGAATGGGTTAGTATTTCTAGAGAAAAATTATGAATTTATCTATTGAACAACTCTGGCCTGAAAGTGACTTACAAGTGATAAAGACTAAGATCAGACTGTATAAATGTACAGGCTGATCTTTGTTTTACCCCTACTAAATCAGGAACATAACAGGTTCAACATGACAAGGGTTAACACCAGGCAATATATTTCTAGTTTCAGTAAAATACATAAGATACAAGCAAGCATTTTACCATGTTGGTAAATACTTCCATATTCTAGGTGAACTCCTCTATCGGTCATGTAAACCTCAATTATCATTATGTCATATAATAATTACAGGAATTACAGCAACACATCTAAAATTAAAGTACCAATCCTTTCATACTATCCACGCCAGAATATCTTGAGGTGTAAATTCTTTTCGAAAGTTTTTTTTTTAAAATCAGACTTTCAAAGCACTTGTTTAAGTCCCCTAAACAGCCCACATTCAATAGACGGTGTAAAATCACCAAACATCTGAGGAATTTAATTAACAGTTAGTCAGTTATAAAAATGTACATCCGGTTTTCAAATGTTTTCAATCCTACTTCAATTAGACAATATTTTCACTACAAACAAGTCCATTTTTTTGCAGATAAACAAATCAAAAACATGAAGATATACATAATATTATTGGACATAGAAAATCCGAAATAATTTGGTATCAAAAAAAGACCAGAAATTTTGGGTTATTCTGCTTTCTGCTATCTTTTACTGATAGATTTTATTCCATACTTTAAATCAGGTAAGAAGTAAAGAGAAAGTGAAACGATTAATATCAGTTAAGAAGAAGCTATTTTAAGGTTTGAGTTCTAGAGTTGCTTTCATGGGGTATTCTTCAAGAAGATCTAATTTTCAGATAAACATATAAAACTTGATGAATATGTATTTCTTTCCTTGCATTTTTCTTAGAATTTGAATTCTGAAGTATTGCAATTCCCCAAGCTAACCAAGACAGCTTTAGCTAAGTGCTCTGGTGAATTTAAAATATGAGCTAAATCCATATAGATATAAGTTGTTGAGAAATTCGAGCAAATGCTACTATACACTGAATATATCAAGAAAAATCATGCAAAATATATATCATCCATGCTTCTAGATAATAAAACAATTTTAAGTGAATCAAGACTATTTAACAAAACTGAAGGTGCTTCAGAGACTGTTGAGTGATACAGGCCTGAATGTACTGGTTTTTAGGGATTCAAAATAATCTTAATCATCTTTGTCATCTTTGCAAATAAATCTAGTTACTGAAATCTTTAAAATGGTTCTAGAAGAGAATTTTTAATTATTTTTCAAAAGTCAAGACATTAGTCATGTAATATTCATCTACCAAGTCGGATTCAAGTGCAATAACCTATTCCCAAACAAGTTTTTTTTTTTTGACTGGTCCAAAATTGAAAGCAGCTGTAGACAAAAATTTAAAGTTGATGGTATTTTAATTCTTTTAGACTTTTTTGGATAGAAAACTGAGGATAATGAAGAAATTGCTCGATACAAGTAATTTCTTCATTTCTTTCACTATGTTTTTCCAACGCTTTTTTCTTGAGGGGGCATAAAAGGAGGGATTGGGTGGGATTGATTGATTCATTTAATGGGCTTTAACATCACTTTAACTGTATTTCAGTCATATCACTGTGGCTGGAGCACCTAACAATGGATTCCTGGTACTTCTCACACCAGTACTACCACTACATCCTTTCTTAGCCTCCCCCTGCTATCCCACATAGGTTTATGATTATCCATCCATTGGTGAGAGATAAAAGTCGGAAAGATATTTGCTGCCACCAGGAATTGAACTCATGACATCCCATTATTGAAGATTAGGAGTCTGATGCACAACCGACTGCGCTATGATGGCAGCTGGGGTTGTATGAGAATGGGTTAAAACACATAACAAAGCTTTATAGAATGTGTATCGTTTTTAACTTTTTGGGGGGCTCATGATTTACATATGAAAAAGAAGATAAAGCAAGTAAGTAATGTTTGGTAGTGTTTAAAGTTTGAAGGGAGACAATCCTACAAGAATTCAAAGCTGTTTCAACAAGTTTTATATCACTTAAGTTTCTTTTCGAAAAGAAATATATGACCCAGCATTAAATGCCATTTTTTTTCACCAAATTCTTATCAAGGCATCTGGTATAGGATAATCAAAGATCACTCTTGACAACTGGTTGGAAATCCATCAAGAAAATTCTGAGAAGATTTTAAAAGTTTTCACAATTTACCATAATTATATGGAAATTTAGTCTTTCCAAGTCTAAGTGAATGATTTGATTGGTCCATGAATTGTTTGATTGACAGCAGCAATCCATCAATTATTGTACTCAACACAATAGCAGTATAGTTTACCTTTTCTCTGTAAATAAGGTCAATAAAATCAACCAAAGTTTGGAATCATCAGGATTTAAATACAGTAAAACCCCTCTAATACGACCACTTGCAGTACTTTTTGAAAGTGGTCGTAATAGCGGAGTGGTCGTAATACTGAGGTTTGTTCGTTTGATGTCAAGTAATACATGTTTATTTTATTTTCGTTATTTGAATATATTAATACTATAAATACAAAAAAGAAACTATAAGAACATGTATTACAGGGGAATCTTATGTCATTTTCAAATTTACGATCTTTGATAAGTTCTACTTTCGCTATTCTCCATTTGATCCATCTGATTCAGAAGTCCGACCTCAGATTATTTATTTCGTAAGTACAGGTTCAAAGTGTCAAACTGTCGATATCATATCTTCTACAATGCGAATACCAAGCATTAATTACGTTGAAATCAAAATTTAATTGCTAATTAACTGTTCGGAACGCCGTTAGCAAACTAATCGTAACTTCTCGGATTCGTTTTCACTTTCGTATTTATTACTCGAGTAAAAACCTGTGACACATTCATATAACAATTAAAAATAACACAAGCTATAATTTCTAAAAGTGATCAGCCACTTTAATCATAACACCTATTATAATAAGGGTTCGATGTCACATAATCAAAAATCCGATAATGTATTTACAATGTATTCGTACCCAATTAGTGTCGCTCTTATCAAGTGTGAAATTCTGGTGGTCGGTCTCAATGTGTGAAGTTACTGGTCGTTTTAGTGGGGCTCAAAATAGTATATCAGCTATAGTTGGTACTGAATTTAGTGGTCGTAATTCGGAATAGTGGGGTGCCCGTTTTAGAGGGGTTCACGACCATTGAAATAAAGAACAAAAAATTCCGTTCTGTAAAAAATCGGTCGTAATAGAGGGGTGCCCGTATTTCCGGGGTGGTCGTAAAGAGGGGTTTTACTGTATGTCCTAAAGAAAGAGAAATTGCACTGCTGGGAGTAGCTCAAGAAAACAAAAAGAACAAAGAGAATTAGTTAGAGTTACTGATATAATACCAGTATTGCAAATTTCTGGTAACAACAAGATGGCTGGTTCTAAGATATTCAAGCAGAAAAGAGTGCAATAGTTACAGCTGCTTTCATCTAATCTAGTGGGGTCTACAAGTTTGACAACACTGAAATGCTTATTTTTATCAAAAGACACAAACCCTTTGGTGACCAGATAGTTGTGGAGGGAACTGGTCTGTTGTCATAGAAACCAGTCTGGGTTGGAGGCTGCTGGTAGCCAGCCTGAGATGATTTATATGCCAATGTGTCATTGTATGATGGAGGACTTCCGAATATGTCCTGCAAATTTGATTGGCTACCTTGCATACCAGCAAACCCCGCCCCATATGGATAACCCATGTTCACTGGTTCTGAAAATTGTGGATGTCCTGTAACAAACCAATACAAATATTTAAGGGCAATTCTAAATTATAACAATACACATTCATAAGTTTTCTTCTAATCCTTAAAAATAATCTAGTTTCAATACATATTATATGTATTATTTTTTCATCTTTTAATTAACTCATAACAAAATTATAGACTGGGCAAAATTCAAAGAAGTTGCAAACAACATTTCTACTCTTGGCCATTCATTGTGCTGGATAGCAATTCAATGTTGATATTAAGCAGAATTCCACAACATGAATGTCAGAATAATGAGCAATATTTAAATCACAACTCTGAACACTGTACACATATCTAAAAGTTCTAAACCATAGCCTAAGTAGTAATTGAGATAAAAAAAAATCCTATAATCAAAACCCCAAAGTCAAATATTGTGCCATAATTCCACTAAAATAAATGTCAGAGTAAGGAATCTTTGTCTATAGCATTTGTAGAAAAAAGAGATATGAGGCTTAAATGTAAAACTTTAACCAAAGCATTAGGCCTGCCACGACACTTGGGTGACTGGCATAGCACCCCCTTAATCCTTGAATAGTTTAGCTAAAATCTTTGTCTTTTGGGGGTAGAAAACATTGTGGATAATGAAGAAATTGCTAGTAAGAAGTAGTTTCTGCATTTTCAAAGATTTTTTCCCAAGCTTTTTTTTCTTAGTGGAGGGGGACTCAGCATTGAGAGTGTATTTGAAAGTGGCTTCATAAAATCGTAAGAATTATGTAGAAAATATAGTGATTCAAACAACTGGCTCCTACCAGCGATAAAAAAGCTTCCCCCATATATTTATTGTTATCAGTTGCTCTTCCTGGCACAATCTTGCCCAATTACATTATCTTTCATCAGACTATCAGAGAAATCCCCCCCTCCTTTCCACCTGTCTTGTTACTACATGTAGCCTACATTTCAGCCTACCTACTTTATTGTGGTGTAATTAGGCTTAAATTTTAGATCACTTTCTCAGCTAGTTTGGGTTGTTCTATAGGTTATACCGTACTTCACACAATTGTTACAAAGACATCAATGATTAAAGTTAGTCAAGGATTTATTTTTGTGAATTCACCACTTAGGATTGATAAATAGAATGGCCTTAATCCACTACCACACAACAAAATCTTAGACTGATCCATTTTGAAAGGAGCTTCAGACAACAATTTATAGTTTGTTAAATCTTAAAAAACTCTTTGCAATTTAGGGAAGAAAATATTTTGGAAGAAATTGCTTGTTACAAGAAACTTCTTCATTATCCGCTATGTTTCCAATTGATTGCATTTCTTCAGACTACATCAGAAAGTGTCATTGTATGTTAACGGGTTAAACATATCTTCCTAAATTATTTTAGTCATATATTCAAGTGGCTGGTGCACCTAACCATGGGTTCCTGCAAATCTCCCATAGAGTATTGATCCTATACAAGTCTTCAGCTACTAGCTCATTCTACTCAGGCGACAATTCGTTCATTGTATTGATACAAATGATTTTCAAATGTTGGAAAATTCATGCTTTGCAGTCTAACACTGATGCTACCACCTGCCAAATAGCTGTACATCAGGCCTTGACATAAAGAAATTTCATGTACAGAGTATAAAATGCAAAAAAATGTATTTGCATATGAAGTCCATGGTATATGTCATAAATTTAAAACAGTGAGGAAAGATAATTGCAAGGGGTTTAACATCATTTTTAAAAGTATTTCAGTTTGATGTAAATTGCGATGCCTGGTGCACCTAATGACTTACTGTGATTTCTCACACCAGTACAATCACAAAATTCAATAACAGCCACAATCTACACATCCAACTTTGGTGTGCCAATTTTTTGTCAACTCAAATAAGGTGTGCTACAGTTATGACATTAGTCAAATATGGTTAGTTAGTCTAGCCAGGGTTCAAACTCAGCACAGCACGTTGTTGACTTTTAGCTATCTAGGGTAGAAGGCTAAAATACAACCTTTGTGATTCTCAAAGTAGTACATGTGATTGTAGCATAAGATTATCCCAACATTTATTTCTTTTTCTTTAAAGAACTCACCCAAAGTTGAATCATATCAGAAACTAGTTATTCTGAAAAATCTAGAAGTATGCAGTCTCCTCCATACTTATATAAAGTTATGAATGTTTGAGTTGGTTTTCCACCCTAGGGGACCATACAGTAGTAACTTCAGCAATTTTAATGGAGATTTTTTAGCTTATGCTCCATGCACAGTATGGAGACTCTAGGCAGTAACTTTAGGTTGATTGATTGAATGTGGTTTAATGCCACTTTAAACAGTATTTCAGTCATATCGCTGCGGCTGGAGCACCTAACAATGAATTCCTGTACGACAGTACTACCATTACATCCTTTTCTAGCCTCAATCCAGCTGCTAGCCCACTTAGGTTTTACGATTAATTATCCACCCATTTTTGCATGACAAATGCCAGAAAAGATATGTGCCGCCGCTGGGGATCAAACCCATAACATCTCATGATTGAAGGTTGAAAGTCTAATGCGCTGCCAACTGTGCTTTGATGGAGGCTCGCATTAAGTTTAGGAGGCGATGACTTACAAAGCTTTGCTTCAATGGGATATCCCACAGGAATCCCTACTTGTTACATCAAGAATACTTCCGATAATCAGGGATCTCTCCTTACTACCCACTTAATCCTGCACTTTTAAGTCCCACTTGAAAAATATTGAAAATTTGCTTGTTATTATGTTTTCTACAAAAAAGATAATTTTTTTTAGATTTCTATTAACTTAAACTAACAGAAGTTTTGTCCTCTGGTAATTGGTTAAATATCAAAAAAGAACAAGTTGAAATTAACTAAAAAAGGGTTCAGCAAATCAGGAGCATTAGTTGATATATTGAAACCTGTTTTACCCTAGAAATATTGAAGAATCCTGACGGAATCCCTAGCATAAAATTGTTGGGGTCTCTTCCAATTTCATACACCCTTGGGATAGAGACAATATTAACCCATTCCCACACATCAAAATTTTAGACTGGTCCAAATTGATAGCAGTTGCAGACAACAATTTAAAGTTTATGAAAATTTAGATTTTTTCAACATTCTGGGTAGAAAACATTGTGTAAAAAGATGAAATTGCTTGTTACAAGCAAATTCTTCTTTTTTACACAACATTTTCCCAATGATTCTCTTGAGGGGCGTCCAAGAATGTCATTGAGTGTGAATTGGTTAATGTTGATCCCTAGACATTCCTGTTATGGTCAGACAAGTTAAAAGTTAGGTACATTACCTTTGTAAATGACTATGCAGCTGGTCTTAAAATTCAGGATCCAGGCTAATTATATACATGTATATTATATCCAACACAAAATTTGATCTTTATACCACTATACAAAAGAAAACTTTGTACAACTCTATTCACCCATTAGCAGAAGACAAAAATTTAGACTGGTCCTTTTCAAGAAGTTGAAGATGACATTTAAATTGCTCTGAAATTGGAAAATAAGTGCTGAATAAGGTAGGAAATATTATGAGAAAAGGAGAAATTGCTTGTTACAAGTAATTTTTCCTTATCCCACAATGTTTTTCCTGATAACATTACTCTGGGATGTCAAAATGTGTCATTGTATGGAAGAGGGTTGACATGTAAAAACTCTTTCACGCACAATACAGCCATGTCAAATAAAGACTCATTACATGTATTACACCTTTAGAATTCAAAGTTCCAATTTTCAGTTCACTAAACCACACTTGCCTAGTAAATAATCATTAATTTTCTTTTTGACATTTTAATATTTCATCAGTAAGATTCATACAGTTTTTGAAATCCAAATAAGAAAACTTATTACACATATCACATATCACAGTATTATCCATGTAACTATTTGAACATGGAGTATTTTCATTTTTTTGACATTACATCATGAGTTGAGGTATTTATGAATAGACAATATTACAACTAATTATGATACATTTGTGGGTTGACTGGTCAGTTTTATCATTAAACAGACAGGCCTCCAGGCTATTTGGTCATCCCCTCTAACACTAGTCTGGTTTATTTTCAAAGCAAGGAAATGACAATTAAACTCAAGATTGAATTTTACTCTTCTTTCATTAAATCATTACAACACAATCACAATTTTTGCTGCCCTTACAGATAAAGGTTCAGGATAAGCAAGAGGACCAAGATGGTCCTATATCGCTACCCTGCATAGGATGGCTCAAGGCTTTCTGATATATACAAAATATCAAGACCTACACCTAATTATTTTGGAGAAGATTTTATAGAGACTTTCTCCTTTAATCTAAGGTATATTGAAGATCCTACCATTTATAACTCATTTCAAGAGTACTGTAATTTTTTGAGGTATTTTGGTATGGGTAAATAGGCATTGATTCATACTAAATATCAAAGCTCTGGGCCTATATATGGTTTATGTGGAGAAGATTTTTTTGTAATAGTTAAAGGACAGATAGACGGACAGATGAATGGATGCCGGACAATGACTGATCATAATAGCTCACCCAGAGCACTTCATGCTCGCAGATGAGCTAAAAATGTGGAAAATGTGGACATTGCTTTTTACAAGCAAATCATGCATTTTCAACATTGCTTTTTAGCAATGAAGACAGAGATTGACATCTGCTTCTTCTTTACTTTTGGTCCAGTCTAATTTTTCTCATCTCTTATTTTTGCTTCATACAATTAAGGTTACAGGGAACTATTCCGTTTTCCATAGGCGACCATTATAAGAAAATTGCACATAGCTCATCCCCAAAAATTGCAAGGGAGTCAAACCATATATCAAATTCAAGAACAATCACTCATCCGTCAAAATAACTGAATTGTGATATGGCATGATCCCTTTTATCAATGACTTATGACGTCATTTTTAAGATAACCCTCTTCACGCAGCTAGTTTTACTTCATTCTCCAAAGAATACCCCAGGGTATAGAAACCGCCCCTCAAGTGGCGAAATACATTAAAATGTTATCCTTTTCGTTCCTAAGTTATTCACAGAGTATCAATTTATCGGATCAAATCTTTAGATTTCGTCTTGATATTATATGGACCAATCAGAGGTCACTTTGATCTTTGTTTACATCACCGTAGTATCCCTAGACAAAATGTGACAGATGGCGGGAAACTGTACTAGTTCCCTGTAACCTAAAGTTAATTGTTTGAACATTTTCAAATTGACTGCATTCTATTTTGTATTGATCCAGTCTAGATGTGATTATTATGGAATAATTAAACATCATCATTCAAAGATTAAGCTATTACCACACAGCAAAATATTAGACTGGTCCAAATTCAAAGAAGTTGCAGACGACAATTTCAAATTGATAGAATTCTGTATATCTCTTCCTTACGGGGTTGAAAATAAAGAAATTGTTTGTAACAAACAATTTTAACAAACAATTTCTTCATTTTCCAACTTGCTTTGCTGAGCTCTATTCTTTAAGGTCGTAAAATGATTTTGTGGGATGGGTTAACCCATTTCCACACAATGACGCTTTTAAACACTTCTCAATATTAAAACCTTGGAAAACATAGTGGAAAATGAAGCAATTGCTTGTCACAAGCAATTTCTTCATTATCCAAAATGTTTTCTACCCCAAAAGTTAAAGGTTTTAAAGATTTCATCAACTTCACATTGTCGTCTGCAAATTCTTTAAATTTGGACTGGTCTAAAATTTGAACATATGGGAATGGGTTAACTTCTTTGGAGTAGTCGTGAAGTCCAATTTCAGCCATTAACAAATTTTTTTCTAATGACACCACTCTCAAAAACATGCATATAAATGAATTAAATTCAATTAATTTATCTTTAAATAATTTGATCTCTTGATTTTCTTCCTTAATATAAGCAAAGTTTGGCGCAAAATGCATTTATTTTCATATAGTTTCATTTAAAGGATCATGTATGTTTTCGGAATATACTTTATGTATAATTTTCATAAAATACAACATATTGAAATTTGGAGCTATTTGTTTCTTTTAATGGAGTTTAATAATAATTTAAATATCTGAATTGAAAATATTGTGTTTCTACACACCAAATACATATATAGGACTGTTTAACCCATTAACAGACAACAAAATCTTTAGTCTGGTCAAAATTCAAAGATATTGCAAATGACAACTTAACCCATTCCAACTCGAGCCCTCCTTTTTATGCCCCCCAATTAAAGAGCTTTGGAAAACATTGTGGAAAATGAAGAAATTGCTTGTATCAAGCAATTTCTTCATTGTCCACAATGTTTTCTACCCAAAAGACGAAAAAAATTAAAATTCCATCAACTTTTGATTGTCGTCTGCATTCAAGTTGGACCAGTCTAAAATTTTGTTGTGAGGGAGTGGGTTAAATATCTCTAGTCTTTTCTTGGAAGATGTTCCTAATTTTTTCAGAATGGTCAGTATTCAAAGAAAACATTGATAAAAATTCTCAGTCACTGATATTTACAAAAAAAATCTGTCTTTTTGGTAGAAACAATGTGGATAATAGCAAGCAATTTCTTTATTTTCACAATGTTTTCTAAAGCTTATTTCTTGGGAGGGCTAAAAAAGCAGGATTATGTGAGAATGGGTTAAAGAGAAAATAGATGATTTTGAAGATGAAGTTCACAAAGATTTAATGATTTTGATAGGACATTAAAATGATATCAATACTTTTATTGCAGAAAGAAAATAATATTTAGATTACACTGGCACTGGGCCATTTCCACAAGTCATCAAAATAACTTTGCAATTTTGAATCCCCTGTTTGCATCAATTTAATATTGTCATGCTGAATAAAATCTTTTTCAGAATTTTATAAAAAAAACTGTTAGTACTTGTTCAGTTGTCAATACTTCTTTTGAAAATGTAATTCATAAACATCTGGTTTCAAAAGGACAGACAGGAGGTGTAGACTAAGATCAGACTGCACTTATGTCTATACCTCCTGCTAAAACCAGAATATTTAAGTTCAGCATGACAAGAGTTAATAAATAATAACATAAGTAGTAAATTAATCTTAATGGGCCCCTACCGATATCCAGAGTTACTCCGCTTAGTTTTAGTATTAGAGTGACCTCCCTTAAATCTTTGAGTAGTTCCGTCGAAAAAATAGATGATGTCAGTATCGATAACATTAACAGGTTGTTGCCAGGTCCTACTACATGTCATCAATATTGAAACCCTAGATGATCTAGAGACCAATTTTTTTTAACAGCTCGGCTTAATTTTTAGAGCTAAGTGGCATTTTACGTGCTTATAATCGTAAATGAGCCGATATCAAGGTGTATTTTCGGATATACCCTAATTCAAGATATACGTATGAATTACCATAAAAAGAGCTTTTTTGATCGAAATAAATACAATGATACTCACAGAAATACATTCTGTTATTTCCTTTTTTAAACAAGAGGGCTGTTGGCCATGGGGCGCTCACCTGAGATAAAGGCTCTTTTTCTTTCAACAGTCTAATTTCATGTTAAGGTTAGGATTATGAAACAAGTGGGCCACAATTACATATAAAGACTATGAACCTGGGTATCCAAAAGTCTAAATTACAAATTCCAAGGCTTAAGTGCTGATTTGAAAGAAGGAAAAAGCTTTTTCCATGGGTTATAATATCAGAAATAAGAAAAAAGTCTGTGAACTGATGCTTCATGTCTATAACAACCCCCCCCCCCCCTTGGGTCCGCTCCTGGAGACCCGAGGATCATGATTATAGCTATTTTGTAAGAGATCAATATACTGATGCTTCATGCAAAATATCAAGGCTCTTAGCCTTCTGGGTCAGGAGGAGAAGATTCTTAAATATTATTTTGAAATTTCACTTTTGTTGCCATGGCAACCAGAGTTTTAAATGGATTTCAATTCTTTTAGCTAATTTTAAGGGGGACCATCTAAGGAACATTTCTGCCAAATTTGGTTCAAATTGGCCCAGTGGTTTGGGTGGAGTTGTCATTTAAAAAATCATACTTTATTTCTATATAAACCCCCGGGGGGGGGGGGCTCTGCCCCTGGGGACCCGAGGATCATGATTTTAGCTATTTTGAAAGAGGTCAATATACTGATGCTTCACGCAAAATATCAAGGCTCTACGCCTTCTGGGTCAGGAGGAGAAGATTTTTAAAGTTTATTTTGAAATTTAACTTTTGTTGCCATGGCAACCAGAGTTTTTAATGGATTTCAATTCTTTAAACTATTTTTGAAGGGGACCACCTAAGGAACATTTCTGCCAAATTTGGTTCAAATTGGCCCAGTGGTTTGGGAGGAGATGGCGTTTAAAAAAAATTGTTGACGGATGAGGCACGACACACGACGCACGCCGGATGGACGCCGGACAAAAGGGGATCATAATAGCTCACTTGAATGGGAACTGCTACAAAGAAGCTCTCCATACGTCTTCATTTCATGACCATGGGAATTTACCAAATACCCTTTTCATTGATGAATATGAAATAAATTTAACCAGAATTTCACTGCATGGTCCTCAACAAGTGTAATGTGTCTGAAGGCTTGTGGAAATGATTGTTGCCTCTTTAGGTCCTCCAAGAAATCATTCATTTCTTACCAATGGCAAGTAAGAATACCTTCGAAATTCGATGTTTTCGTCTTACAAAATATTGAAACTTTTCTACCCCATTCTTGTAATTGTTAAAAGTTTCGTTGGGAACTTAATTGAAAGTTAAATCACCAAAGGTGACATAATTATTATAAGTTACCATGATAGGTGTGACCGGCTATTGTCACCTCTTTAGTGAAATAAGCGTATATACCCATGCAAATACCTTTATTACAAAACATTAAGAAATTTCATAACTCCATAGAGTAAATTATGTTTTGTTTGTATACATGCTTATTCCGTTTAAGTATAAACTGTTTGGATGATTTTGGCACTGACATGGACCAGGTAAGTACATGTCAATCTAATTTTGAATGGTAATAGAGTTTTTACTGTAGATTTACATTAGAACGTAATAATTTGAAAAGGTGCCACTATGCAGAAAGTGACTTACCGCACCGCCGTTTACTATACTATAAAATCGCCGATTGCGACCGAAACCCATAACTACAGCTTTTTAAGCTATACCTTATGAAGTTTATGTCGCCCGCAGACGAAATGCTTCTTCAAGTTTAAAAAAGTATAAAAGAGATGACCGTAAGAAGTTTTACAAAGATCAAACTTAGACAATCTTCTTGAACGTGTTAATCCATTTAGTTGATATCAAAATCTTATAAGTATATTGAGATATATCATGCAATGACATATATGATACAATGTATATATATATATTTACTAAAAATTCAAATCTTTTTGTTGTAAAAAAGTGATCGTAAACATTTTTTTCCCCAGATTTTTCTTACTAAAAGATATTTTCCAAATTTTTCTGAATGAGAAAGTTTTAAAATAGATTTCTGTTACCTCTTGCATTTATAATCCTATTTGAAATGTACAAAATCGTAATTTCCTTAGAAATAGAGAGAATAGCAAATGACTTCCTTTGTTACTTATCAGGTGAAAATAAAAGGCAAATAGCTGATCATTATGAGATATATCCAGTGTATATCCAAAATTCCACCGTGGTCTATTACGCAATCAGAGATACCGATCAGAAGCTTGTAAGTTACTTGGATTAAAACAGCAGTTTATGAGAGGTCATCGTTAACTTTTAAATTTGATTTACCATTTAACCTCTTACAGAAAAAAATATCAGAACAAAAGAGGATACGAACAAAATTTTAATAGCCATGTGTACCAAAAATAATGGATCTTTTAGATGTGGAGAAAATCTGCATAAAAAGTAATCTTTATTGCAATATTGTTATTCTTGGTTGTTGTTGTGTGGTTTCCTTGTTTAATAAGTCTTTTCAAGTTAAAGAAGTAAATGCAATGATTTCCTACAAAGGACGCCTTTGCTAATTTTGTTTCAAAAATGAGAAATAAAATATGAAAAGTAAACGTGAATGAAATTGGTTCCTAGGTTGGGAGAGAAAATCACTTAAAACGTGTCAACATTGATATAAACTACCACAACAATTCCATATTCTAAGAGTATTTTAAGAGTACTCAATATTCCTCTGTATCAAATTCTGAAAAAATATCTGATTCTACGCAAAATAGGAGAATTTAGTCTCAGCCCTTATATTCTCTATATAACAAACTAACCAGTCAAGTCAAGGGAGTTAATTAAAGGGCAATTTTCAGGACAACTCCGTATATCGGTAGGGGCCCATTTGATCTTAACCTATTTTCACACAATGGCACTTTTAAACGCCCTCCAAGAAAAACAATCAAGAAAACATTAAGTTAAATTAAGAAAATGCTTGAATTAAGCAATTTCTTCATTTTCCACAATGTTTTCAACTAAGAAAGTTGAAAAATCTAAAATTTCATAAACTTGTGTCTTCTGCAACTCCTTTCAATTTGGACTAGTCTTAAATATTGTTGTCTGGTAATGGGTTAATAACAAGATGACAAAATTTCAGACTGCATGGTCCAAATTCAAAGATGTTGCAGGTGACAAGTTTTAGGTGATGAAAATTTCAAATTATTTTCCTTTTGAGGAATACTAGATAACATACTATGTTTTCTGAGTTTTTTTCTTGAAGACATCAAAAAGCATCAATGTGTGGGAAAAGGTTTGAAAGAACTAATGAAAGTTTTTGTGTATAACAATTCCTCTTTTCCCCACAACTAATTTCCATCCTATTCGGTCCTCATTTTCAAATTACATTTAACATTAACCAATTACCCCACAAAAAAAATTAGATTGGTCTAAATTGAGAGATGTTTCAGAAGACAATGCCAAATTGATGAAAAAATAAGAATCTGTATCAGTTTGGGAAGAAAAAATTGTGGGAAAGACAATAATTGCTTTCTAGATGGTTATAAAAAAGGGGAATTGTGTGGGAATGGGTTAAACTGTGTGTTAAGTTTTTTTGTTAAGTCAATAATATTGTTATCTTGGATTTCAGACATTTTGTATAGTATGGTTACTGACTGCTAGATAAATGAAAGTTTGGAATACATGAATATACAAGATCAATCCAGGATTTAATCCAGGATAAGTTTTTTGGCAGCAAGTGTGAGAAATTATCAGCTACTATACTGAATCATATACTTCTTCATACTTATAACCAATCAAATTTGTCAAGAAATCATAGATGATGGCTCAAAGGGATTCAATGATTAAAGAAAAATAAGTTGATATGCTTATATTTTCTGTGACAAAAACATCAAATTTGGGTGTAACTAGGTCTTAAATAAGGATGGCACTTTGTATTTCATGACAATAAAGAATTGGAGGAGCTTGAGTACCAGAAAAGCTCCATCTGTCTGATCAGATAACTCATTCCCAATCTATTCCACATTTTCATGAACTACAACAGTGACACATTCAATGAGAGAAAACAACCATACAATTATGGTGCAAATGTTGTTGGATGAAATGATCATGAGCTACTGAATCCATATTCAATTAATAGAGAAAAGAATATACATAAGAATACCACAATGCACTTGGCTATTACCAATTTTAAAAGTTGAACACTGTCTGATTGATCAATTGGTGATTGTGCATTGACAGCTGTGAGCATTACGAGTGCAAGAAATTTAAGTATGGTTTAAAATGAAAGACAAAGAACACATCAAAGAAAACAGAGGACATATACACTATAATAAATGAGGAATGAAACAAAAAATGATAAAATAATGACCCTTTCATTGCCTTTTACAACATTCCAGTTGTCACATTTGTGCCGCCAGAGAAAATGGCAAATGTTACAGGGGTAACCTGCCATGGTATATTCTTTGTTTAACCACAATGGGGCCTGACAGGCCAGTGCTTATTGTTCCAATGCTTATTTACATGGAGATAAAAATATAAGCTTTGGAATGCTAACCACCAGCTGGCTTCAATCAAGGACTTACAAGGAACTCTGATTTTAGTCACCTCCTATGACTGGCAACAAAGAAAGGTCAAGTTACTGTTCTGGAAAAATGCTTGGCATTCATTAATGCTGTAAAGGACCTTGTATATCATCAGTAGGCAACAATGCTCTACCATCTAAGGCTTAAACTAACCATCCAATTGATGGATTGCTAGGCACTCCTGATGACCTCCAATTTTGACTTAGAAATAAAAAGGCGTTATTTTTCAAAATAGTGAAATAGTTGATATTTCAACCTAAATGTTGAAACTACAGCTTGAATAAGCAGCTCTAGTTACGATGTTTAAAGGTGTCAAACTAACAAAAATGGATGACATAAATGTTGACTAATGATGGAGTTTAAGCTTCTAGTCTAAACAGGGAATTTAATTGGTCCTCTGATTTTTGACTAACAGCCCCAATCCCTTAATTGAGATATATTATTCCAATTGTGTACCTGAGTTGAGCATTTCCAGTTCATGGTCTATATGGTTGTGAATATCTCCATTCATGATGCCGTTGGCTTTACCTCCAATTCTGAAAGTACAAAAAAACTAGTTTTAAATTGGTACCATAATCCTATTCATTTGAAAATTTAACTCTGCTGGCTGTTTTTCAAACTGCAGGAGAACCGAAACTTAGTTTGTGAGATTTCATGGAGTGTAGATAACAACAAGAGCTGTCGTGAACAACATAGCTTGCTCTTCTGGATGCCTTTTATAACATGGTTAAAGATTTAGGGCACATGGTCATAGAGTCACAGTCATTGCCTAGTCCTGATATATATGTGTGAAATATAAGCACCAAAGGCTGTAAAATGAAATTGAAAGAAAACGTGAAAGTTTTTGGTTAAAACTTCTTTAAACCTTTAAAGGTCACAGAGTGAAGATCATTGTCTGAAATGAAAGCCCCACATTGATGAAGGAATGTGTGATATATGAGCAGCCCAAAATGACCAAGATATAAACAGTTAAAAGTTTTTGGTTAAAGTTTATAAAGGGTTAAAATTGAAGAAGCCAAGGTCACAGGGTCAAGGTCACTGTCTTAACCCATTTGCAGATGACAAAATTTTAGACTAGATCAAATTGAAAGAAGACGACAATTTAAAGTTTATGAAATGAGACCCGTAGTGCTAGTGAAAAAGAGACAAGTGTGGACAGCAACACCCAACAATGATGCCAACATCCAATAGTATGACATTTAGCTCTTTTGAGATTTTCATCCCGGGCAAGTTAAAAAGGAAAACATTATATTGTAAGGAAGAGATTATCTTGCATTCTCAAGGACTGTATACATCTGGACTTCATGCCTATTAACCCTTTTCTGTTTTTTCAAAATTTCAGACTTGTCCAATTTGTAAGAAGTTGCAGACAACAACTAAAAGTGAAGTAACCAACCTACAGGTTGAAAAAACATTGTGGAAAAAGAAGAAATCACTTGTAACAAGCAATTTCTTCTTTTCTCTACAATGTTTTTCTCATATATAAAATCACAGGGACATCAAAACCTGGATTTGAACAGGAAAGGGTTAATGTTTCTAGTCACCAGGTTGTGTTACTAGGTACATGTCTGCTGTACTAATCATGTGGCTTAACCTGGCTTTTCATTACATTCTTGGTTTAAACAGTGTATGCCATTCAAAAAATAGCTCTAGTTTCCAGAGAAGGAATCTCTCTTTTTTTTTTAAGGGCAATGTAAAACTTAACCCATTCCCATACAGTGAAGCTTTTGGGCCCATCTCATGAAAAACAGTTGGGAAAACATTGTATGAAATGAAGAAATTGCTTGTATCAAGCAATTTCTTCATTTTACACACTGTTTTCTATCCAGAAAGTTGTAAAAATCTATAATTTCATAAACTTCGAATTTGGACTTGTCTAATATTTTGCCATCTGGGAATGGGATAAAATGAACAATACAACAAGTTTCTGTTGGACTCGTACATAAGCCTCACATTTTGCATCACGCTAAAGCAAGTCTTACAGAATTATAGTTCTTGGCCAAAAGCCTTTTTAACAGCTTGAGTCTTCTTGTTTTATTTTCACTATAATGCAAATAAGCATAATTTAGATAGCATACATTGTTGAGCAACAAATCTGATATTGTGTATTAATGAATCGACAACATTCTATAGTTTAATAGGGAAACTATTAAAACAGAGGTTGAATAGCACAGATCCACTCAAATCATGTGTTTTATGACCCCAAAGGAAAGAGTAAAGGAAAGCATTGTAGTAAAGAAGAAATTGCTTACTACAATCAATTTCTTCAGTTGCCACATTGTTTTCTACCTAGATATACTGATATATTCAGATTTGTATCAACCTCAAATTGTAACTTCTTTGTATTTGAACCAGTCTAAAATTTTATAGTTTTGTAATGGGTTAAGTGTTTGGAACCATCCTAGGTTTACCAACGGATATTCTAACTACCAGATCATAAAGACATTAAATGTGCACTTACAAAACATAAACTGTGGTGCCTTCTTGGCCAGAATCGATCAATCCTACTTATGAGCTAATAATTAACCCATCCTCAACCAACCCGTTGTACACCCCTCAAGAAAGACTTTGAAAAACTTAAGGAAAACAAATAAATGTTAAAAGGAGATCTTTTTCATTATCCATAATATATAACACACACAAGTGCAACCATTACATCTTTGCCTAGCCTCTAGCTACTATCCTACTTAAGTTTACGGTTATCCACCAATTGGTGGGAGACAAAATGTGGGAAAGGATGTTCGTCAACGCCAGGGATCAAACCTAGGACCCCTTGACTAGGAGTCTGACATGCTACCACTGTGCTATGGACAAGGCTTCTAATACTTTGGGATCAGTACAGAATCCAAAGATTATTTTTCAAAAGTTCCCTTAAAAGACTTGGAATAGGAAATTCTTAGCAAATTTTTGTTCAAACAAGGAGTATGTGAGTGAAAACTCACTGAATATTTGGTAAACACCATGTAACACAACTGGCTGTATCTCCACATCAACCATTGAAAACATACCATTAACCAAAAAATTCTAAAAATAATCTGAGATACAACACAGGAAGTAGATAGCATGCAGATCTAAATTTGGTAGGCACCATAAACACCCCTAGTTGAGCATTCATATAAAGTTTAATGTCATTACTTTATATATAAAATATTATGAAAATATACAACTATACCAGGCAATGTTCGAGAATAAAGTAAGTTGCTGATCTTAATTTTGTAATTCAGTAAGCGTCATGTAAGACCCCTTAGTGAATCTCCACACCAGTCGATGCTTTGAATAGTTGCTGAGAAAAGTGAGACAAAAATATTGGTTACAGATGGATGGACGGACTGACGGAAGGACAGACAAGAGTATATCATTATACCCCCCTCTTCTTGGAAGCGGGGTATTATTAGCCACAGATTTGTTGGGAGATGTTCCATGGATGGAACTGGAATACTGGCCATGATGATCACTCTAGAACTTTATGTACCTGTGTAACTCAAGTATCAGCTCATCTGTGGCCGATTTTATAAGTCTTTGTGCATCTTGGTGTTCAAGTCCTTTAGTAGCTTGGCCATTTATCTTGTCTACATAATCTCCAACTTGAATACCTTCATTGTACGCCTTACTGTTTGGATTGATCTGTAAAGACAAAAACATAATCCTTTGCACGTCTTCTTTTTTTAATTCATCTGTAAGATAAAATAATCATACAATATAAGCCTCATTGTTTGGATAGATCTGTAACTAAGATGGACTAATTTGTACAATGAGGTAATATGTTAATTCTTGTCACGCTGAACCCGGAATATTCTTATTTTGGGAGAAATATAGATGTCTACACCATCGTTTCTTTTCCCTTCAAACAAGAACTGTCTATAAAATTCATTCTCAAAACAAATACTTATCAACAACTTGTGCTTCCAGTGCTTTCAGCCCTTTGACTGATTATTATTCAGCATGACAAGGGTTCAGAATCAGTGTGAAACTAATTAGTGGCCTGAGGTAAGAGCATCAACTAGTAACTGGTTATGGCTAGGTCATGAATTACATTGATTTTGTTAATGAATTAATTGCAAAAATATGACTCTTGGGTGGCATACATTTCTATATTCAATGCTTTGCATTACCTGTCATGTGGGGTTTGTTTTTTGTTGTTGTTTCTTTTTTTTTGTAGTTTCCTTTTTTTTTGGGGGGGGGGGAAGGGGGGAATCTCAAGATAAACAAATACATTATTAACCCATTCTCAGATAATCCAAATTTTTTATGACCCTAAAAACACACTTTAGAAAATATTGTGTTTTTAAAGTTTTGATAATCAAGGCACACAACATGTCAAACCCACGGAGTTACAGGTACCATATACTTTCAGCTTTTACATTCTATTAAGATCCAAAGAAATCAAATAATAAAAATAACAATCTATATTAGTCATTTTTTCGGTATTATCACTGTTTCCTTAAATTTTTGAAACAGTTAACCAATTCCAATTCAATGACACTTTTTGACGCCCCTCAAGAAAAATCACAAGCAATTTTTCATTTTACACCAAGTTCTAAGCTTTCTAATCAACAAGAGGACCATGATGGTCCTAAATCGCTCACATGAGGCATCTGCAATTTACAGTACTTTTTAGAATAAAAAAGATACAAGTTGAGGAAAATAAATAAAACAAATATACGGTTTTGGGCTTTGTACCAAACAATCCAGTAATGCTTTACAATATGAATGAATTCCTTTGGCTTTATAGTTCAATCCATAAACAAACTATCCAAGAATTTTCACCCTCAGGTTTGCAAAAAAACATAGTGAGAAAGGGAGTGACAAGCAATTTATCCATTTCTCACAGTGTTTTCTACCTGAAATTCTTTGTATTTAGATTTCAATCAAACTCTAATTACTGTCTGCAACTTCAATGGGTGTAATTTTAGCAACCTTGGTAGAAAACAATCTGGATGTACTATAAATCAAAATATGAATGCATTACAACTTATACATGAGGAGTGGAAGATATTTGAACATGCTCTTATTGAGCGTTTTTCATATCTTTGGATGCCTTGGGAAGGGCCATGTTTGTCCAAAGGATATAAACATGGTAAATAACAATAATGTTATCCTATGTTTTTAATGTAAATGCTCTAGAACCTATATTTAAGAAGAAGAATTCTTTCAATGCAATTTACACAATTTTCGACCCCAGGAGCAGGGACATTTTTTATCCTAAGAGCATATTTTCCTGTTACATAGTACAAAATTATTTAGTCATGCTACATACCAAATATCTATGCCCATCACCTTATATTTTAGATGGAGAAGACTCTTGATCTTGTTCTAATTGGGTGTTTTCCAAAATTTTTGACCTCTGGGGCAGTGCCATGGTTTATCCCAGGGCTAAGATTTAGCTAACATAGTAGAGAACCATCTGGATATGCTATATACAAAATATGAATGCCTCAGACTTTGTAGATTGGGAGGAAAAGACTATTGAACATGGTCTAATTGAGCATTTTTACAAACTTTGGACACCCAGGGAAGGGGTGTTTATTAACCTACAGGCATAATTTAATCAAAACTGATAGATTAGCCAGGCTGTGCTACACTCAAAATATAAATAGCCTCCTCCTTAAAATGAAGATTTTTTTTTTAGCATACTCAAATTTTGCGTTTTCCAATTTCGGACCCCTAGTGAAGGGCCGTTTTTGACCCGAGGAAGCCAACTTTTGGTGATATAGTACAAAACTATCTAGTTATGCTACATACCAAAAATGAATATCCTAGACCATATTGTTTAAGAGGAGAAGTCTTTTGAAATTGCTCTAATTAAGCATTTTTTCCAAACTTCGGACCTCAGGGACAGGGACATTTTTGACCCCAGAGATAAAATATTTAAAAACTTGGTAGAGAACTATATAATTAAGTTCTATGTCAAATATAAATGCCTTTGGCCATGTAGTCTGTGAAAAAAAAGACAACAAAGATTTTCTAAAATTTCCAATTTTCATATGCCGCGGTTACAAGAGTTATTTCACAGAATAAAATTCTTTTAACAACTTTTGAAGAGCTTTACCTAAGGAACATCCCTGCTAAGTTTCAGCTTGATTAGCCTACTGGTTTAGGAGGAGAAGATTTTTAAAGATTTTTAAAGATTTACTCAAGATTCCTATTTTTAAATGCCGTGGCAACCAGAGTTTTTGACGGAATTAAATTCTTTTAACAACTTTTGTAGAACTTCACCCAAGAAACATCTCTGCAAAGTTTCAGCTTGATTGGCCTACTGGTTTAGGAGAAGAAGATTTTTAAAGCTTGTTAAAGATTCACTAAAGATTCCCATTTTCAAATACTGGGGCAACCAGAGTTTTTGACGGAATTAAATTCTTTTAACAACTTTTGTAGAACTTCACCCAAGGAACATCCCTGCAAAGTTTCAGAGTGACTGGTTTAGGAGGAGAAGATTTTTAAAGAAATTGTGGACAGAGGGACAGACGGCCAGACAGACAGACGGACAGACGGACGGACGGAAGACGGACAAGGACCGATCACAATAGCTCACCTCGCACTTTGTGCTCAGGTGAGCTAAAAAGTTGAAAAACATAAAATTTCAAAAATTTAAATTGTCGTCTGCAATTTTGTCATCCTGAAGTTGGTTACAGTACTACCTTGGCTAAAAATCTGTTTTGTAATGGCAGATTCTTAGTTGGTTGAATACAGGGTACCCCTATCTTTCAGTTGTCATTATAGTGTCCCGCCAAATTTAGATGATAACTGCAGTAGTCAACTTTTAGTTAACCCATTCCCACTCAATCCCTCCTTTTTACGCCCCTCAACGAAAAAACTTTTGAAAACATTGTTGAAAATGAAGAAATTGCTTGAATCAAGCAATTTCTTCATTATCCACAATGTTTTCTATCCCAAAAGACGAAAAAAATTGAAATTCCATCAACTTGAAATTATCGTCTGCAGCTTCTTTCAATTTGGACAGGTCTAAAATTCCACTGTGTTGGAATGGGTTAACCCATTACCAGACGACAAAATTCTAGACTAGTCCAAATTGAAAGGAGTTGCAGACGATTATTTAAAGTTTTTGGAATTTCAGAATTTTTCAACTTTCTGGGTAGAACAAGCAATTTCTTCAATTAACATGTTTTCCCCAATTGCTTTTGTTGAGGGGCGTCAAAAAGGGCTTATGTGTGGGAATGGGTTAAGAATGGTAAAATTGCCACTGGTAAATGATCACAACTTTTTGAGGTCCATATCATGATTGGCTTTAAAATTGTTATTTGCTACCCATGTATAGAAATATTAATAATAAATTGTTTTTATGCAAGATTGATTTTCCATTGTTTCTCTAACTTTTCATCACTGATAAGATTTATACACCTGTTCTCCAAAAGACCAAGAAAATATTATGTGAAATGGAGAAATTGCTTGGAAAAGGAAAAAAAAAACTCTTCTTTTTCTGTTGTTTTCTAAATTATAAAATTAAGGTAAAGTTTAAAGAAACAAAATACTGTGAACTGTTTTTAGATTAAATTTAGTAGTATATATGTTACATTTCGATTTTTAACCCTTGTCATGCTGTATAAATTACCTAAGTGAATCGCTCTAAAATCAAAGGGCTGTAAGCACTGATAGAACTTGTTGTTCAAAAATCAGAATTTTTCAGCTTTCTGGGTAGAACAAGATATTTCTTCATTTTACACAATATTTTCCAAATTTGTTTTTCTTGAGGGGGGTCATAAAACGTCATTGTGTGGGAATGGGTTCATTCAGTTTCCACAATATACTACCTCAGGGATATGAAAACAAGGGTTAATTTTTAGTCAAATTTATGCCATATTATTACTAATTAACTGTTCAAATGACGGTTATTTACTTACATAATAAAACGTTAAACCAAATAAAAAGACAACAAATCTCTTTCCACCAAAGCTTATTCCGCTGAAATATATCCTATAATGAATTTCCAGCTGTGAAAATCTTCCTTTCACAAAAGTAATATATCCATAAACACAATAAAAATACCTCCGAAAACACTACGAAAATCCGTTCACTGACAAGGAATCATTTCCAGACCTTGTTTCATCAGTGAGTAAATACAGCTTCTATCTATCACTCAATCATTAGTGGCCATGCCAGGGAAAAAATGTCGGAAAAAAAATCTCTTTTAATGAGCCTCCACCTGTGAGGAATTCGAAAGTCACCAGACCAAATAATCCTCTCCCTCTCATTGCTTCATTCTAAATATGCTTGTTACACCTCAGTATTTAAAGGTGATGTTATTTTGAAAAATCTAAGACCAGTTACATATAAAACAAAAGTTTGTTCGTCTGTTGGTGACCTCATAACTATAGCTTGAATAAGCTGTAGTTATGACATAAAAGTCGCCAAATCAACAAAAAATACTTGACATAAATGAAGGCCAATGCTGGAGGTCAAGGTTTACTTCAAATCTAAATGAATGATATGATTGGTTGATTGATTCTTAGATTGTCGGGCGCAAGCTGTCAATTTCATTATTTTCCATACCGAAAAAGAAAGAGATATTTGAAATTCTTTAAATTCTGCAACTTTTTTAATTTGGACCAGTCTAGAATTTAGTCATTTGGTAATGGGTTAACCCTATTCCAGATGGCAGAATTTTAGACTGGTCCAATTGGATAGGTTTATAAAAATTTTCCTTTTTTTTTCCTTTCTGGATAGAAAACATTGTAGATAATGAAGAAATTACTAAATTATTTTCTTGTGGCGTGCCATTATTGCTATTACATCTAGAGATCTTATCTAGAGCTCTGATTTTCATATTAATTCTATTCATGTTAATATGATACATTCAACCAACTATCACCATCAATCAACTTATGAAGATTATGTAATATTCAATATCATTGAATACCTTCAACCATCCACACTACCCTGGTACTGAATTAAACCACCATTGATTGCTACACCCATTAACCCATTACCAGACGGCAAAATTTTAGACTGGAAATGAGTTGCAGAAAACAATTAAAAGCTTATGAAATTTTAGATTTTTCTAACTTTCTGGATAGAAAGCTTTGTAGAAAATGAAGAAATTGCTTGTTACCAGCAATTTCTTCATTTTCTACAATGTTTTCCATTTGCTTTTCATGAGGGGCTTCCAAAAGCGTCTCTATCTGGGAATGGGTTAAAACACTGTCCTGCAATAAACATGCTTAAGCAAATAATTCATCAAAATGATTGAAGAAAGGGAGATATTGCTTGTAATAGGCAATTTCTCTATTTCTGGCAATTTCCTAATTTGGCACTTTCCTTCCAATTTAAGAGCAATTTAACATACCAGACAGCAAAACTTTAGACTAGTCCAAATTCAAAGGAGTTGAGGACAACTCAATAATTTCAGCATTGTTTTTAGTGAGGGGCGTCATAAGTGTCGATGAGTGGGATTGAGTTAACAAGTTGTCTGCAACTTCTTTAAAATTGAACCAGTCCAAAACGCTGCTGTCTGGTAATGGGTTAATGTAATTCTGAAAGTGAATCTATTCAGCATAGATAGGGATAATGTTAACATATGCCACACCATGCAACCCACTGGTTCTTCAAGCAGATGTTTCTAAAACTTGCTACTCCTTTATAAAAATTCCTCTATTTATCATCACTTTCTGTTTCCCTTTTATCATATACATGTACTAAGTAGCAGACTTATATTTATGCTGAACCTGTAACATAACTGTTCTTGCAGGAGGTATAGACAAAGATCAGCCTGCACATATGTCTTTATCGGAAACTGGGTCAATAGGCAGAGTTTATGAATACTAATACTTCATTGGGATGACATCATAAACAAGCAATCTCCATAAAGTTATTTTCTGAACATTGTCATGTATTACTATAAGCAGTCAAACAATTATTGTGACAGACAAGTTTAACACATTACCAGATAGCAAAATATTAGTCTTGTCCAAATTGAAAGCAGTTGCAGACGACAATCTAAAATTTACAAAATTTTAGATTTTTTTAACTTTCTCTGTAGAAAACATTGTGTAAAATGGAGAAATTGCTTGTTACAATTAATTTCTTCATTTTACACAATGTTTTCTAAAGCTTTCTTTCCTGAGGGGTGTAAAAAGGAGGGCTTGTTTGGGAATGGATTAACAGACCAAAAAACTTCCTGAATACGTATTGACCATAGTGTGCAAGATCACTGGGCATGATTGTACTATTCTGTGTATCAGACTACCAGCTAGACATAGACTAATTGGATTCCATGGGCATTCATGAAACAACACTTGAGGAAAATGCAAAGTATGAAACTGCTAGCTTTAGGGGATGTTAGAAGAATATTTTTAAAGATTTTCTACTTTGCATCTACATACAATCTAAGACTGTACACTGTGGAACTCAGGGGAATTCTTTCAACTAATTCTGTAGAAGTGTTTGCTTGTATTGGGTTTAACCCATTCCAACACAGTGGAATTTTAGACCAGTCCAAATTGAAAGGAGCTGCAGACGACATTTCAAGTTGATGGAATTTTAAATTTCTTCGTCTTTTCAGATAGAAAACAATGTGGATAATGAAGAAATTGCTTGATCAAAGCAATTTCTTCATTATCCACAATGTTTTCCAAAGCTTTTTTGTTGAAGGGAGGAAAAAGGAGGGATTGAGTGGGAATGAGTTAAGATGACTATGAGAAGTTTTATCATGTTAAAGATCACTTAAATAACCATGTGCTTCCTGGGTATCACTAGTATTAGGCCCAGGGCTCTGACATGCCTTTTACTCCAATTTTAGGCTGGTCTAAATTGAAAGGAGTTGCAGACGACAGTTTAAAGATTGTGTAATTTAAGATTTTTTCAAATTTCTTGGTAGAAAACTTTGTAAAAAAAAAAAAGAAATTGCTTGTTTCAAGCAATTTCTTCATTTTTTACAATTATTTTTCAATTTTTTTTTTTTGAGGGGCGTCCAAAAGCATCATTGTGTGGGAATGGATTAACAAAAACATCCCAACCAAAATCAGCAAAACAACAGAATTAAAACCCACAACCCTTGACTTGCCTTGAGTATGAGTCTGCCATCCTAGTCTATGCCATGTCAGACCCTAACTTTTGTAGGAGGTAAAGCAGGTGATGTGACATGCAATATACCAAGCCCTTATGTCTTATCCTTTTTGTCAAGAGAAGATTTTTAAAGATTTCCTTCCTCGTTTCTACATAAAATAGTTACAACCTGAAGTTTCTGTTGCCCTGGAAACTAGAATTTTTTATGGAATTCTATTCTTTAACAACTAGACTGCAGCTTCACTAAATGAATATACCTTCAAAATTTCAGGCTTATTGGTTTGGGAGGAGATGATGAAGTGTTCATGAGGGAAGATAGACAGAAGTTGGACAGTGAGTGATCACAATAACTCACCTACAGCTTAGACTGGCCTTAGTCGTATTTGTTTGCATTTATTCCCTATACTAGCCTCTGTAATCCAGGCTCATGTTATCTACTACTGAACTTCTTTTTGGAGTCAGGGGACTTAACTGACATCCCTGCTGAAAGATTTAATTCCCTTTAAGAAGAGTCTGGTAGCCAGACTAACCTACAGCAGGTAAGAATCTTAAGATACTGACGTACTTATATCAAGATTATCCATCGCCCCATATTACCAAGGTAAATCCTTAAGGAAACATTTAGGAGGTTCAACCCATTCTCAGACAGAGAAATTTTTAGACAGGTCCAAGTTCAAAGAAGCTGCAGACAACAATTTCAAATTGGTGGAATTTAAAAATTTTCCTCTTTTAGGACAGAAAACATTGTGGATAGTGAAGAAAACACTTGATACAAGCAATTTCTTCATTTTCTACAATGTTTTCCAAATTGCTTTGGGTTTTTTTGAGGGGTATCCAAAAGCGTCATTTTGTGGGAATGGGTTAATATAATGGCTCACTACATGCATAATTATGACTAAAATTGTGGAAATGAAAACATTCCTAGTCACAAGCAATTTCTTCATTGTCAACAACCTTTTAATCCCCATAATCAAAAAAATAAAATTTCATCAACTATAACTTCTTTGAATTTGGGCCAGCCTAAAATTACGCCCTCTGCTAATTAATGTTACAAACCCTGAATATGACCATTATGAAGTATCGAGCAATCACTGTATTTTTAGGTGTGAAAAAAGTCAAGCAATCTTATCAAGGCTAAGCACTCCCTTTAAGTTCAAGGAAATGCACTCATTTCATAAATATAATCATGTCGGTTCTAAAGACAGCAAACTTTTTTGCTGATAGAAGAGATAAACTGCTTTTCACCTTCAGTCTAAAATTAACCCATTCCCACAAAATGATGCTTTTTGATGAAAGAGAAAGAAAGAGATTTTAAATTTTTGCTGTGTTAAAATTATCCTATGCAACTTCTTTCATTTGGTCCAGTCTAAAATGTTGTGGTCTGGTAATGGATTTAAAGATTTATAATACATTACCACCAAGAAATGGGCAAATCATTTTCAGAAGCCACTAATGCCCAGATGTGTACAGAGATAAGATAATTATATTTATACATCAAATAATTTACTAGATTTTCAGGACATTGCCCTCCTTCTCTGCAAGAAAAATATCTAATGACATTCTTTCATAACCCATTACCCAATGGTAGCATTATAGTCTAGTCAAAATTAAAAGAAATCACAAACCAACAATTTTTAGTTGATAAATTATTAAAATTCTTCACCTATCTTTTAGGATAGAAAATGTGGATATTGAAGAAAATGTGTTTAACAAGATTTCATAATTGTACCAACTCTGAATTGTCTGCAACTTCTTTGAATTCAGAACAAATCATACATTTTCTCATCTGGTAGTGGGTTAAATTGTCCCACTGACACTAAAACTAACAAAGATGACAAAATGTTGATTCAAGTTCACTGAGGTTGAATTGTGATTGGAAAAGAGAAAATCCACATGAACTTTAAAAATCTTCTTCTCTCAGATAGGCCTAGAGCTTTGATATTTGCATACGTTGTCTCTTATTGCCCTGCTTCAATGAAGAGTTGGGTTTGGGATGTATAATGGTTTACCTCTGTCCCTTTGTCTGTGTGTCCTTCTGCCGTCCATAACTAATGTTTCTAGTTATTGTGAGTAGGTCAAAAGTCAAGGTCAAAAGTCTATTTGCTATTTCACCAGAGTATGACAGCTGCAGGCTGTGTTTGTGCGTTTGTTTGTGCTGGTATCTCAGATGGAATGCTATGGTAGTACTCGGATGTGAGAAATGACAGGAAGCTATTGCTGCACAAACATAATTGAAATTCTGTTGAAAATTGCATTAACCCCCAATCAAATACAGCCGCCATCATAGCGCAGTTGGTAGCGTGTCAGACTGTCAATCTAAATGTCCTGGGTTCGATCCCCGAAGGCAGCTCTCATCCTTTCCGACTACTTGTCTCCCACCAATGGGTCGATAATCGTAGACCTATGTGGGATAGCAGCTGGAGTCTAGGAAGGGATGTTATGGTAGTACTGGTGTGAGAAATACCAGGAATCCATTGTTAGGTGCTCCAGCCGCCGCGATATAACTGAAAGATTGTTGAAAGCGGCGTAAAACCCCATTCAAACAAACAAATCTAACAAATACATATAATCAAATAAGGACATTGTAAAATGTCACTGAAATAGTAATTAAGCAAATAAGAAATATTAAGCTTTTTGGTTTAGATTTCAGCAGAAAAACTGACAACAGTAAAACAATATGCCCCCATTCTTAAGGTATGGGGGGCATAACAATTGTGCATATTGTTACCTTGACCATAATTCTTGGTAGAATTTCCAATATATGAATAAAACAAACACCTGCTAAGGATGGTAGACTAGTTCACATTTATATTTGTTTTAAAGCCATTACTATCATATCAGTCATATCTCTGTTTTTTATTAACATTTTGAGTAGCAGTCTACAATCTTATCTCTAAGAAAAATTTCAACCAATCAGAATTTCCAGGGGTTCAGAACAGTTGCAGATAGGCCTGGTCTAGGAAAACCCTTGATACTGTATAATGCTTCATACCAAATACCTAGCAAGCGACAAAGAAATTGTACTCGCCTCAGTGAGTGTATGTGTGCTTGCCTCTGGGCATCAACAACAGGGATCATTTTGGGGTGACATATTGAGAGATTCTCTCATTTTTCTGGAAGAAATCTCATTGAAACTGGCTAAATGAGTGATTTTCACAGAGCAAAAGGTAATTTAGTGAAGAATTCAGTAAAATTTCTCAGCAAAAATTCTTAATTTCTCATTAAATTTGGCTTAATGAGATATTTTGCATGTGATATTCTGAGCCAGAATTATCTCTTTCATAAATGACATGAACCATTAGAGATACAGGCATAATTCTGTGTTCATTGTAATTTAAGACTGGTCCAAATTTATAGGGGTTGCAGATGACCATTTAAAGTTCATGAAATTTTAGATTATTTTCAATTTTCTAGATCCAAAACATTATTAAATTGAGATTTTTTTCCCAAATTGTTTTCTAGATAGGCGTCAAAAAGTGGGATTATGTGGGAATGGAATTATCTTTTACTGCAGTGGCACCCAAAGTTACCTGGGTTGATTATCAAGCTCACTTCATATTGGATGCACTGCCAGTATCACTGAAAACTCATGTTGTTGTTCAGAGCTTTGAAACATGGACCTTAACTCATTCCCACTCTATGACGCTTTTAAGAGCCCCACAATATGAAAGCTTTGGAAAACATTGTAGAAAATGAAGAAATTGCTTGTTACAAGCAGTTTCTTCATTATCCACAATGTTTTCTACCACAAAAGACAAAGATTTTGAGGATTTCACTAACTTGAAATTGTTGTCTACAACTTCTTCGAATTTGGACTGGTCTAGAATCTTAATGTGTGGTAATGGGTTAAATTATCTATCTATATTTATAACCAATTAACCATCAGATCATTGCACGTCTCATACTTCTATTCAGGTTGATTGAATGATTTTTAGAGTCTATGATTTTAACCCTTGTCATGCTGTATAAATAGAATAGGATTGAAATATATATGGGACAACCAGTTTAACATTCCAATTAATTATAACATTATTAAAGTAAGAATATTAGATATTTACAAACAAGAATGGTATGCATCTATCAACAACTCAAATCGATTAATTACATATAGTCTATTTAAACACTCATTTGAACAAGAAAGATACTTAGAAATAAGTCAAGAAAAAATATTTAGAAACGGGTTGACAAAATTTCGTACATCTTCACATGATTTAAACAAAGAACGCGGTAGTCGTAATAATATTACGCGAAATGAACAAATATGTACAAATTGCAACTCTGGACAAGTAGAGGACGAATACCACTTCCTATTAATCTGCTCGAGATTTAGAAACTTAAAAAAATTCATTAAGAAATACTATCATACATGGCCGTCATAACAAAAATTAATAAATTTGATGACTTGCAGTTCTGATAAAATAATCTTCAATTTAGCAAAATAAATTTATTTTGCAAATAAACCAAGATCATAGCTATTGACCAGCCCATATGAACAAACATATAGCTGGACAATAACTATCATCACACAAAGTACAAGTACAAGTAAAAAAAAAAAAAGATAAAGAAACAAGATGTGTTTGTGAAACACCATGCCCTCAAAAAAGGAATTCTTAAGAATCGGGTAAAGGGTTAAAATTTTGACCTTGACCTTGATGAAATGACCTTCTCCAGTTGCGCCTTGTTGAGACCTATCTACATACCAAATATTAGCATTGAAACTTAATCAGGGTTGAAGTTATAGGAAAATGTTTAGTTGGCAGGTTAAGTTTTGCAGACAGACAGACAGACAGACAGACACCGGTAAAACAATATGCCCCCGATCTTATCGATGCGGGGGCATAAAAAGTTAAACCAAATGGCTCTTTATTCATATTGATTTCAAAAGCTGTTCATTACGTTAATCATCAGAAAATCATTGGCGTAATCGCATTAATTTAATTTAATATTACAATGATTGTATATTTCTATATGATTGATATCTTTTGTAACTGAATTTGCACTTTAACATCATGTGCTCTTCAGAAAATGTTCCTTGTTATGTTCATATTGTATGTTTTGCTGTAAGAATGTTATTCTTAATGCAATAAAGAATATGAATTTACCTTACTGAATTGCTGTAAAATCAAAGGGCTGAAAGCATTGATAGAACTTGTTCAAAAATCAATACGCCTTCTAGAAATCAACTTCATAAACAACTCTGACAGGAAAAGTACAAACAGGAGGTGAAGACCAAGATCATACTGCACTTATATGTAGGCTGATCTTAGTCTACATCTCTCGCCAAAACCAGAATAATCTGAGTTCAGCATGACAAAAGGGTTAAGATTGCTTCCAAGTTAATTCAATTACTCAGGTTTCTTCTATCTCCTTTCCTTAGCAAATATTGGTCTAGTTCTCACATGGTAAAACAAGTGGTTTAAATGACCCAAAGACATCGTCTTAGTTAAGAAACAAGATTTGGAAAAAAAGAAACTGTATTTTTTAAGTCTTTTAACCCGATACCATACAAAGATGCTTCTAAAGCCCTGAAAAAATAAGATTATGTAAACTTTTAAAAGGAGGAATTGCTTGTAAACAGTGATTACTTCTTTTCTCACAATGTTTTCTACCGCATATGTCACTTATTTTCCATTTTTAGCCCAATTTGAAATGTCGTATGCAACTTCTTTCAATTCAGACAGGTCTAAAAATGTGGCTGGAAAGACTTTTACCTCTACTAAATAACTTAACTTAGATCAGCCTAAATTTTTCTTGTCTAAAAAAGTTGAATTGTTAGACCTGCTCTAAAGATAAGGGTAAATTCAATAAAATTAATGCTGTTTGATGCCACTCTCTGACTTGTGCCAGTCAAAGTTAATCCTAGACAGGAAGTTTGAAATCTGGTCCAACTTTAAATGATTAAATTTGAAGAGTACCTGGAAACCATACACTTTGGGTTTGTAACTCTTACCTTAACAATTGCAAATTTGTAAATCCTTGGTTTGAATAGAAAGAACTAGATTAGCTGCCATTTGTCATGGCACAAATTTCCCCGCATGGTGCTTTATTATTCGGATATAAGTAATATGATGCTGCAGAAACTTGAAATAATGTGACATACCCTTTAAATCAAGGGCAATTACTCATTTATTCTTCATCTACTGAACACTTTTTCCAAGTTTGAAGGGAATCAGGAGGAGTTGTGAGGACAAGTATTTTAAGTCCAATCAGGGGCAAATTTGCGTATTGCACATCTACAACTACCAATTAACACCTCTGCCAAGTTTTCCAAGTCAAATAAGGGGCAATAACTTAGTAATTGTAGATGGAAGTCTTGCACATCTACAACCCCTGGCAAACACTTCTACAAAGATTAAAATAATTCAGACAGAAACTGTTGGTGAAGTTGTATGGACAAGTGGTTTAACCCATTACCTGAGCTGGCTAATTTTTAGACTGGTCCTAATTGAAAGGAGTTGCAGACAACAACTTGATGTTTTCAACTCTCCATGTAGAAAGAATTGTGTAAAATGAAGAAATTGCTTGTTGAAAGCTATTTCTTCATTTTTACACAATATTTTCCCTATGTTTTTCTGGAAGGGCGTCTAAAAGTGTCACCGTGTTGGAAAAGGTTTAGTCAAATCAGGGGCAAAAACTCAATAAAACTTGTGTGTCTTACACATCTACAGCTACTAATGAGCACCTTTGCCAAATATGAAGCCAACCAGGCTGAAACTGTAGGAGGAGTTGTCAGGACAAGAATATGTGGACAGACAGATCAACAGGGCAATTCCAGTACATACACCTCCTAAACTTTGTTAACATGGGTATAAAATCAGAAGCAACAAAATCTGTAGCTTCTTTTTCTAAATACATCCTATAAGATGCATTGCATTGTTTTAACCCTTTCCTGTACAATCACTTGTTTTCACGACCCATAGGTTTTGTATTAGGGAAAACATTGCAGTGAAAGAAGAAATTGCTTGTAACAAGCAATTTCTTCTTTCCCTACAATGTTTTCTACCCTTTGCAGTGATTATTTTTCAATTTAAATGCAATTTGATCTGTTATCTGCAGCCTCTTCCAAAATGGAGCAGTCTAAAATTTTGTTGTACGGGAAAGGGTTAAGTTTTGTCATTATCTGCACAGCCTATTTCATGTCTAGAGGGGCCAGACTTCCATTCAAATATCAAATTCCATCATCTATTACATCGGAGGTTCTCAAGGAGATTTTGTTTACAAGGTCTGAAAGAGGAACATGAATTTAAGTTGTTTCATATTCTATATCAATTTGAGAAAAGGAACAAAACATTTATTTTCCATTTCTTATCCAGCACAATTTTTTTCATTGAACTCAAAAAGAAAAGAATTTGAGTCTATAAATCATACAGTGTGGGAACCAGGCATCCTGAATTCTAGGGCATAAGTCACTACAGGTGCTCTTCTAGGTTGTAACCATAGCTACCAGAGTCTATTTATAGATCAATCAGGTTTAAACCCTGCCAAAACTTCAATTTAAGCCTTACCTGTATATTCTTTTTAAATTTTACAACTTCAACTGTATGATTAACCATTACCAGACAACAAAATTTTAGGTCCAAACTGAAAGGAGTTGCAGAGGACAACGGATAGTTTATACACATATATTTTTTTAAATTTCTGGATAAAAACATTGTGGAAAATGAAGAAATTGCTTGCAACAAGCATTTTCTTCATTTTCTACAGTGCTTTCCAATTCTTTATTTTTTCAATTTTTTTTGAGGGGTGTCAAAAGCATCACTGTGTGGAAACTGGATATGCAGCAAATTTTCAATCTGGGGCGAACCAAATGTCAACTTAAAATGGTTTTGAATTTAAAAATAAGATCTAAATAAATAACATAATAGAAGCAGAAATTGATTCCTTTTCCTCACAATGTTTTCCATAGTCATTTATCTTTAGTGAATCAAACTGAATGATTGTGTGGTAATGGTCTTAACCCTTGTCATGCTGTATAAATTACCTTACTGAATTGCTGTCAAATCAAAGCACTGAAAGCACTAATAGAACTTGCTGTTCAAAAATCAATATTTCTTTTAGAAATCAACTTCATCAACGATTCTGGCAAGAAAATTACATGCAGGAGGTGTAGACTAAGATCAGCCTGCACATAAGTGCAGTCTGATCTTAGTCTACACCTCCTGCCAAAACCGGAATATTCCGGGTTCAGCATGACAAGGGTTTAAATCTTACGGCTGAATTTTGATGATACATGTATTGCCATAATGAAGTATCAATGATGGGCCACCAAAACCTTAATCCATTACCAGATGGAAAAATTTTAGACTGATCCAAATTGAAAAGCATTGCAGATGACAATTTAAAATTTATGAAAGTCAGATTTTTTCAGATTTCGGGGTAGAAAGCATTGTGAAAAATGAAGAAATTGCTTGTCACAAGCAATTTCTTCATTTCATACTTTTTGCAATTCAATACCACTAGGTCTGTGAAAAGATCATCCTTAGTACAACATATGATTATGTTTAACCTTACACCAAACTTTTTTTCCAACAACTGTCATTGATAGACAGTTTTGGGTTCATATGCACTGACAATTGATTACCAGTCAGAAATGATCTTTGCCCTATATGTGCTAGGCATCTATACTGAGTAGATTTCAACAGAATACTATCAATTTGCAAGGTTTATGTAGACGAATGGCTGTTTTTTTAACATGATGCAAGAACAATGGGATTTTGTTCTGTTGTTTAACAATGAGCCTTGCTGATGGCAGGAACAAGGTACCAAGGTACTACCAGTGTTCAAAGAAGTTGCAGGCTATTTTTTTTTTTTTGAAGAAATCTAAATCAAACGACTGAAGGTCCTGAAAATCGCCATATTTTAAACATTTAGACCACAAAAAAATGTGTTGGAGAAATACAAATCCAGAGATGGACAACATCTATCTTAAAACCTGTTAACAGACAGAAAATTTTAAGACTGGTCCAAATTAAAAGAAGTGACGACATTAATTTTATTTTTTCAATGGGAAAATATGTGTCATATAGGGTAGAAAACAGCAGAGACAAGAATAAATTGCTTGTAAGTAATTTCTCCTTTTCTCACAATGTTTCCCCTAAAGTATTTTTCTTCAAGGCATAAAAAGAGCAGGATTATGTGGGAATAGGTCAAGTTTTGGGTCATTTCAGTTGTTTGAAATTTATATATTTTAAATATGAGAGTACTATAGCAATAGCTACCATTTGGTTTTCTAACTTATTTTGAAGCATGTGTTTTGTATGCTGATGCATGGACCTCGGCTGTAATGTTCTAAAGGGTCGAGGTTAGTAATAAAACACAGATGAAAAAGTCACAGAATTCCAATGAAAATGAATACAGTTACCATCCTTGATTGTAGAGTTAATACTTTCATTTTTAACCTATTACTAGACGGCTAAATTTTAGACTGGTCCAAATTGAAAGGAGTCACAGATGACAATTAAAGTTTAATTTTTCAACTTTCTATGTAAAAACATTTGTTTCCCATTTTCTGAAGTGGTGTCAAATATCCTCATTGTGTGGGAATGGGCTAAACTATGAGCTTAAAATCACATTTGTTACAATGTCAGGTATGATTGACAGATTAAGGAACTTGAAAGTAAGTATATCAAATTAAGTACAAGCATCTGCATTTTCATTTGATCCATTGATTTAAAATCTTTGTCATTTTGGCTAGAAAACATTGCGGATAATGCAACAAGCAGTTTCTTCATTTTTTCCACACTGTTTTCAGAGTGTTTGTTTTTTTTCAAATGTCAAAAAGCATCATTGTGTGAGAATGGGTTAAAGACATAAACAGGTTTGGGGGTAGCAGTACCATATGGTCTGACTTGGTATCATAGGCAACATGCAAACTAGTTTTGAGATGTTTCAAGGCAATTTTAATGCACAATTCTACATAGCTCCAAGTTAAAATTTTAGTGAAATAACACCCCTGCAATTTTTCAGCCTGACAATGGAAAGCAACTGCAGTGTATATCGGTCTTCCCTAATTACAAGGGACTTCCTTGGGTAGAATTATGTTATTGTCTTAGTGTATTCACATAAAGGGTCACAAAGGTGACTGAATGCAACATTTCCTGTCATTATTTGGAACCTTATCTGACATTGTTTACATTTTATTATGCTTGTACTGGTGCAAAGCTAGTAATAATGGGCCCTGCAGGAAAGCCATTAGCCTAAAATATGTTGTGAAACTGAAGCCTACCTATCTTCAAAACAAAGCAATTTCTCACAATATTTCTAACCAATTTGGCACTTATTTTTTCAACTTTTGGCGCAATATGAAAATTAATGTCATCTGCAACTCCCTTTAATTTAAGTCTAAAATTTTTTCATCTGGTAATGAGTGACGTATAATTGGATTTTGACGCAGTCTGATCAAAGTCCACTAAATGGTAACCTGTTTGCCTAATTCGAGTGATGTTTTTTATTAAATCAAATTTCAACCAAATACTGACCAACAACTAATGCTTCCAGTGCTCCAAGTCTTTTGATGTATTTCTGAAAGCATTTTATTGGACAAGCCAAGGGTAAAAAAGTAATTTCCTAAAAGCTGAATTAAAACAGTAAGATAGATACCAGGCACTTTTAATGTTTACTATCTTATCTGGCTTTTATAAATAGAAGTGCAATCTCACATAAAACCTTTAAATAAACCAAACAATAAGATCTGCTGCTCTGTTGTCTCTTATTCTACCAACTCACTTCTTTCAGAGTTTAAGTAATGCAGAGGAGGTCACTCTACCAAGCCAATTTCAGTAGTCAGACTATACTAGTCTCCCTTTGTCTATAGGTAACCAATTACCAGACTACAGAATTTTACACCATTCCAAATTGAAAGAAGTCAATTTAAACTTTGTGGATTTTTTTGAAAATCTTTGTACTTATGGGTATAGCATTGTGGATAATGAAGAAATTGCTTGTAACACTGTTCCCAAAGCTTTTTCTTAACCTATTCCCACTCAACTACGCTCTAAGACACCCTCGTGAAAAAAGAAGCTTGGGAAAAAAAACTTTGTGGATAATGAAGAATTGCTTATTACAAGCAATTTCTTCATTATCCACAATGTTTTCTATCCCAAAGGTAGATAACTTCCTTAATTTTATAAGCTTTAACCATTTCCTAGTTAATCCCTGGTTTTTATGTCCCTATGATTTTATAATTGAGAAAACATTGTGACAAGCAATTTCTTCTTTTCCATAATATTTTCTATCCTACTAAAAGGTTATTTTTCAAATAAAATCAACTTTAAATTTTCATCTGCAAAACCTTTGAATTTAGATGGGTCTATAATTTTGCAAAACAGGAAAGGGTTAAATTGTCGTCTGCAATTTTTTTCAATTTGGACCAGTCTATAATTTTGCAGGCTGGTAATGGGATATGGAGCGTCATAGTGCTAATTGAGACAATTAAATAAGTTAATACTGCTCACTTCTTTCAACTGTTGAAATGTAACAATTTGATTTCACAAAGTATCTCCTGAAAACAAAAAAAAAGTTAATCCATTCCCACACAATGATTCTTTTGGACCCCAACTAGATAGACAATTATTGGGAAAATATTGTGTAAAATAAAGAAATTGCTTGTAACAAGCAATTTCTTCATTTTACACAATGTTTTCTACCCAGAAAGTTGAAAAAATCTAAAATTTCACGAACTTCGAATTATTTTCTGCAACTGCTTTTCAGTTTGTACTAGTCTTAAACTTTGTTGTTTAGTAATGGTTTATACAAGAAGCATCATTTCTCCTCTCCGCTAATACTTTGGTAGAGGAATATACGGCAACCTAGAATACAAAATCTAAGAGCACTAGACTACATGGTTTGGAAGATCAAATCTTTTTTGAAGACTTTTGTTTGCAATGGCAATGAGTTGTTCAAAGATTCCAAATCATTGTTATTTTATTAACCTCTGATTAGGGATCAACCTAGTTAAGTTTCAATATAAAATAACTAGTACTAAATGTAACGGAGGTGTCAAAAATGATATCTCTAATCCCAATCTGTATTTCATGTAGCCATTTTGAAAATCCCATCCATACTCATATTACCTTAATGTGAAATCATTTTTTTAACATATCCACCAAATTTCATTAAACTAACAAAAAGTGCCAAAGATACATGCATAAAGTGTGAGATATAAGCCAGATCAATTTTACTATGATGATGACCATCTTGAAAAAAGATGGCCATTATGAAATGGCTGCTTTTGTGAAAATTCTCAATAAGTATAATCTGAAATATAAACAAAATTCAATGAAATTCTGAAAAAAGAGTCAAATTGAGACTTCTTTCATTGTTTCTATGTAAAATAGGGTGCCTGGGTGGAAACCAAATATGGGCAAATGTTCATCATATGAACAAACTTGGCAAAGGTGCACTAGGTTTCGCTGTATAATCCAAATATCAAACTGCAAGATCTTCTAGTTGCAAAACTAGAAATTGTCACAAAGCAGACTAAGACCCCCCAAGAGCGCTTGTCTATATACAAGTGCTATCTGCCAATGGGCCATAACAAAAACACTTTTTAATTAAAGGGCCATAAATCAGTAAAAAATAAATGGACCATAACCAAAATATGATTTGCACATGTCTGACTTATACCGAGTCTTTCTGTGAAATTTAAATCAAATTCGTCCAATCGTTGCTGAGAAATTGAGCAGACACTGTTTTTCAGCAAAGGGCCTTAACTCTGTCAAAAATCAATGGATTGTACCAAAATACAATATGCACATCTCTGCTTGATACTGATTATATCAGTGAAGTTTGGATAAATTCTGACCAATAGTTTTTGAGGAATCGAGCGGACACAAAAAAGCTACAGACAGACCGACGGACAGACTGACCAACAAGCTGACTCCCATATACCCCCCAAACATAGTTTTTTTGTGGGGGGGGGGGGGTAATAAGATGATATTAAAATTTTTGTTATATTACCCTTTGAAACCGGAAGATTTTTAATGCTTTGGTTCTTCCCCAATTTGTTTCTATAGCAACAAGAGTTAACCCTTTTCAACACAGTCACACTTTTCTACACATCCCAAGAAAAGAGCGTAGCAAAAATTTGTGGAAAATGAAAAAATTGCTTCTCACAAGCAATTTCTTCATCATCCTCAATGTTTTCTACCCTAATGACAAATATTTTTTAACCAACTTGAACTTGTCATCTGCAACTTCTTTGAATTTGTGCAGGTCTAGCTTTTTGTCATGTGGGAATTGGTTAAGGGTGGAAACCAATTATTCAAACAATTTTGTTAAACCTTCACCCATGAAAGTTCCCTGCCAAGTTTCATGTCACTAGGCTCTCTGATTCAGAGGGAGTTTCAACAAGTTGAAATAAAATGAAGGACTATACCCAGACCACAAGCTTTTTTCATCCTTTTATTACAGTAAAGGAAACTGGATAGGACTACTTTGAAATGTGCAGTACACAAATCAGGATGATTGACAGAAACAACCTTGTATCATTCTTGAATCATGATTCAACATGGCAGCACCCAAAATACCTGTTAACAAACCACTACTTGGTAATGTTTCAAGGATATTCTCTGCCACAACATGTGAAAATGTACCTCTGTAAACTCAAACAAGCAATGTCTCATTTTCTCACTTTATTGCCTTATTTTTCAGTTCTTCCACAATATTAACCCATTACCAGGCAACAGAATTATAGACTGGCCCAAATTGAAAGGGGTTGCAGACGACAATTAAAAGTTTATGAAATTTTAGATTTTTTCAGCTTTCTGGGTAGAAAACATTGTGGAATGAAGAAATTGCTTGGTTCAAGCTTTTTCTTTATTCTACACAATGTTTGACAACTGGTTTTTTTTTGAGGTGTCACTGATTTTTAGGATTAGAAGATTTCATACAAGGAAATATGTAATGGTGAAACAAGAAATTGCTTGTCACAAGCAATTTCTTGTTTCTTCACAATGTTTTCTACCCTATAAGTAGCTCATTTTTCCGTTCTACACATAGTTTGATTTATCGTCTACTACATTGTTCACTTTGGATCTTTCTAAAGTTTGGTCATCTGGTAAAAGTTATGGCCTCTGCAATGTTAGAGTCTGCACTATACCTGTTTAACTCATAACTAGATGACAAAAAATTTATACCGGCCCATATTGAAAGGAGTTGCAGACGACAATTGAAAGTTCATGTTTTTTGGGGGGTTTTCATCTAACTTGGAAGAAATTGTTTTTTCAAGAAAATTCCTTCATTTTACACAATGTTTTCCTAATTGCTTTTGCTGAGGGGTACATCAAAAAGCGTCATTGAGTGGAAATAGGTAAACCCCATTCCCACATGATGCTTTTTGACCCCCATCCCCTTAAAACAAGAGGACCATGATGGTCCTAGATCGCTCACCTGAACTGTCTGCTGTTAAAAAATGCAATTAGAGACAAATAACTATAATCAGTTCCATGATAGAGGCAAAACTGTGAGTTATATATTGTAAACAAAGAAATTGTCATTATGGCCCTTTTCCTGTGTTATCCTATTGAACCTTCCCAAAATCTATAAGGTTCATCTTTATGACCTTACAAGTATCCTGACCAAGTAACATGACAAATGAGCCAAAATGATGACCTCTAGGGCATTAACAAAGAAATTGTCTTTAAGGCCCCTTTTCCTAAAGTACCTTCCTATAATCAATAGGGTTAATCCTTGAGACTAAACAATTATTCTGGCCATTTTCATGAAATTTGAGTTAAAATTGTGGTCTCTAGAGTGTGAAAGAAATTGTCATTAAGGCCCCTTTTCCTGTGTTTTCAAAAAGAACCTTCCCATAATCAATAGGCTTCATCCTCATGCCCTTATAATTTTTCTGGCCAAGTTTCATGAATAATGGCCTCTAGACTTTAAACAAAGAAATTGTCGTTAAGATCCCCTTTTCCTGTGTTTTCCGATTGAACCTTTCCATAATCAATAGGATTAATCCTTATGACCTAACAATTATTCTGACCAAGTTTCATGAAGATTGAGCCAAAATTGTGGCCTCTAGAGTGTAAACAAAGAAATTATCATTAAGGCCCCTTTTCCTGTGTTTTCCAATAGAATCCTCCAATAATCAATAGGGTTCGTCCTCATGATCAAACAATTATTCTGAAGATTGGGCCAAAATTGTGGCCTCTACAGTGTAAACAAAGAAATTGTCATTAAGGCTCCTTTTCCTGTGTTTTCGGAAAGATCCTTCTAATAATCAATAGGGTTCATCTCTATGCCCTATTAATTATTATTCTGGCAAAGTTTCATGAAGATAGAGCCATATTTATGGCCTCTAGAGTGTTAACAAAGAAACTGTCATTAAGGCCCCTTTTCCTGTTCTTTCCAATAGAATCCTCCAATAATCGATAGGGTTCATCCTCACGATCTAACAATTATTCTGACCAAGTTTCATGAAGATAGAGCCACAATTGTGGCCTCTAGAGTATAAACAAAGAAATTGTCATTAAGGCCCCTTTTCCTGTGTTTTCAAATAGAACCCTCCCATAATCAATAGGGTTCATCCCCATGACCTAACAATTACTCTGACCAAGTTTCATAAAAATTGGGTCAAAACTGTTGCCTCTAGAGTGTAAACACTTCAATTGTTGACGCCACAAGCTGCACGACACACGACGGAACAGACATTCAATGATCACAAAAGTTCATCATGAGCACGTTGTGCTCAGGTGAGCTAAAAAGACATTGGAAAACATAATAAATGTGTACAATGAAGGTAATGGAATTTCTTCAATGTCCACAACTTTTTTCTACCCTATCAGACTAAGATTTCATAGATTCCACCAACTTAAACTTGTAGTCTGCAACTTCTTTCTATTTCGACCAGTCCAAAATATTGCCAACCGGTAATAGGTAAAGTGATCAAGTGCTTCTGCCAGAGGGTAACTCAGTTACAACTTCCGCATCAAACCTCTATAAGAACAGAGCTTCAATAATACCTCTTGTTGAATTATAGTCACAAGGAGGGATCATTCTTGTTTAACCCTTGTCATTCTGAACCCGGAATATTCCTGTTCTGGCATGTGGTATGGACAAAGATCAGCCTGCACATGTGTGCAGTCTAATCTTGACTACATCTCCTGCTTGTCCCTTTTAAGCCAGAGTTGTTTAAAAAATTCATTTTTAAGAAATATCTACCCTCATTAAGGCATTCCAGTGCTGTCAGTCCTTTGATTTTAACACAATTCTGTATAGAATTTTAATTCAGCATGACAAGGGTTAAACATTGACAATTCCTGGATGGTTGTATTCCACATAAAAGACCCAATCTTATTAATCTGATACCAAACATCAAAATTTCAAAATGGTCCAAATTCAAAGAAATTGCAGACATCATCAAATAGTTCAAGGACTTTTACAAATATTTGTCTTTCATGGCAGAAAAGATTGTAAGAAAAGAAGAAATCGCTAGTTTTAAGAAATTTCTTCTTTCTCCACAATGTTTTCCAAAGTTATTTTTCTTGAGGGGTAAGAAGTGTATGGAATAATTACAAACTGGAATAATAATAAATTATCTTCATAGCAGTAGTACACAATAGTCCCTTTCAGTCTTTTAATTAATATTCATTGGTTAAAATCATTAATATTCATTTAAATGGAAATCTATTTGGTAGATTTAAATTGCACAATTTTAATTTCCTTGATTGACCCTAATCCATAAAGATAATAGACTTTGGGCACTTCATAACAGATATCGTTAATTTTATAGTGGTATGATTTTAGGGTTTTCTGACCCCTCCTCCCCTCTCCTGAAAAAAGCTTTGAAAAACATTGTGGGAAATGAAGAAATTGCTTGTTACAAGCATTTTATTCATTCAATGTTTTCTAGTCCAAAGGTACAATCATGTAAAGTTTCACCAACTAAAAATTGTCGTCTACAATATCTTTGAATTTGAACCAGTCTAAAATTGTGTCGTCTGGTAAATGATGTTTAAACGTCTATTCATTAAAACTGCCATTGTTGCAATCTTGTGGTTGTTCATTATGGCTGAATTATGGCATGTAATGGAAATTTATGAAGATACTTGTTCAAAAAGACAAGATTGTAGATACAACCTGTTACATATAATTTGTCAATGGTCATTACTGTTAACAATTTCCTAGACAGCAAAATCTAAGACATGTCCAAATGAAAAGAAGATGCACACAGCAATTAAAAAGCTTACGAAAGTTTACATTTTTTCAACTTTCCGGGGAGAAAAACATTGTGGGAAATGATGAAATTTCTTCTTGCAAGCAATTTCTTCATTTTACACAATATTTTTGTAATTGTTTTTCTTGAGGAGTATCTAAAAGTGTCATTGTATTGGAATGGGTTAACATGCTATTTTGTGAGGTTATAGACATGTCCTAGTGGCTCTTACTTAACCCATTCCAACACAAGCCCTCCTTTTTACGCCCCTCAAGAAAAAAGCTTTGGAAAACATAGTGGAAAATGAAGAAATTGCTTGGATCAAGCAATTTCTTCATTATCCACAATGTTTTCTATCCCAAAACAAAGAAAATAATGAAATTCTATCAACCTGAAATTGTCGTCTGCAGCTTCTTTTAATTTGGACCAGTCTAAAATTTTGCTGTGTTGGAATGGGTTAAACCTTGTCATGCTGAATAAAATCCCCTTTAGAATTACATTAAAATCAAAGGCATGACAATACTTGATGTAATTATTTCGGTTGATAATTATTTTTGCTTAAAAAGGATAGGCAGGAGGTGCAGACTAGGATCAGACTGCACATATGTACAGGCTGATCTTAGCCTATACCTCCTGCAAATCAGGAAATTATTCCGAGTTTAGTGACAAATAATTAAGTACCTTTCAATGTGCTGGGTGTACCACAAAACCTCCATAGTTGATCAACTTTGGACTGCTTTTTGGCAAAACAATCTACAGCTCTTTCTCAATCCACAAATAACAAAACGCAGCAAATTAGTTAGACATCTAGTCTGAATTAGACACATTTTTTGGAAGATCTTTAGGGGCCGGTGAACTACATGAAAAACTTTGTGACAACAGTGAAGTTGGGTTGAAGTTGGGTTAATAGTCTGTTTCTTCATCCAACTTTACATTTTAACTCCTGGTCAGTTAACATTCAGCACACCTGGCAGCCACATCCATTGGTTTACAACCCTCAAACATAACCACGTTGGTAACTAGGAGCAATGTAAAGTTATGTTTATGGCCAGGTCTGGGACTGGGATTGGAACCCAAAACCCTCCGATTCCAAGGCCCACATCGTATCACTAGACGATAGACCACAGACTCCAAACATAACTAAGATGCCTTTTATTGTTAATCCTGCTTGTAAGTGTGAATTTAAAATATTATAGGACAACTGACCCTTAAAACAAGTGACATATAAAGCTCTAAACCTACAGCCTAGCAGCTGTCAGTACATCTGGGCAATATGGTTGTGACCGAACTTTTCAGCCAAATCATCTTAATCCTTGTCATGCTGAATATATATATTTTCAGAATTACATAAAAAGCAAAGAGCTGAAAACACTGATAGTAAATAATTTTCAATCATCATTTATTCTTTTGAAAATGAATTCCATAAACAATTCTTATTTTGAAATTGATAGACAGGAGGTGTAGACTAAGAAAATCATTTCTGTCAAAAAAAAATCATGTCTTATAATATCAAATTCTGAATCAAAGACATGTTTTTTTATGTTTTATTCCATTACCTATAACATAAAAGATATATAACAAACCATTTCTGTAAAAAAAACATGTCTTTCATTCAGAATTTGATTTTATTAAAAATTGTTACTTTCTTTCCTGTTACTTTTTTCAAAGCTGAAACAGATTTTTTTTTTTTACTTTTTTCCTGTTACTTTCTTTCTGATTACCATAGACTAAAATCAGACTGTGCAGGCTGAGCTTTGTCTATACCTCTTGCCAAAACAGGAATATACCAGGTTCAGCATGACAAGGATTTATCAATTACCACATGCAAAATTTTACACTAGTCCATGTTGACACATGTTTCAAATTTTATGACAATTTCAAATTGTTAAAAACTTATAAATCTTTGCCTTTTAGAGTAGAAAACATTGAGGACATTGAAGAAATTGCTTGTTACAAGCTTTTTCCACAATGTCAAGAATGTTATATGAACCCTTTTTTTTGAGGGGGGGTGAGAAGCAGAGTTGTGTGGGAACAGGTTAAACTATGAAATAAGATTTATCATTCTATGCTCATTTTTTTTTTTTTTTTTAAATAAGATGCCTGTGGTATTCAAGATGTGCTTTGCCTCCATTATACCAGGCAAGTTTCGGTGATGAAAGCACCTTACAGTGTTAATTAACCTGGTAAACAGTAGCATGCTGTTTTCTAATCAATTTGAAACTTTTACTGGGTTACCTTTGATGAGACTTCCTTCTACAATATGCCAACAATATACAAATAACTCTTGGAACCCTTTACTTTATCAGGCCAGATTTGATCCATTGTCTTAAATATCACTTTACCCCTTTACCAAACAACAACATTTTAGACTGGTCCAATTTGAAAGAAGTTGCAGACAATAATTTCAAGTTGATGAAATTTGAAATATCTCTTGTCTTCTTGAGAAGAAAACAATGTGAAAATGAAAAAATTGCTTGTAACTAACAATTTCTTCATTTTCTACATTGTTTTCTTAAACACTTTTCTTGATAGGTGTAAAAAGGCTGGATTGTGTTGGAATGGGTTTAGTAATATTGCTTTCACACATTCGACCGTTTTTATGCCCCTCAGTAAAAATATTTCTAAAACATTGTAGAAAATGAAGAAATTGCCTGTATCAAGCAACTTCTTCATTATCCACCATGTTTTCTACCCCAAAAGACAAAGATTGAAAGATTTCACCAACTTCAAAATTCTCATCTGCAACTTCTTCCAATTTGGACAGGTCTAAAATTTCACTGTGGTGATAGATTAAGACACTGGAGCTTTAAATAAAACAAGAGCACTACATACAGGTGATAATATTCAGTTACTGTTGCTGGATAGTTGATTGATTGAATGGGGTTAAACATCATTTTAAACAGTATTTCACTCACATCAAGCGGCTAACCATAGATTCCTGGTGTTTCTTGCACAAGTTCTACCATAGCTGCAATATTGTAGCCCTCTGACTGATAATCTGCTTGCCAGCTGATTATCAGAAAGAGGGCTACGATATCGCAGCTAGCATTACCACAGCATCCTATCATGAAGCCTCAAGCTGCTCATGCCATAGTTTAGAATTATCCAACCATTGTTGGAAGACAAATGTAAGAAAAAATATTTGTTGTGCTTGGGATTGAACCCAGGACCCCCATGATTAGAAGTTGGGCTGTCAGATAGTTAAACCAAAGGACCAAAAATTATAAATTTAATATGTAAGACCTTGACCTTAATTGGTAGAGAGAAGACTAAATACTTCTTGCTCTTCTCAATAATCAGATCATAGGATGAAGAGATAAAGGCAAGGCAAGGTCAAAATTTGACGTTATGATCTTCTACTTTGACCTTCAGAGTGTGAGCCTGGGTATTTCACTCTCTTAAGATGTGACTTAAATATTGTGAGAATCAGATCAAATATCAGAAAATGAAGGCAATGTCAAAATTTGATTTGGCACTGGCATCAAGAGCAGAATACTTGTACTAATTGTACTCATTGAGATGTACAATTTTTGGTGGCCAGTGACGACACATCCACCAGTGTTACCCAGTTTGGAAAATCCAATAGGATGTTACTAGGTTGGAAGAGAAGCAGTGCTCATTTATTTTTCAAAACCTCTCTGCACCAAACAAACATTTTGAAAAAGGTGTTATACCAGGATTCTATATAATTTATAGAAAGCGTAAAGACTCCTTTTACATACAAAAACATCTACCAATATCCCTTTCAGCATAGAGGAGGTCATGGTTTAAACAAGATGTGTTTGTGAAACACAATGCCCCTGCAACAGCACTTAACTATAAAAAGTGTTGTTGACAAAAATAAATGAGGTTTTTTTAGCATTTGACCTTGGTATGTGACCTTGACCTTATCACATGACCTTGACATGAGGAGATGCGTATTATGCAGATGTATCATCATGCCAAATATGAGCATTGTATCTTGAAAAGGCTGGTTGTAATTGACAATGCTAAGTTATTTGGTTAAGTTTTGCAGACAGACCGACAGATGGACAGACCGACAGACAACGGTAAAACAATATGCCCCTGATCTTTGGATGCGGGGGCATAAAGATGCAGAGTCTTTCAATAAAGAATTGAGTAATTTGCTTTCTTCTGTGCTACAGCTATGCCCTCATGTCCTTTTTTTTTTATCTCCCTACCTGCCAAATAATGATTTCTAAATTTTACTCATACTTTAAAAATTAGGACTAGTAACACTTTAAATGGCGCCTTAGTTCCCTTGATAGGTTAAGTTCAATATGTTTAGCAACATGAAAATTCAGCAACTAATTACGACCAGTAGAAGTGAAAACCAATCACAACAGACGTTATGTTTACGAGGGAGTAGTTTACGATGATCTTTGGATAACAATTAGCACATATCTGTAAACAAAACACCAATTAAATTTAATACTTTTAGCTATTTTGAAAGAGGTCAATATATTGATGCTTCCTGCAAAATGTCAAGGCTCTAGGTCCTCTGGGACGGGAGAAAAACAATTTTAAAGTTATTCTTAAATATCACTATTGTTGCTATGATAACTGGAGTTTTCAACGGATTTCAATTCTTTGAGCTATTTTGAGAGGGTGGTTAACATAAAGAAAATTTCTGCAAATTGGCTTAATGGTTTGGGAAGAGATGTTGTTTAAAAATGCTTCTTTGTTTCTATAGAGAATCCATTCCCCCCTTGCCAGGGCTCAACCCCTTGGGAGCCAAGGGTAATGATTAAGATATTTTAAAAGAGGTCAATAAACTGATGTTTCCTTTAAAATATCAAAGGGGTAGGCCCTTTGGGTCAGAAGAAATCATTTTAAAGATTTTTTAAAAAACATCACTATTGTTGTTATGACAACTGGAGATTTCAAAGGAGTTCAATTCCTTGAGCCGTTTTTAAAGGGGGGTTAACCTAGAGAAAATTTCTGCAAAATTTGTTTCAAATTGACTCGATGGTTTGGGAGGAGATGTTGTTAAAAAATGTTTCTATATAGAAGCCATTCCCCCCTACCAAGAGCTTCACCTCTTGGGAACCAAGGGTAATGATTTTAGATAATTTGAAAGAGGTCATTATACTGATGTTTTATGCAAATATAGAGGCTCTAGGCCTTCTGAGTGAGGAGAAAAAGATTTCTTTTTAAAATATCTCTTTTGTTGCCATGGCAACCATAGTTCTCAATAGATTTTAATTCTTTTGGCTATTTCTAAAGGAGGCAACATACGGAACATTTCTGCCAAATTCGGTTGAGAGTGACCCAGTAGTTTGGGAAATGTTGTTTTAAGAAATAGCTGACGGATGCCGGCCAGGCGCCTGACAAAGGGTGATCACAATAGCTCACATTAGCACTTTGTGCTAAAAAAAAAGGTGAAAGGATAGAGATATACACTATTTTGACCTTTGACCTTTTAAAGTAACCATGACATTGGTGAAAGATAATGATTATCACACCTTGGGTGTCAATGATAAGGAAAAGATTTAACGCCATTGCTAGCAACCCCAAGATTCAATAGCTTGAATTTCATTCCGAAGCAGCTGAGCTAAGTATTTACTTAGCCATTGTTATAAGAATTATTTTATGACCAATGTCATCATAAGTTGAGTTTACTGTACATGTGAATTGCAATTGTACATTTTCAAAGATATTAATGATCCTTTTTTGTCACTTTTTTACCTAGCTGTCATGCAAAAAATGGGGACATCTTGGTAAAAGTAAAGATCTCTTATCTAAATTATGTCAGTAAAAATATTTAATAATGCAAAGGTGTGAATTATGTATGCATGACTGGATATTACACTATAGCCAGATCAGAGAAAGAATACTGTCAGCAAATATCTACTGCTTATTTTCCCATATCAAGATTCACCTTTCACATCAGTTTGGCACAGAGGCAGATTTAACCCTTTCCTGTTTTGTGAAATATTGGACCAGTCCAAATTCAAATGATTTGCAGGTGGCAATATAAAATCGATTTTATTTGAAATATAATCATTCAATAGAATAGAAATCATTGTGGAAAAATGAAGAAAATGCTTGTTTCAAGCAATTTCTTCTTTTTCCACAATGTTTTCTCAAGTATAAAATCACACAGATGTACAAACCAGGGATTGAACAGGAAAGGGTCAAACTATTCACCTGCAAAATTAGCTAAATACACTAATTTTTTTTATAACTTTTGTTTTTGTAAATGTACTAGTGTTTTAGTGCAAAAACTTAACATACTCAACATATTACTAGACAACAATATTTTAGACTGGTCCAAATTGAAAGGAGTTGCAAAGGACAATTTAAATTTACAAGCATATTCTTAATTTTACCTTACATTTTCCAAATTATTTTTTGTGGTGTGTCATCAAGGGTCATTGTGTGCAAATGGCTTAAATCCCTTTCCTCATGCTGATTTGTTAGTAATTTCTCTCTCAACCATACTTCGATGGTTAAAATAGAATACAGTATCAAATGGGTTAAATCAGAGCAATGTTGTGTAGCACTCACCCTTTTTATATCGAATTGAAGCTGTTTGCATGTCATCTTGACTGATAACCTGGTCTTGTACAATCAGAACAAATACATGTTTTATCTGTGTCAATAACTTCATACAAAGTGTCCTTATTTTCAACCTTTTTTCAAATAATCCAGATTGAAGAAAATTAAGTGTTGAAAACATTTTGGGAAAAGGAGAAATAACTTGTTAAAAGCAATTTCTTCTCTCACAATGCTCTCTATCCTTTTAGACATTTAACCCATTATCAGACTGCAAATTCTTAGAATGGTCCGAATTTAAATTTTTTGCAGAAATTTTAGGTTTTTTTCATTTTTTTTCAATTCTCTGGGTAGAATACATTGTGTAAAATGAAGAAAACACTTGTTGTAGTTAATTATGAAGACTGATCTTTGCACCAACCACACTCTTTAACATTACTGCCTCAGGGGCCATAGTGCAATTGGTTTCATAGTGTGGGAATGGGTTAAATGCATTAAAGTAAGAATTTTGGAAATTGTTCATCCATAGTCTGTTCTTGAGCCTCTTTAAGCATTTGATCAGAATCATTAATTTCATAAAGAAACAACGAACACATCATCCTCACCATGTCCCAGTCTGTAGTTATCATCTGCAATTTCATTAGGGCCAGTTTTGGTTGTCAGGTAATTTTTTAACTCATTCCCACACAATGACACTTTTAGACACCCCTCCATATGAAAGTGTTGGAAAACATTGTAGAGAATGAAGAAATTGCTTATTACAATCAATTTCTTCATTATCAACTATGTTTTCTACTCCAAAAGACAAAGAATTAAGATTGTATCAATTTAAATTTGTCGTCTACTAATTTTTTATTTTGGACCGGTCCAAAATTTTATCGTGTGGGAATGGGTTAATGGTCATCAGCCAAGCAACCCAAGGCTGTGTGAATCAGAAGAATGCTTGATTGAACCAACAAAAGCATTGGAAGTCACGGGCACAAATACACAAGTTGACGTCCCTTTAGGGTACACTCACAGACAAGGTTGTTGGAACCAGGAGGAATGTCAAGGGGATGACACTTCAACATTCTATTTAACCCATTCCAACACAATCCAGCTTTTTGATACCCTTCAAAAATAAAGCTTTATAAACTTTGTAGACAATGAAGAAATTGCTTATTACTAGCTATTCCTTCATTGTCCACAATGTTATCTACCCAAAAAGATGACTGTTAAAATTCCACTAGCTTTTTTCTGCAAAATCTTTTAATTTGGACAAGTCTTAATTCTTTTTCATCTGGGAATTGGTTAAAAAACCAAAGAGACTTTTGACATAATTAATCATGATTATCTAAGTGTTTTTGACATTATATTTTAATACTTGAAAAGTCTGATGCCTTCATCTCCTTTCAAAATTTGTATGACCATCAGAGCTCCTCTGTTGATATGAAATAAGGTATCATCTGGTTTATTAATAACCCAAGTGTTGTCATGCTTGTCAACTGCTTGTCACAATTATCATTATCAAATCGGTTTTACCTTTCCAAACACAATCGCTCTTTTAACTCATTCCCACACAAGAGAATTTTAGACTGGTCCAAATTGAAGAAGCTGCAGGCGACAATTTAAAGTTGATGGAATTTTAATTTTTTTCGTCTTCTTGGATAGAAAACATTGTGGACAATGAAGAAATTGCTTGATACAAGCAATTTCTTCATTTTCCACAATATTTTCTAAAGCTTATTTCTTGAGGGGCGTAAAAAGGAGGGCTTGTGTGGGAATGGGTTAACTCATTCCCATGCGAAAGAAATGAAGACTGGGCCAAATTGAAAGAAGTTTCGACAACAATTCTAAGTTTGTAAAATTTTAAAAAATCTTTGTCTTTTGGGTTAGAAAATTTAGTGGAAAAAAAGAAATTGATTGTGACAAGCTATTTTCTTCATTTTACAAACTGTTTTCCAAAGAATTTTGTCTTCAGGGGTGTAGAAAGCAGGACTGTGTAGGAATGGGTCAAACAAAACATTGCAAGAAAAGAGAAATTACTTCAAGCAACTTCTCCTATTATCAAAATATTTTCTACTTTATTTGGCCATAAGTTTTTCAATCTGAAAGCATTTCGAAATGAAATCTACAACTTCTTTCAATTTGGTCAGTCTACATTATCGTCTGGTAATAGATTCAGTTATTTCCTTTTTGTTTGGACAAAATGTATAATATTAGAGCTTAAGAATGGAGAAATGCTCCCTAAACATGACCGGTTTCATAATTGACATCAAAACATCCCATCACAAAAGTTAAAACTTGGAAACTACAATGTTTCAAAATAATAACTTAACATTCCCTTGTCTACATTTTGGACAGATAAATTTATCTGATATTTCTCCATTTTTCTTACTTTCTTTTAACCCTTTCCTGTTCAATCCCTGGTTTTTACGTCCCTATGACTTTATTCTTGAGAAATTATTGAGGAAAAAGAAAAAAACTGCTTGCAATAAGCAATTTCTTCTTTTCCCAAAATATTTCTATCACATAAGATAGATTCTTTTAAATTGCATCGAAATTTTGATTGTCGTCTGCATCTTCTTTTCAATTTGAACAAGTCTAAAATTTTGCAAAACAGAAAAGGGTTAATCTTTCTCTCATTATGAGTCTTAGTGGTATATCACATATATCCAAGCCTAGTATGGCTATAAAACAAAGGTCAAGCCAGCCAGGTTCCCTCTCTCAGTGGAAAAGAGTCATGGGTGGTGTCTACATTTAGGGATATACTAAAGAATAAGCCTTCAGTAGTGATCACCTATCTGCCCATATGGATGTGTCCAGTAATACAATACAATACAATACAATACATTTTATTGTAGAAAAAGGCCACCGGCCCAAAATACAACATTTTGCACCACAGTACAAATTTTCAATCGTAACATAATCTACTGCCCCTTAGCGACAATCAATCAGTTCTATCAACTTTGTTATATAAATTGTTGTATTTTTAACAGTTGTAAAATTCGCATTTCCCATTAGATTGTTGAAAGCTGCTCGATCCCTACGACCATTATACCAATTATATAAATAATTAACCCTTATATCTTTAAATTGTTCACACTCGAAAAATGCATGGTATTCGTCATCAGTTGTAACAATGTCTCTTGATACGAAACAATGCATGCAAATTCTATCCTCTCTATTTAAAGCAAAACGTCTTCCTAATTCAATGTTTAACTTATGATTGGAACAGCGGAAACGTGCTACTAGTTTTCTGTACTTAAACGGAATGTCAATCATTAAATATTTTTCTGGCTCTAAAAGAGATTTAAAATGCTTATAAGTATCACATTGTGTAGAACTGTTTATGTCGTAATGCCAGTCTTGTGCCGCACAGGCCGTTAGTCGTTGTTTAAAAATACGCAAAAAATTATTTTCATCTCCTATCTCTTGTGTGATCCAGACGCATCCAAAGCCATACCTAAACAAAATATTCTTTACTTTCGTTGCCAATGTATATCTATTATTTTCATCAAATGACTTTATCATTTTGTAACAATTAAAAGCATTTCTATTATTCGGCATACGCAGCAAATGACACCAAAATCTAATACATTTCGTGTGATAGATAACATACATTGGAAGACGTCCGCAATCGCCAAGAACCATACTATTATTGCTTGTAGAATTAACACCCATAGAATATCTACAAAATTCCAATTGCGCTTTTTCCGTAGCCTCACTGTAGGTTGTACCCCAAATTTCAGCTCCGAAAGTTAGTATAGGAGCTATCATACTGTCAAACAAAGGCATCAGAATGGGAAAAATAACCAAATGATTTTTGAAACTGTTTTATAGAATGAAATGCTTTGCGCCCTTGTTCTGCCAGCTGTGATTGTGCTACAGTCCAAGATAGTGTGGGTGTGAACAAAAGACCCATATACTTGTATTTAGAGACTACATTTACAAGGGTTCCGTTATAATACCACTTTTCATAGTTACGCAACGGGCCACCATTTCTTAAAACCATTATTTCGGTTTTCTTAAGATTAACTTTCATTCCTGAATATTCACAGAAGTTAGAGAGACCATTCAATTGTTGTTGTAAATGTATTGCCATGTCCGCACAGCTCGCTACGTCATCTGCGTACATTAAACAATAAATATCACTTATTTGCGATGTAATGAAAATTCCGTTTACATTTAGCTTTTATAAAGTTTAATAAATCATTTATGTAGATAGTGAAAAATATACACGAATTTTGATCTCCTTGTCTCGTGCCTTTATTGCACATGAATGGGCTTGAGATATGATCTGCGTCGACTCTAACGTGCGCGCGTAATTTAGAATACATTGAGACGAGTACATTCAACACTTTTCCCTTCATTCCTTTTTGGGTTAAACTAGCAAACAACTTGTAATGAACAATTGAATCAAAAGCTTTTTCAAAGTCTATGAATAAAATGTAACATCGTCCACCTTTTTTTGAGGTATATTTCTGTATTATACTCTGTTAACTGAACAAATTATCAAGCACTGAATAACCCCTTCTGAATCCAGATTGACACTCGTCAATGAGATTATTTAGATCTGCCCATTTCTGGATTCTCTCGTTAATGATGTATGCAAAGATATACAGCATTAATTAATGATATCCCTCTATAATTTGATGGGTTACTTTTGCATCCAGATTTAAAAATAGGAACTATTATGCTGTCGCTCCATGTTTGAGGAAAATCACCGGTATCTAGAATTCTATTAAAAAGTTTGTTCAAAATTGGGATAATTAAATTTTCGGAATGTTTATAAAATTCGGAACCAATACTATCTGTACCCTGAGATTTCCCATCCTTTAAATTTTTAATGCTTATAGAGATTTCAGTGTCGGTTATCGGTTGGTTTAAAATATTATCCACGTTATCAGCATGGTTTAAAATATTATCCACGTTATCAGCATTCACGTTGTGCAGATCTAACGAATTCAATTGCATTTCGTTTTCGTTGTGCAATAGAGAATGAAAATGATTATGCCATGCCTGTGCACTAATACTTTTATCAGAAACTGCTTTCATTTTATTACTTTTTATTGTTTTCCAAAATAAAGAAGGATTTTTAGTTGTACTTAGTAATTTAGACCTATTCTTACGTTGAAATGATAATTTTTTGGCCTTGCACAAATTTTTAAAAGTGTTTCTCGCACCTTTATATCTCAAGAAATCAGAATGCTCTTTTGTCCATCTAAAACGCCTCAGTAATGAATATTTAATTTTCTTGCTTCGCTTGCAATCTTTATCCCACCATATAGGTTGATCATTTTCGGCATCAGTAGATGCGGTAACTCTGATTTTCATATTGCATTCTTCGGCCGCTTTTTGATATAATTGTTCAATTTTTTTTAACAGCCTTGGAAATGTCAACATCTATCAACTGCATGATTCCTTCATTAACTGATCTAAAATTCCTTTCAAAGATTGTATGAAAATTTTCATTTTCCTTCCAAACATACTTGTTATGTCTTGATTTGACAATCGAGGAATTTGGTGCATTGTCACAGCTGTCATTCTGAGAAATTGTTGCACTATCCAAGTTTAAAAATTTCAGCTGTGAAAATACTGGGAAATGGTCGGAGATATCGAGACTTTCAACATTGAAATAAGAAATACAATCAAATAATTCTGATGAAGCAATATGGTAGTCCACAACACTATGACCCTCATTTGCAATGCACGTATAATTACCGGATCTATCAGCCGACAATCTTCCATTAACTATATGTACATTGTGTGAACAGCAAAGATTAACCAATGATCTACCAAAAGCATTTACTTCCGTGTCCTTATTTTGGCGCATCAAATCAAAATTATCGTTATCATAATCAACATCATTTTGAAATACATAGTTAACGTTGTCTGACAAAATATAATCATTCAAATTTCCAGTTCTCGCATTAAAGTCGCCTGCAAAATAAAAGTAACAATCTGGGTACATATTCTTTAAAGTACTCAAATTTTGCTCTAATAAAACAATGCCATTAGGCTCCTCAGTATTTCTGTATATAGACGAACCCTCTGGTGATACATATGCGATGTAAAATACAATATCATTCATGTTTTCAAATTTACATGTACTAAGGTATAACACAATACAATCTTTCAATTCTGTACATATTTGTTTAACCAGACCAGACTGCACAAGTTCATTCTTAACCAAAACACTGACCCCTCCACTGTTACGTATTGCATGACGAGATTTATTTCTAACATTATCAAAGTGGCTATATGAAGAGAGAAAATTATCAAATTCACTCTTATATGAACTCCAGGTCTCTAGCAAACCAATGATTTCAAAATTATAGAGATAGGTTTTCAAACAAGCATCATCTTTATATTTACTAAGCCCATTCACATTCAATGTTACTATATTTAAATCAGTATAGTATATATCACGTTGTGGTAGTAAAGTCACTGAGCCTTGACCGTCCCCCTATCCAACCACTTCTCGTCCCTCCATGACGTCACTGTTATTATCGTCCTGTTCATCCAATTGATTTTCACCAGCACTTACAGCCTCATTTTGATTTTTGCGCCCTTCGGTTATGAATGGCTGAAAGCCCCGCCTCCTTTTAGATCTACCTCGCGTTTTACCAACTTCAAATATAGATTTGTTTACCTCGTCATACCCATATATGGTATTTTCTACTATCAATCTATCGTAGTTTATCACGGCATAATTTCCACGTGCTCACTCACTTACTAAACGTTCACCCAACGCTTTCCTACACTTCATTACTCTTTCAGTAAAATCTTCGTGTACCGACAACTCAGAGTTTTTTAAACAATCTCTAGCCCTGTGTAATATAGCCTCCTTGTCTTTAAAACGACTGAACTTGACAATTACAATGGACTTTTCGGGATCGGTTGATCTGAGTCGATGTGCTCTTTCTATTTGAACATCCCCCATCTCTGGTAAATTTAAGTCTTTTGTTATGAAAGAACGTACCCTTTCCTCCGTGTCACTCCATTTTTCATCGTATTTCCCTGGCAGCCCTCTTATTTTCAAATTATTTCGTCGTGAATGAGATTCAAGCTTATCGATTTTGGAGTTCAAATTCGACACTTCTTTCCACAATGTTTTGTTTTGCTCTTTCAATTCATCATTTTCCACCCTTAAACTGGCTATTGAATCATTTATATCGGTCATTTTCCCGTTAATTGATGCCAATTCAGTCCTAAATTCTGACCTCATGTTTTGTAGAAACGCCATCAAATCACTGTTCGTTGCCTTATCATTTTGAACAGTTTTAGTATTTTTACCTCGTCACTGGCTGCTCTCGAGCAGGGCTTTGTACCGCGCCAGCAAAAGAGAGCTGGCTCTGTCGTGTAGCAGGTCGCTGAGGTTGTTGTTCGCCTGAATTTTGACTCGGTCCGGGGTTGACCTCCACATCCCCACCCATCAACATTAGTATAGAGAAGAAAAGGAGAAGTCTCAATCCTATTTAAAATGGTCCGGAGCCCACTTTATATCCTCTCAATATCAACCGCGCTTTATTGGGCATACTGGGGTAATGGAAATCAAAGTACTGTAAAGTACTGAAAGCTAGCAAGCATTGTTTTGCTCTGTAATCTTCTTTGACAAGTTTTATCATGATAAGGAAATAAGATTAAAGTATCCAAGGAGTTAACCCATTCCTACACTCTCCCCCCTGTTTACGCCCCTTAAGAAAATAGTTGTAGAAAACAATGTGGAGCATAAAAGGAATTGTTTGTTACAAGCGATTTCTAAATGTTCCACATTGTGTTCTACCTAGAGATAAATAATTTAAAATTTTCAACAATGTGAAATTGTCGTCTGCAACTTTTTGAATACCCTGATCAGAGTTATTTTGCTCAAGTGAGCTAAAATACCTAGCAGATGACCTTGTAGGCAGAAATTGCAATAATTCTGAAATACATGAGAACTACATTTATGGATATGCAATTAACGGATTTGGTGGTTAAGCCTCCAGTGGCAGTTTGCACTCATTGAACTTTGAGATGACCTCAAAATTTTGTCTGTAAACTTATTACTATCAAAGCTGACGCTTTGCTAGCTAAAAACTAAAATGGCAAGTATGGCATAATAAAATAATTATATATAGAATTAGCTGACACTGAAATTTGAGGATATTTTAAGACCAATATGAGTGAATGCTATTTAAAATTTGCAAATAGAACCATGAGAGTATTCACCTTTACTCAAACTAGCCCAATTATCACTAGTTATTATTTACATTACACAGGTGTCTCTCAGCTCATTATGTTCTAACCTTTCATAAAAACAGCACAAACCAAATGAATACTCACAGGTACTGCCAACTTTACCTTGCCTGCCTCTAATATCCCCTTCTTTTTTTGGTAAGATATATGCATGCCAGATAAGAGTTTTATCAATTACTATAAAATATCAGAACCATTGCTGGGCATATATATCAAGTTAAAATATATGAACATTTCAAAATGTATCACTATGTTCAAAAAATTACATAAGACCCTATAATCAATTATACATCAAGAGTCACATCTTATTCCATAATAGAATAAGATGGGTTTGTGAAACACCACGCCCCCCCCCAACAGTCTTAACCCTTTCCTGTACAAACATGGGATTTACGTTGCTGTGATTTTATACTTGGGAAAATATTGTGGAAAAAGAAGAAATTACTTGTAACAAGCAATGTCTTCTTTTCCCACAATATTTTCTACCACATAGGATGGTTTCATTTCAAATTGCATCCAATTTTCATTGTCGTTTGCAAACTCTTTGAATTTGGATCAGTCTAAACTTTCCAAAAAACAGGAAAGGGTTAAAGCGGCTCTTTAGCAGACTTTCATGAAAAGTTGATATAGGATATCATCTGTTTGTCCAATAGTGATGCTTTCTGATGGCCTGAAGAAATACAATCATGGAAAACTTGAATTGCTTGTCATAATCATTTTCTCCTTTTCTATCAATGTTTTATACACTATTTGCCACTTATTTTCAAATTTTTAGCAATTTAAACTGCGGTCATTAACTTCTTTCAATTTTGGATCGGTCTAAATTTTTGTCATCTGGTAATGGGTTAAGTTACAAATGTAGATATAGACGATCATACAGAGAAAAGGCATGGTGTCCTGACACAAGGGGCACTATGCACTTATGACTGCCCTATTCAAACCTTTCACAAAAGAAAATTGTCTAAATTAAGCCTTTTGTTGGAGTATTTGTACAACAAATTGCTCAGATTTACCCAAAATGAAAAGGGGCTATGATTACAGACAATAAAAGTGGTATTTTGATGATTTATAACTCTTCCCTAGTTTATTGATCAGATCTTATAAATTCACCACAAAACATTGACTACCTACTTGTGCCTAGATAATCCAGACTAGCATATTAAAGCTGCTTGCATGACCAGGTGATCTGGGGGGTACTAAGGTTTGAGCCCCAACTTTAACAGAGTGTCTTCATTGCCTATATTTTAAAGCCAGCTTTTGGCTATTATACTGTAACTAGATGGTTGTCCAAGGCCAACTACT